>BLKM01009160.1:393939-665971 GCA_013340265.1 Coptotermes formosanus | reverse complement strand
CACACACACACACACACACACACACACACACGCGCGCGTGCGTGCACGCATGCATGTGCACATGCAGTTTTATAATGGGGGACTGAGCAGGACTAAGCACTGCACAATGGACAGCATCACTGGTTGCTGTGCAATCATGATGTTCACCTATGCCAAACAGCCCTGCAATTAAAAATGCCCTGGGTGATACAGGTAGTTAATGTACACTGTATGAACAGGCCCCACTTTAAGTTGGACACTATGTGTGTGTGTGTGAAGGCTATATATATCTATATATATATAGTCTTCACATTTTTGTCATATTTCTTATTGCTTTTCACCTTGTTCCAAGATACTGATGGCCATTAATGAGGTCAGTGTGTGTGAAAGTAAATGAGTGACGGCAGATGGGCAAAGAGTAGGGAGGGGGGAATGGAAGATTAGAAATCTAAAGGCAAGTAATGTAACAGCAACGTACACGCTTAGGACAGGAATAAATGTGGAGAGAGAAAAGAAAATCCCAGACAACCAACACACGATGTGGTTCTCCAACCTTCTCCTGTGGGTCACTTACTAGTTGCATACAATGCAGCAGTTACTCCCACAAGCAAGGCACCTCAACTCATGATGCTCTTTATGTTGTGTAACACAAGGGAAACAGAAGATAGTGTCAACTTTATAAAATAAGTCTCTTCACATTATTAACTGATTCCTGTGACAAATGAAATAAACAACTTGCATTAAGGGAGGTAAACAGAAGACAGATGAACACAGCCAAGTGGAAAGGGACATATTTCAAACTCAAAATAAGCAATATACAACTAAAACAATGGTTTCAGAGGGTATGTGATATGCTGTATTTACATTTACGTGGCATACTTTTTATGTATTAGGACAAATTTCTCCTTACCTTTTAAAGCATTTTAATGTCACAACAATGTTGTGACCTTGAGATGATGAAGGACACAGAATCAGCTTGTAATTAGTGTACTTGTTTGATAAACTCAAGGATGGTTTATGTTTAAGTAAAAAAAAATGCAACACATAATAATAAAACATCAAAAGAAATACTGACTGTTGATGGTTAGTGAATGAGGGGTTCAGTTCTGCAGCCTTTTCTATGTGGTCAGCTGTAATGCTAGTAAAGACAGCAGCAGCATTAAACGGTGAGGGTTACTGGCCCACTTACAGTATCTGCCTTACATATCTCACAGAATTGCAAAACACAGGAGCTCCAATCATTCTTACAATTAGGACATACCGAACATCAACTTTATAGCGTGTATAAGATGTGGATTTTCTGTACTACAGTACCTGTTAACTTACATGTTCACATGTTGATTCAGATAAAGCCACCAAGATTCGCCTGATGAAAAAATGCTAACTTACAATCAAACTCACCACTGTGAAGTGACTGAAGATTTACTGGTTCACATGGCTAAGAAGTGTGCATGACAATAGTCTTGTTAAACTGCAGTGTCAGTCATTTTGTGGCAATTATTAAAAGATTTTCTTTGTGTTGCACTATGTCAGTTGTTTTATAAGAATCTTATGTCAACTGTAAGTACTCTAGGAAGTACAGAGAAAATTGAGTTTTCCTGGGGTTCAGGTTTCCCACAAAAACACTGTTCACTGCTGCCAGTAAAGAAAGAACAACTGTACAGGTGATAGACAGGAAACCAAAACATTAACTTGCATTGTTAATACATTCACTGCCATCTTTGGAATTCAGGTATCACTTTAAATATCATGGATTTACACACCAGTGCAAAAGGTATCACGCTTCAAAAATTCTGGAAAGGAAAAGTATAAACATTTTATATTACCTTAAGTGCATGAGGGTGTGATAACATGTGGCAGCCTTCAAGGTGAAAATAATTCCACAAATATCTTGATTCTTTGTTGGTGTTCTTTTTGAAACATTATGCAATGTTCTGTTGGGTACTGTCACCTTCCGTGGCTGGAAAGTGGGCGAGTTTGTGGTTTCTCATTATTCCATTCAGGCAAAATAGTGGTCACTGTTTAGGGTACCCCTTTTGGTGGCATGAGAATGACTTCATACAAGAAGAGAAACTGCATCATGATCAGTGTCAATTAATGCCCCTCTTTTTGTCCCTCATTCAAGAAATGTTTTCTTTGACCGTCTGACTTTTGTTAGGTGACCAAGTTGTGGCGAGCACACTTAACATAGTGAAATGATAAAGAAAGCACATTAGAGGCAGTACAAGAATGCTGTCTTTTTCTTGGGGAGGGAAGGGGGGTTTGAGGTACTGGTGGGTATGTTGTCCTTGGCACTGAGGACAAGTACAGTTTGTGAAATTTGAGGTTCTCATGGCAGTGACTGTGAAGAACATGTCTTCTGGCATGTGCCACACATTTCTACCAGACTACACAGCATCACATCCCACAAGACAGTATTCTTCAAGCACATCTACCTTCTATCACAACATGACATTGGTTGTATATTCTTCAACCACTGGCAGTGGAACTGTCTGATGTATTTGGTTGGGATGTCAGACTGAAAATGGCCAGAAAAGGCAAAAAATATTTGAACTTTAGCAAAAACATTCACCATTCTTACAGTATAAACAATTAGATACCAGCTTTACAAATATGCCTTTTGCTAGATGATGACAATCAATCTCATGTCTTTATGCTCACTTGTACTTTAATTTTGTTTTATGCATAAAGGTAGAGGTAAAGTTCACCCTAGAACAGGCCATGAAGGCCCAGGGGAGTACAGGTACAGATCTACTGTTTCTTTAACCTCAGCACTAGATGAGAGTAGGTGGTCAATGCCACACTCTGTGCAGACAGGTTGAGATCTGTACTGCAAGGTTGGTGATAAAGGGTGATAGTTGATAATCACTTCAGAAAAAGTCTTGGCAGACTAATCACCTGATATTTCCAAAATACCTTCCTCACTGTCTTCTGATGGACTTGATTTTGGGTACAAGGTGGTATATGAATTGCTGTCAATTTTAATCCCTGCAATTTTCTCTTCTGTCAGCATTCCTAAAATCTTTTAATTGCCATGGCTGTAACTACCATATCTCGTGTCCTGACCCATTACAACTTGCACTGAACAGAAATGGTAATAAGTATCTATAAGGGAGGGAGGGTATATATGACAAGGAAGAAAACTGACCTTTGAAGTAGCTTACATTCATTGGTGATGCAATCATTCACACTCACACTAATTTTATAAGGACTGCTGCAGTAAATTGACTTAAGTTGATGGCAGTATTAAACCATCTCTGGTAAATTTATTTTAAGTCAATTGTGGCAGCCAATGTATTAACATGATAAATCTAGGACGATAACATATGAACACAGAGAACAACAGATAATCCACATCTCATACATGAAGTTAAGTTGCATTGTATTAGTGATACAAACAGTGTGGCCTGTGTGCTACATGCTTTTGCTCTTATTTTTGTGCGTCATTTAAAATTAACTCTATAATCCAGTTCAGTAAAATGTTGCTCCACTTTTGGGGTGGTGTATTTTAGATTTCTAATAGAATTACTGCCTAGGAGATATCAGTGCCCTCTGGTTATTTGTTAAGGGAGGAGAAAGATTACATTGCTTACCAGAAAACTATATAAAACCCTTCCTCACAGTCTGGTACTAAAACAGTTATGTCACTTTTTGGATGTAAAGTATCTGTCAGTAAGCTGAAGTGTATCAAACATATATATATTACCAGACACTCATATGGGCCCATGTCTATCGATAATCTTGAACGTAACTGTTTGAGAGCATCCAGAAAACAGAAGATGTTTTGAAATGAGCAGGGAAAGTCCAACCATCAGTGTAAAATACAATTAGTGTTGTGTGCAATACACTGAATGTCTGTTAGTTCTTTTGGCAAGATATTTTTTTTTGAAAATGTAAGAAATAATAACCTCAAGTTTAGTTTATTCTATCAACCTAGCACTTCCTCTTGCATGCTTTGATTGTAATTTCAACACCTGTAAGTTGTGCCTGACCTAGGACACCATACACCTATACTGGCCCTCCCTCCTTCTCATGTCACAGCACTGCATAATGTAAAAACCTATTTTTGTTGTATCCAGCATGCAAGATAGATTATAGGCATTGTGTTCTGTTCATATACAATGAATACAAAGATAAACCAATGGCAGATACCACAAACGGGGCATAACCTTCAGTCTGATGATGCAGCCCTAATCTGTCTGGCAGCTGACCAAGAAAGACAGGCAGAAACAGCCACAATAATTGCAAGTAGTTTGGTATCACATGCAATTTAGACAATGTCAAGTGACAGACCTAACTTAAAGCTGGACACCTGACATTCTTATGATATGCTGAGTTTCCCATATAGTAATACCTAATTTAGATGGTTAGGAGGCGTGACAGTCCCACCTAGGTATGTTGTTCACTGTGAACTGCAACTATTCAACACATGTTTTTGTGATAATACTTCAATTTGATATTGTATACTTTTTTCCAAGTTTTACTTTCCTTTTCATTTTTATAATAGTATTGCAGTGTTAACTCATTACTTGTACAAAAAATTAACTTCCCAAAGACAACCAGTCTATTTGCTCTTCATATCAACTCCAAATATCAACACACTACATACATGAAGATCCAATTAACTCTTTATTATGAATTTTGTAATACATTATTATTGTTTATTATGAATATTTATGAAGGAAATACTGTCTCTAAAACTGAATGAATACAGTAATTCCTTTACACAAAGTTCCATTGTGGTTTTGTTATAAATCTAATGTGTATTTGATACCATTTTAATAAGGCATGCCATTATTTCAGCTCCTCATGCAATACTAAAATGGTTTTAATTTGATATGTTACCAGTATGATAATATTTCATCATGGTTATTAAGCCACAATGAAGGCATGTATATAGTAGTACAACGGATGCAGAAACATTCTGAACAAGTTAGAATTCGAGGTTTGAGGTTCTCACAGTAATGTTGATGAAGCACCAGTGCTTCTGGGATATGATACTACACTGAATGCTAGGTACCAGTGTTTCAGAGAAGCATGCTGCTTTCATCTTCAGGATAATCCAATCCACTACCCTGAATATGGAGCCATAAGATCCAACTACATGCTGTTAACTATGTCCCTATTGACTTGGTGTCACATCCCAGAAGACATGAATCTTCAAGTAAGAATTTTATTGATATTAGTTTGGGATTAAGGAGGCTTTACTATCTACATTTAGCATTACAAATATCACCATCCTCAGTTGACCAGTGATATATTAAACCATGCCAAGAATAAATAAAGGATATATATAAAAATGGCCAATTATCTGTTTCCATAAAAGTGCATCTGAATGGCTTGGGTATACAACACTGTTAAAACATCCTTAAAAAATACATTTGCTGAGTTCAAGTTTTTCTGTTTTTGTCTGTGGTACCTCATATTATATTATATAACTGGATGAACTCACGTTTATGAGCTTTCAAATGTGGATGACTAGATAGTTTCGCCATGCTCAGTGCACCGACTCAGGTTCACAGAGTTAGAAAAACATTTTACATTATAAAAAGTGGTAAATAAAAAAATGCTCTTAAAACAAACAAAAACAAGATTTTTGTACTTGTGATGTAGACAATCTGACAAGAATGTTATGATAGTATACTCTCAGCTTCGCTACACTGAGAGTGCATCATACACAATGAGCCTGAACTTGAGCTGAGTTGTAAAGCACTCTGCGACTGTGAGAGACGTACCTGGGCATCAATGACTTCCCAGCATCTCTGCATTAGCTCTGGTTCCTCAAATAATCTTGACTGACTCAATAACAGGCAGGCATTTTTTGCAGTAAGACTTATTTCCAAGTAGTTCACACATGCCCTTGCTAAATGGGGAACTATATATTTCTTTGCTACATACAGTGTAGCTAGCACAGTATCAGCTTCAAGCTGAATTTCATCACAGTAAAGATATCTGTAAAAAAAAAAAAAAAGTGAAATTATCTCTTTGGGCTTATCTTTCTTACCTTCTTAGGGTGGGGTGAGACTATGTGTTTTGCAACTGTGGCCCCTAATGGGCCCAATTAACATTGCCCACATGACAGGCAAATGACTAGAGTAAATTCGGTGGAATGGGAACTGACAGGGCAGAACTGAAGTGTTCAGAGAAAAACCTGTCCCAGTGCCAGTTCGTCAACCACAAATCCAAGGGAGACTGGACTGCAAGTAAAGCTGGGTGTCTGTGGTGACAAGCCAGTAACTAACTGCCTCAGCTATTGCATGGCCTTGCATTTATTTTGCTTTATCCTGCTGGGGCTGGGAGGTTTCTGGTAACCTGCATGCTTGGGAATGTACTGACACACTGATAAATTGTATGTGTCAATGTCAGTTCCTTGCAGCACCTTTAACAGTCTGAGAATATCACTAAGAGCTGTTAAATGGAAAGCATACCAAATTAATATCTTGTTTATAGAGGAACAGTTGGATGAGAAATTTGACTGTACTTCCTTTTGTACTAGGCTTGCCAGGAATTTTTTTCTGTCAGGAAATACCCCGTTTTGAATGCTTTGTCCCTCTATACCATGAAGGTCTTGGATGATAATTCTGTCTAGTTAAGTGTCACTTATCTGTTAACTTTAAAAAAAGTCAACCAGGCTTTCCATTGTAGCAAGGCATGTTTGTTATGACGGTCATTTCAGGCAGATCACATGATGAAATACAGGTGTGTACACTGAATTCTGGCATACAAACTTTTGGATAACTGAGATCCTGAGAAGATCTTAAGAAAACAGGTAGAGAGGATGTCAGTTTGAAGTGATTCAGAACTTTGGTTACATATTTTCTAATGTTCTTTTTTCCCCCTTATTTTGCATACATTATTAGCCTTGTTGTGTAAACATTGCAGATGCAATCTCTATTGTTGTAAAGGTAATCAGAGTACAAATATGGCAATGCATGGAGTCAGAAATTATTTTTGCTTTCATTTTGTTAAATATTACTTGTTTCTGGTAACAGCTATAACCATAATGAGATCTATGTTCTTTTATGAACCAATTTTCTGTGCAGTGAGTCACTTTGACATACCTGATAAGCCTGAGTTGAGCTTGTGTAAGGTATGGGTCCAATAAAACCCAACATAGTCAGATAATAACATCCAGTGCAGGTCCCAGTACCAAATTTAATTAAAGTACCAAGATTTCTTCAGGGGGTTCAGAGGTAAAACGTGAAAACTGACATGACCAACCCCATGGGTATTTGCATCATGCACTCTATAGGATGCATGAACATACACTCGCTTTATCCTTTATGCTATATATATATATATATGACTACAACATTACTTACTTCAGAAGAGCCAGAAAAGCTGATGGTTCAACATCAGGAACCTCAATTTCTTCCTTGTTCTCTGCCAAACCACCATAGAACATGGCATAAAATACAGAGCTACCTGTAGCCAACACATACTTGTGTGCTGGTATAGACTGAGTATGACCTATAATAGAATCGGTAATGAAAATATGTATTTAGGATGTTTATTAAACAAAGTCTACAAGTGATGCAAGGTGACGGTTCTGTGTCGGAAAAGCAGATGTTGGCATTATAATTGGAGCAACAGAATTACCAACATTAAGTAATGTACAGTTCTCAAGACTGATTTCTAGCCCACTTTTCTTTCATAAGGAAAGAAACTGTGTAAGCACCATGCTGTCAGTATTGCCACTATCAGTGTGTGAATTTGTACAGTAGAAGCAATGTTAGTGCTGCATGCTTTAGGGTCCTGATATGTGTGGAAATAGGGCCTCTGTTGGGTAGTGTTTGCATTCATTCAGATGGTGATAAGTAATGAACCACTCGACGTAGGCAAGTGAAATCTGGTATGGAGATGCATCTTAAACAGACCTACACACTAAGTATATAACATTGTAAGTCAACGTTTACATGCCTGCAGATGGTGCAGATTGTTCAGGTTATATCTGACAAATTCAACATGGAATCTCTATGTAAGTAGGCCTAATCAGTCTCTTTGCAAAAAAAAGGTAGCAGTAATCATTGTAAAAGGCATGTTGAACTAGAAATATGTGCAATAAGAAAGCAGGCTTTATAAGTTGCCAATTTTTGTATATTATGATTTCTTTTATGGGTGTTATTGCATCTGAACAAATTAATCTCTGAGCCATTGAATGCCACATCGTATAATAGTATGCAATATATTCTGTGCCAGCTCTTGTTAATGCTCTTTTGCTTGAGTCAGTAACTATATGACAATACTGAGGATCAGATGGAGTGATTGCATGACAACTACATCCTAATGTTATTTACATTGATGAGAGAGTCCTGCATGACCATTCCTGCCCACACTGTAACTGCTATTCACAATTAACGAACCACATGCATAATCCTTCTTCAGGAGTTAAAATCACTCAGCTAGTTAAGAAATTTCTTACCTTTCATGCAACTTGAAAGTTCATTACCGTATTCACAACAGCCCATTATTGTAAGACATGCATCTAGTGCACATATCCGTAAGATCCATATTAATGTTATTCTCCAATTTACGACCAGGTCTCCTAAGTAACCTCTTAGTTTTACATTTCTTGAGCAAAACTTTGTATGCACTTTTGCCCGTATGTATGGCATGCCTTGCCCTCCCTTCTTGATTTGGTACAAACAAATTGTAGGCCTCCTTAGTATAAAATTTCCTCCATTCCTCTGTTCCTTCCCCTTCTCCCAAGACCAGATACTCTCTTCAGTGCTTTGTTCAATAGGCAGACAGACCAAGTTTCATACTTGTATAAGAGAATAGGTAAAATTATTTACTGGGAAAACACCTGCCATTTCTTATTATCCAAACTGCTATTCAATTCGGGCATCTGCGTAACATACAAGCAATAGAACTTTTTTCTCTAAGGCACTGTACACTTTGAAAGAAGCACACGTTACTAAAAGCCATATTTAAATGTCAAAGTTCATGATCTCAGCAGCGTCTCATACGACCGTCAGAGAGAAACAGGAAGGAGTAAGCTACTGAAGTAGATGCATTAATTAGACAAATGAGGGGTACCTTATGCTTCCATATTAATTGACTCTTTTCATACTATGAAACACATGATTCTCCCTTATATTTTCAGACAATATAACAAAGACAAAGTGTAGAGAGAATCATTCATAAAAATGACAAGCAGTTTGATGAGATGTGTACCTGGGCTTCCTACAACGAAGCGAATATCGGCCATAAGTTCATTGTTGAACATAGCAGCATTCCTTTCCCTAACAGTTGGTTTAGAGGCTTGCCAGTTAGGATCTACAGTAGATTGACCAGGACAAGTCAAAGTGAAGGATGTAGTTGTTAAGTTAGGAGATGCAAGAGGAGATGTGGGAGCACTAGCAGGCTGTGTAATCTGCATTGTCTCACGTTGTGAGATGCTGTGAGGTGGTGACAGAGATAGGCCACCATTGTTGGGAGTTTCTGCTGCAACAAAGGAAGAGTCACAATGAAAATGTGCAACTTTTTTCACAATCTCCATTAACCTGTTGTAGCCTAGTAGTTATGTACCACCAGGTTAAATGTTCAAAAATTCTATGTTCTGCCCACACAGTGCATTTATGTGTTTTGTGTGGATCTCAGAACAAACAGTGATTATTTCCCTATACAGCATTAATTGTTTATATGTACTAGAACAGCATGCTTAATCTGCATGGTGTTTTTAGTCTGCATGCAGAGGCCTGACACAGAAAAAAGTTTTAAAATCTAAAATTAAGAAGATATAAAGTAAATAAAAAATTGTACAGGTACAAGATGTGTCCATTTGAAGTAAATAACTCTGGATGCATGGCAAAGTAACATACCAAAAATACTATCTTTGTTACTGTTAAATGGTTAAGACACACAATCTTGCTCATTTCATTTTCTTATGTAACACTGCCAGATTGTAACACATCTCACAGAAAACTTAGCCAAGTGCTGTCATTAAAACTCCCATCTGAGTGCACATTGATGCCCATGCTAATTTAGGATTGTATGTGAAGAACTTTCAAATAAGACACGCCAAACCAAACAAACTCCATGGAACAGGGCCCTTGTTGAGAAGCTAACAGTTCCTTAGCTATTCACAAAATTCCCCACATATTATGGAATGTGAAAGTTTGTTACCCTGTTCATAACAGCCTGCCACTTGTTCCTATCTTGAGCCAGATGAATCCAGTCCATGCCCTCCCATACCATTCCTTTAAGATTCATTGTAGTATTATCCTCCTATCTATGCCTAATCTTCCAAGCAGTCTCTTTCCTTCAGGTTTCCCTACCAGAACCTGGTATCCAATTCTACATGTGTGTCACATGGCCCACCCATCTCATCATCCCTGATTTGACTAACCTCATGATATCTGTTGAGGAGTACTAACCATGAAGCTCCTCAATATACAAACTTCTCCACCCTCCTGCTACCTCCTCCCTTTTAGATCCAAACATATTCATGAGCACCCTGTTTTTAAACACCCTCAGGCTATGTTCTTCCCTTAATGTGAGGGACCAAGTTTCAAATCCATACAAAAGAGAAGGAAAAATATAGTTCTTTATAATGAAAACCAGTAACTTGCATGTAACACTGGAAAACTGTTGTAGATGGATAGTGAAATAGTTCTGCATATTTTAATCATTATGTTTTTAGATAGCAAATGGGAAGATGAAAGATTGTGTACTGAATGGTAGCAAGCATTTGCCGCACATAAGCCACCCTTAATTTCTTCATTCATGCAATTTTGATTTTTTAGTCTCAAAACATTTGAACTTTTCCACATTTTCAGAGGCTTTATTAGCTATCTTAATCTTTCAAGCCAGTACTTAAATGACTCTGTCTTTTAGCCAGATGGTATTTAAATCTGGCGTCCTGGCGTACAGAACGTGACACATATGTCAAACGGCCAGTGGGGCAAGGTATTCATGAACATACACATGTACATCAAACCAGCGTGAAGGTTTACTATTATGATTTTGTCCTCCATTCTCTAATGAGATATGAACATAATACTGAATTGTGCTGGAACTCTGCCCCAACCTAACAGTAGGCATTCTTGAAGTCCACAAGTAGCTAATGTATTTTCCCACTGTATTACAATTCACGAGTATTTGATGAATGCAGGATACTTAGTTAGTAGATGATCCGTTACATCAAAATCCACGCCGATGATCCCCCAAATAATTTTCTGTGCATATGGTGTTAACCTTGACAGAAGAATGTTGGTCACAAATTTTTTGCAGATGATAACAGTGATATGCCTTGATAATTAATACATTCAGTTTTATCAACTTGGGTGCTGTGATGGCACAGTCAGTGTAGTGACTAAGCTATGGGCTAAATTCTCTTGGGTTCGAATCCCAGCAGGGTCAAAACATTTTTCTCTCCCTCAGATCATCCAGACTGGCTCTGGGGCCAACCCAGCTTCCTGTTCAGATGGTTACCAGGGTTCTTCCCTGGGGGTAAAGTGACTGAGACATTATATTGACCACTAACCTCCATCTAGTGCCAAGGTTAAGAAGGAGTACAGTTGCACCATTAATGTGCCTCAGTGCCTTGACGGTGTGGACAGGGACAAGTTCTTTATCACCCTTTTTATAAATAGGTACTGTAATAGATGCCGTTCATTGTTGAGGTAATTCTTCCCTAATCTAAACAGAGTTAAGAAGTTTATAGACCTCCGAATGGCTGTTCTACATCGTAACTGAATCAGTGCTGTTGGAATTTGATGATCAAATTGGTGATCGTATATTTTAAACTTTTCAGTAGTCATCGCAACCTCACAGGCACTGGCTCAGGTACTAGTGGCTGAGCTCTGTGTATTTCAGTCTGCCTAACATCATTAACCTTATGTACATCAAATAAATGATAGGACCAATGTTTCCACCTATTCACCATGCTCTGGGACTCTGCAAGCACATCATCCTTTACTAAGTTCTAGGCTGCAAACCCTTCTTAAATTCAATTACAGCCTTCCAAATATAACCTATTTTTGTTCCTAAAATGTGTGCTAGTTTCACATCTTATATCATTCAGATTATCTGCATTAATTTGGGTTGCATCATCCAACTATTGCAATTTAGCTTGCTTACTTTGCTGTAAAATTTTGAACATTCTTTTTAGAACCATGTCTTATGCTGCTTCCTTTGGTAATGATCTAGACCAGTGATTCCCAAAGTGTGTTCCATGGATCCCAAGGGATCTGCTACCAGTTTCCAGGGGATCTGTGGATGTATTTCTGTAATGGCTACTTGGAAGTTCACTTGCTTTTCCATTAAAGGAATTATGTTTTGTTAAAAATAATCATGGAACTTCTTTAATTGGTGATATATATTTCATACGATCATTAGAATGTATAATTAAGAAACCCATGTACCCACGAAGTGAGCGACAGTCAGTTTAATTTAGGTAATATCATGCAATGCATTGTTATGTATGCTACTGGTGGGCATTCAGAGCTATCTAAAATCACTAAGATATAAATATCTGCTTTTGGATGCCTACCGTCAGGACATTCTATATTTACATGTGCAACAGTGTGAGGATTGATGGCTATTTTTTGAAGGCAAACAGTCCGCCAGCAAAAAAGTTTGGGAAACACTGATCTAGACTCTCTTTAGTTGAGATGTAGATATTATTTATAAAATTATCCAAGCCTTGTTGATGTCCTCACTATTACTGAAGTTCTCCAAAGGTGCAGACTTTTTTTGAGACTTTAGCCTACTAAAATCTTTTATGCATGGGACTTCTATCGTCTTCATAATTAGTAAGAATACATGATGAAGATGATTATGGTTAATACTAAGTTTCAGTATTTTAGTGTCTTATATACTGCAATATGAATATGATAAAACAGCCCTGCATATTGCAGGAACATGACCTGATACAAAGATTTTACAGTCAGACATGATCACTGCATTTTGCCCATTGTGTAAACATAGGTTACCACTGTTCTGGCCCGGAGTAGTTTCAACTGCATTCCGTGACACAAACTGTGTATAAAAGAAATACACATTTGCGTCTTTTGTGCGTTACGGTGACTTCTCACCGAGGTGACAGGGGTGCGGCGAAGTCTTGCGAGAAGTAAACACACATACGAAATGCTTTACAGTAACTTAACATTAAGGAGGTGGGCTCACATCGTGTTCTGTTATGAAATTGAATGTTTCAATATGTATTATGTCTTATATATAAACTATATATAATGCAACTTGGTGCAGTTTAGAAAGCTGCTGCAGCTGGACGAAAAAAACTACAGCTTAAAAGTAGCTTACCATTCACCCAAGCATTGGTTTGGGAAACAGATATGCTATCCTGAAACCTCTTCACGGGTTTAGGAGCAATTTTAGAGTAAAGACTTGACATAGCCATTATGTGAAACACTTTAACACAAATAAACACCACCAACAAACCTATATGTTGATTATACAGCAGCCATTTTGAAAACTCGCCGAAGGTCGATAGAATACGCTTGACGTAAGAGCGCGCAATTTAAATGCTGGGTGTTATTTTTAAACCAGGCAAAAACGTAACAGATAAAGCATTACCAAGGCACGCATCGATCCATAGTACTTCGTGTGATGGAGGGGGTAGAATATTATTTCTGTATTATGTTAGCAGTACGACAGCTTTCAATATGGCACATCAAGGATTGGTGACGCAAATCTCGGCGGAGACCCCGGGTATTCTGAATGAGGTTTCGTGTTCCCTCCCCTCTCCCCTGCCGCCATGGTATCGCCAGGCAAGTGCCGAGACAGCACCTCTGATAGGCCACGACTGCTTAGTTCCTAATTCAGTTCGTCACTGACCAGTCATGTACCGTCGACCCTCGGTCGGGTAGGTCCACTGACGTTGTGAAATAAAGCCAAGGGAAACAACTTCCCCAGTCAAATGCGAACAGTTGCCGTCATGTCACCAATATTGCTGCTCCTGCCGCTGCTATTGTCACAACGTAGACAAATAATAATAATAATAACAACAACAACAATAATAATAATAATAATAATGTAACGCATGGTTACCTGATCTACACGTAAATGTACTGAAGTGCCGTCTCTTAAATTTGGGTAACAAGAAAGCCCAATGAATCAATTTAATTACTGTGATGAGGAGCACCAGTGAAAGGGAAATTATTTATTCCTGACAGTTTCGTCCAGTGAAGCTTACGATTACATTTATTCACCCAAGTTAATTGCTTTATTACGTGTTCTGTTCACAAAGCGCCTAAAATGGACGCATAATGAGGAGGTCGTATCTGTCCGCATGTGTTATCTCCGAAGTTACTGGTTTGGATTCGGTTAAATTTTATGTTGAGCATTCTAAAAATTTATGATTTAATTTAATTTAATTTAATTTAGTTTAATTTCAGTACAAAGCCGAATTTAACGTGCAGTTCAAAGCAAGCCGAATTTATTTTCCCGGAAACTCTTCATAATTTTGTGTAATGCAGCCGTGCAAAACACACAAGAATGTGCGCATTGATCCAGTTGGGCAAGTATTTAACAAACTATACGAGAAAATAATTTTTGACGTAGATGGTGTGATTCCCTTTGCGCGCGTAATGGATATTTGTGATTGCGTTCCGTTGTTTGTCTTTGTGTTTTTGAAGAAAATACGTTACATGTTAAACTACTGATAGATTTTTGATAATCCGAATTTTATTTGAAGTATATGACAGTTACAAAATTTTATTTATTTGTCACTTATTTAACGATGCTGACGGTAGCCTAGAGTATACAACGCCGAATGACTGGATGATTAGTGAAGAGTGAAGGGAACAGTTCGTGGAAGGACGTTGTTGTTGTCTTATGTGAATTACTGTCCAGGAATTTGCATGGAGTAACTGTTTTTTGGATAATAAACGCACGTAGTCTAATCACAGTATTACAGTGTAATATTCGTACGGCTGGACATCTGTTCGGTAGGATCTATACGAATATGACATGAAAACGTGGATCGAGCGTCTAGGATAGGTTTAAGCGGGCATTAATTTAATTGGGGTTTTGCGCTAATATCTACGGATTATGGCCGAGGAGACAATATCCAGCTAACTAACAGGGAAGCTATTTTAAGAATGACAGATTTTGCCTGTTCCGTCCCACTATATAGTTTCATTTATGAACTCCATTGTAAATAATGAAGAAAACTTTCAAACAAGTTCATCTCTACACAGTATTAATACAATGAATAAGCACCATCTTTGCAGACAAAATACCAACCTTTCATGTTTTCGTAAAAGCGCATTATACGCTGGCAACTTTTCAACGGTTTACCACTTAGTCTCACAAGTCTTAAGAATGAAAAGGCACAATTTAAAGTAGTATTAACCTTTTGAAGCCTAGCGGTAACTTTACATACGACCAGGTTTAACATTAGAAAATTCTACGTGGTACCCACATTGCGTTTATGTGTTTTGTACGGATCTCAGAACAAACAGCAACTTTTGCCTTATAAAACATTAAAAGATTGATTTTTATAACCGAAGTGGAGAGTGTTTACAGCGCGGTACGCACTGAGTCCGTATATAAAACAGATACGCTTTGTCTTTAAAGGGTTAAGAAGATACTGAAATACACTCTCCTTTTTCTGTGGAGATGAATTTTTTCTATATTTAAAGATGATCCATAATGTTTTGTATGAAATGTGTATAGTATTTTCGACTTAAGAATTCTGTTTATTTTGCATATTACATTTGTTTTGTCTAGATTTAGGACTAACTTTTTAGCAGAAAAGCATTTAATCGTATGAGAGAGAACTAAATTTGACACTTAACAGAAATCTTCGAAAATTCTGCTTGACATTATGACATTAGGGTCATCAGCAAATAATATCGGTTTGGGTGTAGAATTTATTCTCACTGGGAGGTTATTTATATGTATTATGAACAATAGAGACCCTACAATTAATCCTTGGGGAACTGTATGTTTCAGTGTACCTCAGTCGGAGAAAAAATCCTGAGTTGCATTGGGTGACTTTACTTCAACTTACTGTCTTCCGTTAGTTAGATAGGACCTGAACCAATCTTCAGGTAGTCCTTGAATTGCATAGAAGTGTAATTTAGCTAACAAAATTTCATGATTTACGCAATCAAAAGCCTTTGCCAAATCACAGGAAATTCCTCCAATGTGCATTGGTTGCAGTTCATCTTCAGAGTAAATACAAGATGCAAATATTTGATTGGTCTCCCCAAAACGTTGATAAGTTTATGTCGCACATCGTGACGTCGCATCGCAGAAGACAGGTGTCTTCAAGTTCTCATTACCGCCTTGCAGATAGTAATCGCGCTGTCATGTGCGACTAAAAATGAGGACATTCTCTTGGGTTTTAGTCCTTCAGTCGGTGTTTAACGTACGGATTTGAGTTCGAACACACATTGTGACTTAATTTAGAGGAAATTCTGACTGGCTTCTGCATGTACTTTGAAAAGCTTTGGTTTTATCCCTATTTACTTGGTGGTGGTGTTCTAATATAGTACATATGTATGTTGGCGGGTGGGTAAAAGAGTACAGTAGTTTTAACCATACTGAAGAAGTTGACTCAAGCAGTAACGGTAGTGACTTTTAGGCAGGACCTGCCCGGCCCCAATGTCGATTAGGACACAGACTGTACTGACAGGTTATGGTATTCCTCAGTACCTCCAGGCAACTTGGCGGGGAAGTGTCTCCTATTAGGTCACGGCCGCTTGATCCCACATCGATTCAGTCCGTTCACCAGTTATTCCATATTTTATGTTAGCCATGTAATGTTAGCTGTCGAGAGTACGCCGCTAAATAAAGCTTAATAAGTTTTAGCCGTGTGTAATAGGACTGCAACATTCCTCCCATTTAAGCAAGACACACGTTCACTGTACTTCTTTATCGTGAAGTAAATTCCGATTTCTGTCGATTTTTAGAGTTGTTCTATCACTGAAATTGTGGCACGTACTGAGTGCTGAAGGGAAGCGTTGCCGTTAACAGAGGATGCTGATTGGGTTGTTACTACCTCACATATTAATTTAATGGAAAAATTGCATTTTGTTGCTTGTTCAGGTCCTGTGATTTTAATTTTTAATAAGGGATAATTCATTTCATTTTATTACAATTTGTAGATTGAGTACTGTATACAGTATTTTTACGTTTAAACGTGTGTATTATTGTGTCTCTTACATACGAATTTGTAGGTTTTTGGTTCCTTTAGCTCAATGTCCCCTCTAAGCTGCGTGGGTGCGCGGCCGCGCAGTAATTGAAACGCTCCCGCGCACACTGAATTGTTGCCGCGCAGCTGGAATGTTCCAATTTTCATTGTAAGTATTGTTATTAAGCATGTGACAAAAAAAAACTTCTGAAGTGCCGCGGAATCGTCAGGTGGTGTAAAAATTTTATGCTCAGAGCAGGGGCAGGTCCGTGCACCTAAAAAAAAATAGAAGAAACGTTGCTTTAGATTATTACTTGTTCTTAAGACTGTAGTTTACCTGAAGACGAAAGCACGCTGCTTCTGAAATGCCGTGTTTATGTAATAAGTGACGACGGAAAAAGTCCAAACACACGTCAGTGATATGTCGCAAGTTGCACCGTTGTGTAAGAATTATAGTGTACATTTAACTTGTTATTACGTGTTCGTCAACTGCTTGCTGTTTCCCTAACCGGTGGAATGCACGTGTATTTCGTCACATCACCATGTAGCTAGTTAAGTAAGAAGGAAGTAGCCTGAATGGTTACTGAATTAATCGTGTAGCAGACACGTTAGTCGCTGCCAGCTGTTGGAAACAAAGGCGAATATAAAGGTGAAGAACCTTGAAGTTTTGTAAGGAAATTCTGTGTGTTCCATTTCCATGCTATTCACATGGCCTTGCGTCTTCAGTAGTGTTCCTTAACACAAGTATAAGAGCGTGCCCTAGTTCGAATGTCATGTTTGCAGTGACATTTAATGGCCCACGTTGACACTCAAGGTTTGAAAGGAAAAACTGTGCTGATGACAGATTGGAGGAGTGATATCGTGTTACTTTCATTATGCCTTATCCAGCTGGTTCTGTAACTGCCTGGCGTGGTCGTTATCGTTGGGCACCGCAGTCCTTTGTTGTCGAGCATCAGAATTTAGCTCGAGGAGTGAACGTTTCGTAATCACAGTTCCGTGTAACCGTCCGATACGACCCAATTACCTTCAGATTTGTTGCTGGCATACCTAACGAGCCACTCATTCACTCACTCACTCACTCACTCACTCACTCACTCACTCACTCACTCACTCACTCACTCACTCACTCACTCACTCACTCACTTACTCACTCACTCACTCACTCACTCACTCACTCACTCACTCACTCACTCACTCACTCACTCACTCACTCACTCACTCACTCACTCACTCACTCACTCACTCACTCACTCACTCACTCACTCACTCACTCACTCACTTTTCTGTGATTTCCTGTGTAAAATCAGCTAAACCTATGACTGTTCTCGTCCAGTTCCCTGGCTACAACCTGGTGAGTTCACCACTTTTGTTGAACTAAGGGTGAAAATATTATTTGCGTCTTGTTGCCATCTTCAGTCGTCTTTTCATCCGCTAGACAACAAATACGTCTTCTTTATCTGATAACATGTTCATCAGGGGCGCATCCAAGGGCGGCTGCCAGGCTGCAGCCCCCCCCCCCAAACCTCCCCAAAACCCCCAAAACCGAAATTTAAAAAACACAGTTTTTGTAGATATTATGATGTTAAAACTTTTACGTGATTTCCCCTTCAGCCGAAATCAGCCACTGAAATCGGCTGATGACCAGTACATTAGAATTTTGAAAAAGAAATTCGTGAAATTAAAAAAAACAAGAAGATAGGACACTGTGATTGAGTCATCGAACATGTAGTTATATTCGTATGTATATAAATGCAGTTGCAGACAGTGTTATGTTGTACTTACAGCATGATTTCTATAACATAACTTTTAAAATCAAATATAAACTATATATAGCCTTAGGGCCCTCCCTCCCCCCGAGGAAAATTCTGGGTGCGCACCTGATGTTCATAGGATACAATGCATCGCCTTCAGCATGCAGGCCGCATATCGTATCGTATGTATCGTATCGTCATCGCGTTCACATCGTATCGCGTGTTGTGTCCTGTGTGAGACTACCCTTGGCGTACTCAGACCAAGGACGATGGGATATGAGGAACACACGGCACGTATGGGAGACAACAAAGTACAAGCTTTGGTAGGAGAAGCTCAAGGAAAGAGACCACTTGGAAAACCAAGGGATA
Organism: Coptotermes formosanus; assembly: GCA_013340265.1. Classification (NCBI taxonomy): domain Eukaryota; kingdom Metazoa; phylum Arthropoda; class Insecta; order Blattodea; family Rhinotermitidae; genus Coptotermes; species Coptotermes formosanus. Next base: position 646,768 of record BLKM01009160.1, on the reverse strand, counting down.
TGTTGGAGAATAATATTCAAATTGAGTTTAAAGAAATATTGTGGGATTGTTTGGATTGGAGTCATATACAGGGTATACACAAAAGAATGGTGCAGTTTCAAAAGTTAACAAGAAATTTATTTCTCACCTTACACGGGCACAACGTACACCGTCAGCAGCGTCAACTGTCCAAGTTTCTCATGCATTAATCACAATCCTTCAATGTGTGTGCCCTGGGTCACACGACACACATCTACACGGCAATCACATTCGTCCCAGACTCGGTGTAGCATGTCCGCTGTAATGGTCTGCAGTGCATGCGTTATCCGATCACGAAGTTCCTTGAGGGACATGGGCAATGGTGGTACGTAAACAGCGTTAAAGACAACGTTTACGTACCACCATTGCCCATGTCCCTCAAGGAACTTCGTGATCGGATAACGCATGCACTGCAGACCATTACAGCGGACATGCTACACCGAGTCTGGGATGAATTTGATTACCGTGTGGATGTGTGTCGTGTGACCCAGGGTGCACACATTGAAGGACTGTGATTAACGCATGAGAAACTTGGACAGTTGCCGCTGCTGACGGTGTACGTTGTGCCCGTGTAAGGTGAGAAATAAATTTCTTGTTAACTTTTGAAACCGCACCATTCTTTTGTGTATACCCTGTATATGACTCAGAATAGGGATTGCTGGTAGCTGGTTGTGAACACGGTGTTGAACCCTCGGCCTGTCGTAAATTCAGGGAATTTCTTGACTGTTTGAACAGCTGTTAGCTTTTGAAGAGGTACTGTGGTGTTTAGTTGGTCTTCGTCGTACATCGCATAGCCGAGCCGCAGTTTTACCCAGGGCTAGTCTTTTTGTCTCTCTCTGTTTCTGCTTGTCATACAGGGCTTGAATTAGGCTGCCATCGATTTTGTCAAATCTGATTTTATATTTTACAGAACTAACACACTGTAAGTTTGTAAGCAACAGTAGAAAACAACGTCGCCCCGTCAAAATATCATCTTGCGAAGTGTCTTGGATACGTAGCAACATCTTCGTAGCAGTGAGTGGCCGGTCCGTCTTCATTTTTGCATCTGATTTCACTTGGTCTTCATTTTTAACACTGAACCACTATTTTGTCGGTATAGGTCTGTGGCCGAAGATGTCGGTTTTCTAAAGCGGTCTGTAGGCGGTAGGCTACATATGGAGGTTATTTTTAATTGATGGACGGTGGCTTCTTACCGCTGAGGTCCATATTCGATCCTATTGTAGACGGTGTGGATTTTGTGGTAGACGGAGTGGCGTCGGGAAGGGGTTTTCGCCGAGTATTTCGATTTTACTCTGCCAGTTATTAGTACATCATCTTACGTACTTGTCTGTCATCTAGGAATAGTACAGCCGCCATTTGCGGCAGGAAGACAGAGAGATTTTTTCTCACCCCACTCCTAAAACGAAACAAGAAAATCTTTGCGCCTGCTGTTGCCTTGTTACTCCTTATGTGGCCTCTGGTGCACGGATTATTAATAGTTAAGTTTGTTCTTATAACCAGGATAGCTCTGTCGGTATAGCGACTCGCCACGGGCTGGGCGGTCCAGGGATCGAATCCAGGTGGGGACGAGATTTTCCATACCCGTCCAGACCGGTCCTGGGGCCCATCAAGCTCCTGTAAAATGGGTACTGGGTCTGCTTTCCGGGGGTAAAGTGGCAGAGGCGTGGCGTTAACCGCTGATCCCTCTCCAACGCCAAGGTTAAAGAAAGAGTAGGACCATACCTCTACTCCCCCTCTGGGCTTTCATGGTCTCTTACAGGGTGTACTTTACCTTTACCTTAATAATTTTTATGGGCTTGCTTTTGCTACGAAGCTTATGGAGATGGCTGTTGGTGTTAGGCCAATAATGACATAGATTTGGCAGGGCTAATTGAGCAAAATGGCGAGTTATATTTTACACGTTTCAGGACAAACAAGCAGTCACTAAATAATGCATCACAACCGTGCACAAGTTCCTTTTTATACGTTTATGTATCACGACGACTACTACCATCTCAAATATAGTAATTCCAGGAGTGTTGCCGCGGCGGGAGAGACGTCGCAGAGACGCCGCCTTTTTTAGTTTGGTGGGTTCTGGCAATCCCCTGCAGATCGCAACACATGTGCGTATTCATTGAGTCTGGGGAGGTTTTGGGAGTGAACGCAGTAAATATCGGCGGTGTTTCGCGTGACTTATGACTGATTTTATGCAGTGGGTTTATCAGTTTTATGCTTGAACTTTTTTCTAGTGTTCACGAAAAGTGTCCTAATTACTTCCAGTCGAAGTACCTATGCAATCGTGATACATTAGAGGTTTATGGAGTTGTGGACCTTGCTTTCACATCGTGTAGCCGCCATGTTCTTCATTCCATTCGGCAAGTGGGAGGGGGGGGGGGGCGGTTACGGCGTCTGTCCTTGAAGTTCGGGCGAGACGCTGCAAAAAATTAAAGGAGATGTGCCACACTTAGACAATTTCAAATCAGTTTGTAAACGTCGGGCGTATACATTATAGACTACTAAAATTGTCTGTTCTGTTGCTGTATCATCGTATCCTCAGGGTCAGATGCGTACATGAACCGGAAATATTCGTACATTAGCAGCGACTTATTCATCAAGTGGTTCACACAGCACTTCCTCAAACGAAAAACTTCAGGGAAGGCCTTTATACTTTTAAGATGGCCACAGAGTTCATTGACCTTTTACTGCTTCAGGCTGGTGTTGAAGATAACGTCACTATCATCTGTATACCGAGTCACTGTACTTATGCTCTACAGCCTCTGAGTAGGTGCTTTTTTGGGCCTTTATAGAGTTATTTAAAAAACAAAGCCGCGGTTTGGATGAAGCAGAATGCAGAAAGGAAAATCACTAGATACCGCATGGCGCGTCATCGGGTTCGCCTGAAATGACGTTGCTTGCATGGGTGTCGACGTAAGTGCTTTCGATTCAGCGGGTATCTATCCTTTAAGCCGCAAAAGAGTACCTGAATATTTCTTCTCCATTTCTGGTACCAACGAAACTGTAGAGTTTATGGAAACAGCGCCTGCCGGTATGGCTCCGGTTTGTGCATCCTCTGCTTCAGGATCCAACTCTCAAAATGTGTTACCTATCTCAGCAGGGCCTTCATTACAGACTCTGAATACTGCAATGCCTTCTGACACTTCCGCTGGAGAAGTAACTCCTTCTAGAGTTTTGAAGATCAATCCGGTACTAAAAATACCGAGGAAATACTGAATTTCAGAAAAGCAACTTGTTCCCGCTGAAGAAGCTAATAATACCGAGCAAAAGCGAAAGAATCAAGAGGGAAATAAAGAGCAGACGAAAATCGGAAGTGTAAACAGTCTCAATACATCAGGTCTACAAGGTCAGAAAATGCATAAAAAGAACTCATTAAAAAGATGTTCGTAACCAAGAGTTTTCTGAAGATTCTGACACGAAATGCCATGCGTGCTGGGCAAACTGCTTGCAAACAACTAAGAAAAATGACTGGATGGAAAATATGAGCTGCAGAAACTAGCTGCACGAGTTCTGTTCTCCAAACAAAGACAAATGCGTCGACTGCGGTAGGAATTTACTGCGAGAGAGAAATATCAAGATGCAAAAGAGGATGTAGGATTCTGTTTCACTGCCCCTTAGACACGAGTTCATTGGGTTGATATATTGTGTACTTGTGATATATTTTCTATTTTAATATTGATATTGCTTCTTTACGTTGAATAAAGTTCAACAGTTTTCATTTATTTCTTGAATTATAGGGTATTTTCAAAGAGTGGTATCTATCCCTGCCAAAAAGCGGCGTCTGTACCGGCATGTCCGGGAGAGACGCCGCAAAAAACATTTTTTTTTCGTCGCTCTGTATCTCACAGACTTTCGCTTCTGCATATATTTTGCACACAATCTACTAAAGCAGAAACCTTAAATATAAGAAATTTTCAGCCGTTTTGACGATTTTGGGATTGAATTACAGCGAAAGTTGCAAAAAGTGTGGCGTCTCGCCCGAAATTACCCTAGTTTGTGAGTAGCATGCCTGTAATGTTTAAGAAATTTCCCTTCGCGGAAGTGTGATATGATTTCTGACTTCAAGCAATTTGATGTAATTACACAGCAGCGGAAATTTTGAGTGAATATGGGTCAGTTACAAAACTTTTTTTTACTGTCTCACCTTGCCCTTATTTCAGACGGGGTTCGGAGGCAACTAGGCGCCGTTTCTGTAACTTCCACGCTGCAATGAAAGCTTCTGTGGTGTTAATGAAGGGTCTTTCGTTCAACTGTACTTTAAAGTAAATAATTGGAAACCGACCTTTACTACATAGAAATGTTTTCGAGTCATCTCTGTATTCTTTATACGGTGATGAGTTAAAAGTATCCCTGTACATTTTGAGGTTGCGGCTTTTTCGGACAATGTAGTAGCCATGCTAAGCAGAGGTATCTTCCAATCCTGACACATAATATCTCCTTCTGTTAACCTTGATTCAAAACAGCATATTATAGGCATAATACTGACATACGTATTTCACTGTTTATCGCTCTTGAAAATTTAATAAATTTCATTATTCTATACAAAAATAATATTCACCAACTAATGCACCAAAATATTTTGGTGCACGGACATGGAACACATTAAATTCATTATTCTACTACTAGTCATCACGTACTTTAAGACTACACCTAGGAAAAGGAATGTTAATTTTTCTGACTCGCGACAGTTTGGTGCCTTCTTATGCTGGCATAGTTAATTGTCTGTCGTCTTTGGAAATATAACAGGAATCGTTGGTGAGTTGTACCCATGATATTGCGCGTAACTACAGTTTGTGGGGCGGGAAAGGGGGGGGGGGGGTGGTGTGGGTGCGTTGTATGTTGGCGTACTGCGTACATTGTTTGTTGTACTTCGGTTGTGATAGGTTTCTTTAATCAGACATATTTTTAAAATTCAGTGTAACTACAGTTTATGCGACTCACAACAATTTAGTGTGTTTTATTTCTGCATATTTTATTATTTATGGTGTTCGTAAATGACGGGATGTCGTTAGCCATTCATATGACATCGTTCAAGTATAGTACGGCGTGTTAATTAAGTGACTGAGCACGAGTTGGTCATTGTTTATGACCAGTGTTGACTTAAATGTATGTGTTTTGTGTGGTTGGTGCGTCAACATGAACGCTTCATGGGTGGTACTCTACTTGTGCCACCGTACAGATGTTTTACCTCTGAAGGAACTCGACGGATTTTGATCAATTTTGGTATTCGGAGGTTGGAAATAAATATAAATGTAAAGGCGCCTGTGCTAAGTAGCTCCATGCTTTGATGACGTCTGGGGGAAGTAGAGGTATAGCTGCACGCATGTTTAACCTCTTCAAGAGATGAAGTTATCCGTCTAGCTTCACACTCCGTCCACTTTGCTGTCGAGGAAACAGTCATGGCGTCTGTGCGACGGGGGTGACGGTGAACCTCAGAATTGGTCCGGATTTGATGACGAACAAAGAACTCTGTGCCCTTGTCTGGAATCAAACTTTGGTCATCCACCCCGTCGTCCAGTCCCTGTGCCGGCCGAGCTACACAAGATTCATTGGCGGTATAAAGTTGCCAGGCGAATTTAATTTTGGTTCTTATCAGTAAAAACTATATGAAGCTAAAATACGTATCGATTGTCTAAAATAGCGCCCCATCCTACGAAAGATTGGATGTGGCATAATATGTAGCGATCATTAAGACGTTAAGCGTTTGTTTTGAACGTGGTGTTTATTGAACGAAATGCCAACAGAACCCCTTTCTGCCTGTGCGACATATCAGTACGGTTGCACAGACGACTAATTAGGAATGAAAAGTAGCGTAGAACGTCCCTGTGTTTCTCCAGTTTGCGAGTTCATGTGACAAGGGGTATAGCAGCAAATGTCTTAAGTATAAAGGAGGCAGATATTGTCAAAATCAAAGGATTGTTGCTTCAACACGAATTAAGTTAGCTGTGTGAACTGTGGTGTTTAATAAAGAACTGTTGCTGTTATCTTCCTCCTTCGCAGACATGGTGGGCTGATTTTGTTGAAGTGAGGTGGCACAAAGTACGTACTTTATACGATTACATACAATAGGATTGTTGTTCCAATTATTTTTTAGCACATTGGAATGTTTGTATAGAAGTTTTCCTCTTTAATGTGACGGCAGTTTTGCGCAGTAAACGTAATCTTCTTGCAATATATACAGTCGAACCCGCTTATAGCGATGTCGGTTTAAGCGACACCTCGCCTATAGCGTCAGACATTCTGTGGTACCAGTTAATTCCTCACTGTTAACCGTAACATTATACCCCTCGGTTATGACAATAATCGTTTATAACGACACAAAAGATTCAGTCCCTTTCATAACGTTATAAGCGAGTGCGACTGTATCACGTTTATTTGTGATTATTTACTGACGCTCTCATTCGCTGATGTTGTATAACTTCGAGCTGTAGGAGGAGTAATGAATTAAAAGTGTTGGGAAAGGCGTATTTATGGCTTAGTTTTAGGAACTCTTACGGTATGGAGGGACAGAGATAAACTACGAAAATCAGCAGTCTGGCTATCCGATCTGAAGGCCGAAGTTTGAACCCGAGTGTTCGAGAACAGGAAGCAGGAGTTCTGCCTATTCTATCGTAGTGTTCGTCCGAAATATGCCGTGTTCAAAGTAAAGTGGTGTACTTCTTATTTTTGGCAGGGCGGCACATCCCATTATTCCCTCTGTTTCATATGATGTGAAACTTGGTTTATCACACGATTGGAAGAACATAGGCAGAGTTTTGGGGGGAAATTGGGGGGGCAGGGTGCTGAGGAGGGTATTCGAACTTATGGAGAAAGTTGCATTTTGAAGAGCTTCATAATTTTTTACCCCTTGACAGATAATTTTAGGATGGACTAATAAAGGAGGATGATATGTGCGGGCCATGCTGAGTGCATGGGGAGAAACAAAAGGCAAACAGAATCCTGAAGGGGAACTTGAAGGAAAGAACAACTTGGAAATCCTGGTTGTAGATGGGACGATGTTAAAGTTGATGTCCACGCAAGAGGGAACTTCAGGTTGTCATGTTGGTCAGCTTGTGTGTCAGTAGCGGTTGTAATGTTGTCCGACTTGTGTGTGAGTAGCAGTTAATGAAAATGGCTAGCAAACATTGGTCCTCCGAGCCGGATGAATAGTGTGGGTTTATGTCGACTGGATTCACCTGGCTCCGGTTAGGGACATGTGACGGTAATGAATCGTCGTCTTTGATGAAATGCGCGGAACTTCTTGACTAGGTGAGGGAGTGTTAGCTTCTTAAAAGGACTTTGCTCCAGTGACTTGGTTAGTGAGTTAATTGGGGTGGTATATCCCAGCCTTCTTAATAGTTCCAATAACCGAACATTCGTTCCTTAAATAGTGTCTTCTAACTTGTGTCATTATTATCATCATCATAGTTTTATATTGTTTTCACCGTGCATTTTTCAGTATATAAACAAAATCACCAACCAATGCACCTTTTATTAACTACCATTCACGTCCCGACATATGTTTCGGCGTCTAACGTCGACATCATCAGGGGATACTTATTGTGAATAACACTAGGCGTCCGTATGGTTTCTAACAGAAGTTTCTGTTAGACGTCCGTATGATTTCTAACAGAAGTTTCTGTTAGACGTCCATATGATTTCTAACAGAAGTTTCTGTTAGACGTCCGTATGGTTTCTAACAGAAGTTTCTGTTAGAAACCATACGGACGTCTAGTGTTATTCGCAGTAAGTATCCCCTGATGATGTCGACGTTAGACGCCGAAACATATGTCGGGACGTAAATGGTAGTTAATAAAAAGTGCATTGGTTGGTGATTTTTTTTATATCGTCGTAGTTGTCATCACCTTAATATCATCGTTGTTTCCCTTAAGTTTTCTAAGAAACAGTGAAATTGTGAGTACGGAATTGTATTTCACCAGGAAGACGCAACTGCTGTGTGGAGTCTATTAGTAGCGTATGTAATAACACTAGCCTTTGTGCATGTAACATTACAGGCCATTAGTAAGGTCAGCATCCACTTTGTGTTTCTTTGTCCACAGCAGATTCGTTTTGGGCTCGAAGGTCAACTATCCTGACAGTTCTTTAGTGGTTTTTCTCATTACCTAAAACAAATGCTGGCGTATCCTAATATTTTAAAATAAGCCACGGCTGTTTCTGTCTACGTCATTCCGATTTCAGCATCCATAAACGACTTATCCTCTGCTGCTGAAAAAAGATGTTGTTTAGTAAAGCAAGAGACCAAGATTCGTAGCCGACGTTGTGACATTCGACGCAAATTACAAGGTTATCTGGTTTTCACGCGTCTGTTATAAGAATATAAATTGAAGGCGTTTAGTTGAGGCGAAGGTTGCATGTCTGTACTGACCACTTAACGGTGAGCAGTGGCACTGGTATCCAGAGTAGGCGATGTACATGCGTGGAATACTTTAACAAAATTTCTTTGTCTTAACTTTGTCCATTTCTTGTTTTATTGACAAAACCAACATATTGCACACACCGTGTATACAACAGTATATTTTCGATCCCTTCTACATGTTTCGGCAATCACATCGCCATGTTTAGGGAGTATAACACCAAGTTATTTAAAACATGTTCAAATATGATACAGTTACGGTAGTAATGTACATTTGTATCGTAATGATATCCGCAGTAAAGTTTATGTGATGTCGGATGCAGTAAACCCCATTAAAATAGTGTGTGCTTAGTTAACCCTTTAAAAACGAAGCGTATCTGTTTTATATAAGGACTCAGTGCGTACCGCGCTGTAAACACTCTCCACTTCGGTTATAAAAACCAGTCTCTTAATGTTTTTTAAGGCAAAAGTTGCTGTTTGTTCTGAAATCCGTACAAAACACATAAACGCAATGTGGGCACCACGTAGAATTTTTTAATGTTAAACCTGGTGGTACGTAAAGTTACCGCTAGGCTTTAAAAGTTTAAAAGTCTGTCTGTCTGTCTGTCTGTCTGTCTGTCTGTCTGGAGTACTGTTGCAAGATTCGGAGCAGCATACAAACATCTGCGGATGTGACTGTGATACAAGTGCGTATTACCACTGTAACTTATCGTGTTTTAGCACGTTTTAAATAACTTGTGTTATACTCCCTGCTGATGGTAATGTAATCGCGGAAACATCTAACAGGGATGGATATTGTACTGTTTGTATATACAGTGTGTGCATATGTTGGTTTTGTAAATAAAAATCTGTGTCCGTTTAAAGCTATTGTTTATTAAACCTGTAATTGTTAAAAACTCTCCGTCGAGTTCGTGGCACAACTCTATAGGATTTGCAGTAGTTCTGGAATATTTTCCATGGTAGAGAATGCTCGATTTTTCTTCAGAGACAGTATTTTTTTTTTCAGATAGATTCAAGTCATAGTTCGATGTTTCCACTTGGAATGACGCTATATTACTTTGGAGGCGTCGAAAAAATGTTGGTTTCAAAATTTTAATGTCGTTTCTAGGCCTACACACTTCACACTGGCCTTGCCACTAGACCATTATTGACAAAGATCATCACTGCAATGTGTGGCTTCCTTAAAGCGTTGATACATTTTTAATTTTGTAGCTGGCGTTGCCGTGATTTTATTGAGCCTGAATACTCGCTATTTGACCATATCCTAAACCACTTGAATCCGGTGTATAACATCACAACCGGCTTCTCTATATCTGTTTTAATATTATTTTCTTATCTAAGTCTCCAAGGTTTTTTTTTTTGCTTTGAAATTTTCCAACCACGATTGTATATGATGAGAACGCCATTAAAGATCTTTTCATTCTTGTCGATTCCGCCTTCGCACATACGGGAACTGTCATATATGTAGTAATACGGTAAAGTTTGTTCGCGATAAAATGAGCTACTGAATTACCGAACGGATCTTTTCAATGCAGACATTTATAGAAAGCTTATTATTGGCATTGATGTCATTGTTCTTTGTTTTCATTAATTCCTTCTCAAAAGTTGTTTTTAAACAAAACCATAACGTTAAAAATCGGTAATCCTGAATCTACAGGAAGCCATGGGAAGTACATGAAATATTTTAGCTTTCCTTGGCCTGCGATGATGGCAGCACATGATCTTGAGGCTTGCACAAGCACTGAGTAGCAGCGGTAGTTATTGGCTCTATAAAAACTGTCTTTATATCCAGGATTCGGTATAGTCCATCAGATCCTACCGTGCCCTTCAAACAGTGCAGAAGACGATTTCTGATGAAAAGCACGTTTGCTGTGACAGTCAGTAATGCTCAAGGGCGGGAGCTTAAACTTGTTGGAATACTTGTATATCCATCATTGCTTCTTTTTCTCATGGCCAACTCTATGTGGCATTTACCCGATTCTCTTAACCTTTTAAAGCCTAGCGGTAACTTTACGTACCATCAGGTTTAACATTAAAAAACTGTACGTGGTGCCCACATTGCGTTTATGTGTTTTGTACGGATCTCAGAACAAACAGCAACTTTTGCCTTATAAAACATTAAGAGATTGGTTTTTATAACCGAAGTGGAGAGTGTTTACAGCGCGGTACGCACTGAGTCCTTATATAAAACAGATACGCTTCGTCTTTAAAGGGTTAATATGATAACCTCAGCTGTTGCAATTATTGAAGGGCATCGATAACTTACAGAGAATAATAGATTCCTAACATCAAGCATTTTACATCTGGAAATGCCTTAAAGTTTCAAATATGTAAATAAATCTTTGTTGATTTTTTTTTGTTTATACATGCGAATTATTCGTGCGGGTACAACTGGTTCTGTAAATTTATATATCCAAACTGCAGTCCACATAGACGGTATGCTTTCGAGCAAAGATTAATGCCAGGAATTGACGCATTCCCCTACATCACTTATGGCGTTCAGTAATGCACTGCGAGTTGTCTAGCCTTCTGTGGAACTTGCATAGGCCGACACCTGCTAACATGCACTGCATTTTACGACCGTTTTTTCAGGTTTAGTACTATAATTTTTGCAGGACAAAAGGGATACTTAGTCTATTAAAAATCATGTAGTTGGTATACAGACGTATAAAAAGGGCGACTAGACTACCTGAATAAAATATTGAGTAATGCAAAACTGGAATTTATTGTCGAAGGTCGTCTCGCTTCTGTCGTGGTTATGGTAACGACGAACAGTAATTCGTCCCTTGAAATCGAACATCGGTACTTCAACCAGTAACCAACCATTTTAGTGACTGATGCATCTCTGTTCACAGTTACTAACTGGTTCCTTTGTTATTAAACGTGCCGTAACAATTAGTGAAGCAGTCTTGGAATGTTTGAATGCACGTTTAACTGGCGGAAGTGAGATAAACCACAAGACACTACAGTTTATCGTGTCACCAGACAGGTGCGCACCCAGAATTTTGCGTTGGGGGGTGAGGGCTGACCCTGAGGCTATATATAATTTGTATTTGATTTTAAAAATGACGTTATAAAAATCGTGCTGTAAGTACAACATAACACTGCCTGCAACTGCATTTGTATACATACGAATATAACTACATGTTCCATGAATCAATCACAGTGCCATATCTTCTTGTTTTTTTAATTCCATTAATTTATTTTCCAAAATCCTAACGTACTGGTCGTGAGCTGATTTTAGTGGCTGATTTCGGCTGAAGGGGAAATCACGTAAAACGTTTGATATCATAATAGCTACGAAGTCTGTGTTTTTTAAATTTCGGTTTTGGGGGTTTTGGGGGGAGGGTACTGCAGCCCCACAGCCCTCATTGTGGGCACGTCTGTTACCAGACATAGACTCTAGCACTGTACTTGCTGAGTAAAAGCCAGACATGTGCTGACTTTGCTATTTCTAATTTACAAGTTTTCTACATAAATGTTACGGTACGCCTTGATAGCTAAATTGTTGAAATGGCTGATTACGGGCTGGACGACTTGGAATCGATTACCCGCAGGGATATGAGTGTTTCTGTCCACCGTCACGTTCAGGCGGGCTCTGGCGCTCACCCGGGATCCTATCTAGTGGCGGTTGTTTACTCCGGTATAACAGTGGCCGAGGCGTGAAGGTGAGTAGTCGTCCCTGTCTAGTTGCGAAGTTACGGGCGAGCACCTGTCGCGTTTAAATGTAAATATTCTCGTAAAAGGTATGTTTTGCGACGTTTGGCGTGGGATGGGTGTTACTTGAAAACCCCTCACGAATTTTCATTCTTCTGCGCGTCATTTTATGTGGCTAGTATTCGTGACCATGTGATCTGAAACTGTTGAACATAAGAAATAGACAGCTTATACTTAGCGAACTTGAAAGACGGGTTTTTGGCTTGACCTTTGCTATTGCTGTCTTCGTTACTCGAGAGTCTGAACCTGGCCTGAGAAGCAGACAATCCGAGGCTCAACTGAAGGAGAATCTGTGCAGCACATGACATGAAAGCCGCGTTGAATTGACTGTTTTGAAGTATTTTACCTAGCCAAACACGGATCGGATTGTGTGATGAGTACCCTTTTTTCACGCAGTATAGACTGTTCACACGGTTTTCTTTTTGCGGAGGGGAAGAGGTTGTTTTATAAATTGTGGGAGTCGGAGTGTGTGCTGCTTTGCACGCACGTTTCTGTTAAGACTACGGCTTTATTCATGCATGGTACCAGATTTTTTATCATACTTTTTCCCTTGTTATGTACAATAGAACCCGGTTATAATGTCATGACAGGGACTGAATATTTTTTGTCGTTATAAACGAGTGTTGTTGTAACCGACGAGTATAATATTAGGTTAACTGTGGAATTAATTTGTACCACAGAATATCTGACGCTATAGACGAGGTGTTGTATAAACCGATGTCGTTATAACCGGGTTCAACTGTATTTTTGTTTATTAATTGTGAAGAGAAAATTAACTGATTTCACTGGGTATTTGTATGAGATTCATACATGCGGCTACTATTTATTTGATTGTAAAATTAATATAAACGCACGTATTGAAATTTATTAGAATATGGTGTTTTGGAGCGAGCGGGTGGAATAGTGACAACTTGGTTGACTGGTATTCGAGAGGTGCCCAGTCCGCTTTTTGGACAGGGCATTTGTCGAATCCTTGTTTTGAGCCTTGCTTTTGAGCGAATTGTCCTGCTAAATAAGTCGTATACTACATAGTATTGCGTTTCATAGTGTAATAAGAATATTTTTTTAGTGTTGTGGAAGAGTACTAGGGGCATAGGGACCTCCTGCCTGCCAGGAGGGGGGGGGGGGGACATTTGTGAAAAGCACCGCGCATGACAATAGCGAAGCCTTTTGGGGAACTGTAGTTTAGAGGAAACGAGATTACTCTTCACACCTATCGATGGCGGGTTTTCATTTCGCCAGACACCAAGAGGATGTGGGTCCGATAACAAATACATAAAATATAAAGAAGTACGCTAAACTGGCGTATAATGAAACGCTGCCTCATTTTCATTCGATTTCTTTATAAATGGAAGTCAAAACTACAGTGAGTATTGGTATTAAATCAGCAAGTTTTGTAGCCTTTTGAACTGATTATTTACGCCTACTATCAAGTTGAAATTCCGTTGTTCGCTTAATTTTTCAGGAGATTTATCCTATAGCATGAGTAATATGAAACAGTGTGGATTGAACAAAGTGTATTGTTAATGCTGTTTGCCAGATATAAAATACTCTAAACTGTTCACATCGATTTTATTTTTAATCACGTTTACAGCGTGAAACAAAATAATAAATATACGTGGCTTAATCTGATACCTTGAAACCATGCATATTATGGAATACGTAGTCATACCTACGATGATGATGATCGTATTATCCACTTAAATAAACAGAATGACTTATTATTGCCCGAAACAACAGCACTCGACTGGATATAAAATCATCTCATCATAGCAGCATCGTTACACAGTTTCGTCGCCTTGTGCGTGTCTTTTCCATCACCAGGAAAACACAATCATGATGTTCTTTATTGCCCGACCATTTTGTAATGACGATCGCAAAAAAAAAATACACGCCGCAGGGGCATTATGGAAGCTGTGCAAATCGTAGCGGATAGGATTGCAGTCCTGCCACCAGTAAATACAGCCTTGGCACTGAAGCCACTGACCGGTGCATCCATGTGCACGTACGTTGCAAACAGCGTACTCATACAACGAAATACCACCATTCGTACAAGTGGATACAGACTGAAAAGTGTGGATAATTGTAAGCTGCGACTGGCAAGACTGCTATTAGTGAGTGATTTCTGTACTGTATTTTTATTGGGGGTGGCCGTGCTGTCTAAGGCGTAGATGTGCGGCCGAGCGCTTGCTGGGATCGTGGGTTCGAATCCCACCGGGTGCATGGATCTTTGTCTCTTGTCCAGTGTTTGTGTTGTCAGGTACAGGTCTCTGCGACGGGCCGATCCCTCATCCAGAGGAGTCCTACCGACTGTGGTGTGTGTCTGAGTGTGAATCAAGTGAAAATAAAAAACCCCTACACCTACTGTGAGTAGGTAGAAGAGGGAAGGACTGCGAAACGAAATTTTTACTGGGATAGTCAACAGCGTCACAGAAATACACGAAGTAATTTACACGGTTTCGTGATTTTTAGCTGTAACGTATGAGAGACAGAACTGAACTGAACACTGCCTTTTTATCTAGTCTGGTTATGGCGTGATAAACTGTGATACTGGGCCGAGTAAAGGCCTAATTGTGTGTGTGTGTGTGTGTGTGTGTGTGTGTGTGTCCCACGATAGGTGAATGTGGGGTATCGGTGGATTGGCAATTGACAGTGAAAAATCGAACTACTCTTGTGTAAACCTGTCCCAATGCCACTTCCTGTACCACAAATTCTACGTGGACTGCCCTGGGAATGAAGTCGGGCCTCCGCGGTGAGAAGCCGGCCAGTAACCTCTTGACCTACGGCGGGGCCAGATTTTGTGTCCCTACAGTGGAACATGAGTCAGTTTGGTTCTTGCTTTTGCAATTTAGAATTGAAGCCAGCACCAAGTCACAGAAAATTTAACATCCGTAAGTCATTTGCGTGAGGCGTATTTATACTTTTAACGTTCTGTGGTAAGGACTGTCAAATTTACCTTTAATTTGTGAAGTCCAAATCATTAGATTGCTGCTCTGATGCTTTCTTAACGTTTAGTGGTCGTAAAAATTACCGTCATTTTTGGGCTTCGTGCTTGGAAGGACGTTTAATTTTCGTTTCTTCTTTGCAAGAGCTGCATGACGTGAACGTGATACATAATACTGACTTCTCGCTGGATTTAGATGAAATTTTGTACTTGTGGCCCAAATGAAAAATTGTCTGATGAATTCAATCATGCTTGTGCAGGATGATCCAAAACTAGTTTACTGGGCTGCAGGTACAAGGTAAAAGTGATTGCAGAGGGAAATGTCACTGCATTTTTTTTTTGCAAATGTAAACAGTGAAGTCGTCGCGAGTGCCACTCCATTTGCGGTAACATTTCTAGGCCCTGCAGTGTTGTACTGTGTCACCACGTACATGTCGAGTTCTTTTGCAACGCCAGTGGGATTAACGTAGGTTTTATTGTGTGACTCGAGATGAAAAGGAAAGGAAAGAATTATCGGTAAAATGTCTGGACGCATGTCTGGTTGGTTTGCATCGCTGTAACGAGGAATGCCGCATCGTGTGAACAACCATAGCTTCAGTGGCATGGTTTAACGGCTGTTGGCGCTAGACTTTTGTAGCTGTGGATTTTTCTGATACCATAACGATGAGAATGATTGGCTTCGGTCTGTACGTCCGGGATTCGATTTCCCAATAGGACTTTGATAATTATGCGCATTTAAACCACACCCAGAACAAATCGGGGACTCATACAATGTCCTTCGTAATTTATAGTCCTGGGTGTACAACTTGGTGAAACCTACCCTCACTCAGCCGCCCCCTTAGGCACTTGATGTGCTCAGACATGGAGAGCTTTGATTTTCACACGGAAAAAGAATCGAAAAGCGTTAGATGTAGAAGCATGAAAGGAGTTGTCAATTGTCAGGTGCGCACCCACAATTTTTCATTGGGGAGAGGGGGTCTGACCCTGAGGCTGTATATAATTTTGATATTTATCATCCCAGTTGGCGTATGAGTACAAGGTAGAAATCTGGGCTTCCTCTGAGGGGCAATCAGACGAAAACCTGGAAACATAATATCCAACGCTAGAGCACGCAAGAATACATAAAATTCGTCTTTGCGAGTAAACTGATGCTATAATTGTTTATTTAACAATTATATATATTTTTATGGTCGACGCTCCGTATACTTCAATTTTACGCATCTTTTATTATATATTCATGCTTTACTTTTTATACCTTTTTTATACAAAAATTTTTTATATTCTATAACCTCTATCTGTGTTCTAAAAGGAGAAGGCCTACCCCTTCGACCCATGTAGGGTTGTCCATTCATGTTTATTTAGAGCCTGATAATGGCTTTGTAAAGCCGAAACTGGTCGCTGATTAATAAAAACAAAGAAAAGTGTTGGCTGTGACTGATTGTCCCTTAGAGGAAGCGTAGATTTGTACCTTGTATATAATCTGTTTGATTTTTAACCCTTTAAAGACGAAGCGTATCTGTTTTATATAAGGACTCAGTGCGTACCGCGCTGTAAACACTCTCCACTTCGGCTATAAAAGCCAGTCTCTTAATGTTTTATAAGGCAAAAGTTGCTGTTTCTTCTGAGATCCGTACAAAACACATAAACGCAATGTGGGCACCACGTAGAATTTTTTAATGTTAAACCTGGTGGTACGTAAAGTTACCGCTAGGCTTTGAAAGGTTAAAAGGTATGCTATAAAGATCATGCTGTAAGTACAACATCACGCGGTCTTCAACTGCATGTATATACATACGAATATAACTACATGTTCCACGACTTAATCACAGTGTCCTATATTCTTGTTTTTTAAAATTTTGTTAATTTATTTTTCAAAATTCTAATATACTAGTTATCGGCCTATATCAGTGGCTGATTTCGGCTGAAGGGTAAATCACGTAGAACTTTTTATATCATAATATCTACAAACTGTTGTGTTTTTTAAATTTCGGTTTTGGGGGGTTTTGTGGGGCTGCAGCCCGGTAGACCCTCCCACCTTGGTTGCGCCTCTGTGAGTTGTTATAGATGAACGGTAAGTAGAGTCGGGGAAGGCTAATATAGATAAATCTGAATCCTGCCTACGTATATGTAGTGGGCCTACATGAAAGTTCCGTTAAACCCAGAAGCTCGCGATATTTAGAAGCATGAAACGTATGGATAAAACCATAAATTAAGATTACGCTATGACAGTAGGCTGCTACTAACCTACGTTCATGACTTCGTGAGCATTGTGGGACTAATGGTCAGTGTAATTAATTCTTTTGTCTTTGGACTTAATGGATATTTCTGCTAAGTCCACAACAGAGGCGTATTTAAAAGCAAAGTTGTTGTCTTGAATCGTGATGGTGTCGGCTGTATGAGGGACTGGAGGAGAAGCTGACCGGCACTCCAGTAAAACCCTATGTCCTATCGGGAGTCGATCTTTGTCCGTCCAGATGCTCTTCTGACCGAGCAGTCCCTCCTCATAATAAATTGATAGTTTTATTTGCTCTAAAGCCAAAACAATCAACCGGATTCACTTAATACCACCACGCAGTGAACTAACCTGCTCGTCGGACTGATCTCCACCTATGCGATGCACGGAATACCCAGTCCAGGGGACCATTTTCGTTGTTTTCAACTCCGTCGTCTGGGTTATCATCTTCTTGATCTTGCTCCAGAATCCGATCCAGTAATCTAAGCATTTCATCTACGGGACCGTGAACTTGTACCATTGAATCCACACACTTGTATATTAGAAACCACATGCCTGCTTTGGCTATCATCCAGTGAAACAAGTACCTACCTATGTACGCCTGAAAACTAGTGGGTTTTTCTGGAAGCATTGCTTTTTCTTTTTTTAAATTCCCGTCAATAATATGTCCACCTTTTGCGCTTAGGGGATTATAGTAAAACGAACCATCACATTTTTTGTTCCCGTAGAAATGGAATTAACAGTTCACAACCACAAACAGCTCGCGTATCTTGATACTGAAGTTACAGCAATGCGTCGTGTGTGTGCCGGTCGCTTATCACTCCGCGGAGAGTGTCATGTAACTGACAGATTGTTGAGAGAGTCCACATCACACAGCTTAAGTCGTTGTACTGAGTGTAAGGCCTTGTCGATTGCTGGCCGGGGAGAGAAGGACACCGGTAAAAGTTCTTCCTTCTGTCCAAGGTCATTCTGCTACATGTATAACAGGGAACAATTACCACGGTTATTAATACACCTGCTTGACTTTGCGAGGAGGGTGGTGTTACATTTTCGTGTATTGTCCGTTTACAGGATTAAACTACAGGCTGTTCAACAATTTTGTGAACAGTTTGATATAAATTAATAGGGTGGAAAGGCTGTTTGTTGTAAAACAGTGTGGTTTTACATACAAAAACCGGTTATTATTAAAAGGTCACCATTACTGTGTGTAAGCATGTGTTACTGTGGTCTCATTTTTGTGATGATATAAAAAATAACAACATGATGTATATAACAAGTTACACTTTTATGCACTCGTATAGCAGGTGAAGGATTTTCGTTGAATTTTAACGGGTATTATACGGTGGCGCAGTTGGTTGAGGCACTGTGCTACAAACCGGCAGGTCGCGGGTTCGATTCCCGATGGTGTCAGTGGAATTTTTCATTGGCATAATCCTGTCGGTCGCACTATGGCCCTGGGGTCGACTCAGCCTCTAACACAAATGAGTACCAGGAATATTTCCTGGGGGGTAAACGCGGCCGGTGCGTAGGGCTGACAACCTTACCACCTTCATGTGCCGACTGTCTAGAAATCTGGGAGCCTCAACCTCCTGGAACCCTGTGGGCCTGTCCAGGCCTGTAATGGGACTGCTTTACCTTTTTTTTTTACCTTTATTATACTAGTACTTAAAATAAAAATGATATATATGAAATAATTTACACCCAGTCTTTGTTATACGCCGGTTTTACGCCACTTTGGTTTAAAGACCCTTGTCAACATACACCACTTCTTAATTTGTGCTGTCTTATTTTCGCTTTAACGCCCTTTGGCTGCGCCTGCGTTCTGTTACGTTAACCCCTTGTTTCTGATGGAAATATCATTGTTAATTTACGCGTCTTTGATTTATGCGCACTTTTTCAGGAACGAAACTGGAGCGTAAAAGAAGGTGTTGGTGTATATGTACATCAGTAAGCGATGCTGGAAATTTGATAAATTGGACTTACCATAAATACCCGATAGATAGGACCTAACGTAGTTCTCGGCGTATTGAAATGAGAGTGCAGTGTTGTATTGTAAAATGTCTCATCTGCGATTTTGCTAACCGCAGTAGCCTTGATACAAGACGGTATATTTCGGTCACTACAGTAACTGACTACGGGTTGGAAGACAGTGGGTTGATCCTCGATTGATACAGTGATTTGTCTCCTTGCCTACAGTACAGACTGAGGCGGGTTCTTACTCAGTGCCCTGTCGAATAGTACTGGGGCCTGTAAGGTGGGGGGGCGGGGAAGCGGTTGTAAAGTGAGGCTGGTCAGTCACCTCTATCTGTTGTCGAGGTTAAGAATGCTCTGAATATTCCTCCACTTCCCCTTACGTCTTCATTGCGTGGTGCTGAGCAGGGCTGTGGAGTCGGTACGCAAAAGCTCCGACTTCGACTCCGACTCCACGGTCCTGGTGCTTAGTTAAGCATGCAACAATACGAATATTTACGTCAGGAGCCTTGATAAACATTAGTGCATATACAGTTCTGATATAAAACGAATTACACTGCATATCGACATGGTTTAGGAAAAGGAAATTGTGGTGCTTATATCTGCAATATATTCGTGTGTTATGTACTTCACCAATTAGATACAATAACTAAAACTAACAAATGCACACAAGTTGAATAAAATATGTTATAAACGTATTAATACCTCATACATATTTTGGCCACTCGTGTGGTCATCCTCTGGGAGGTGCTTTACGAAGAATAAACACATTGAGATGTTACAAAAGTTTGTGAACCAACGCACAAGTAAAATATTAAACACTAAGTATAATAAACATTCAAATAGTATATAATATATATTAAAATTTTAATATTTGTTATTTTACTTGTGTATTGGTTCATATGACTTTTGTAACATCTCAATTTATTTATTCTTCGTAACGCTCCTCCCTGAGGATGGCCATATGAGTTGCCGAAACGTGTATGAGGTATTATGACGTTTGTAATACAGAGTGATTCATGACTTGTGAACATTACTGTAGGAGGTGATTTCCTAGGTCTTTGTGATCAAAAGAGTTCATATAAACATGTGTCCGATTTTGGACTGTTACAGAGTTACGACCGCTTGGAACTTAGAATAGAGGGTAACGATTATTGGCAATAAACGGAACACGATAATAAACCAGCTTAATACACGATACATTTAAAGTATAAATGTAACGTTAACTTCGTGAAATTACCTTTATTGTGCATTGATCTGTGCTTAAAGCTGGTTTGCGAAAATGCTACCGCCGGCCGCAACACAGGCTGCCGCTCGGTTGTGAACTGCACGAGTTGCTCGTTGCAGCCTCCGATGACTGTTTCTGATGAGGTCTGCCTCATCCAAAATGCGACCAAGCAATGCATCTCGCGTTCCCACCTTCACACTGTAAACCAGTTCTTTCATCCATCCCCATGCAGAATAATCCAGTGGGCTTAAGTCTGGAGACATGGCGGGCCAATTGTGGGGACCGCCACGTCCGATCTATCGCCCAGGGAAACGGTAGTTCAGGAAATTTCTAACTTCACGTGAAAAATGAGGAGGAGCTCCGTCATGATGGAAATACATACGACCTCGTTTATTCAAAGGCACATCCTCCAAAAGTCGGGGCAATTCCTCCTGCAGAAATCGGAGGTGCGCGTCTCCTGTAAGAGGACCTTGCAAGATGAAAGGACGAATCAGCTGACCGTCCAGAACTGCGCACCGCACATTGAGACTAAAACGTAGTTGAAAGTTGCTTTCCACAGTGGCGTGGGGATTCTCATCTGCCCACACATGAGAGTTTTGTGTATTATTGACACCGTCGCGCTTGAATTGCGCTTCGTCAGTAAACAGGATGTAACGATGCCACTGGCGACTGCCACTGAGCCACTTGCAAAATTCCAGCCTCTGAGCAAAATCGCCAGGTCCGAGATGTTGCACTTGCTGCACGTGGTATGGATACATGCCCTCTGCATGGTGTTCTCCACACTCTTGTTGGGGGAACATGAAGACGTCTTGCAATTCTTTATGTACTCGCAAGTGGACTGCTCTGTACCATCTGAACAATGCCTTATTCTTCATCGACGCCTTGATTAACATCACGAGTATGCACCCACACCACCTTCCCCGCATTCCTTAAATACCGTCCAAGTGTCAAGATACGGGAACTGGAGTATAGCTGGGTGGACAAGTCAGGTGGCAAAAATAATGCTTGCAACGCAAACGATAAGCTACCAAGTTGAGGTCATCACCCGCCAGCTAGTTCCGTAAGACGCGGTGCACACGAGGGCGCGTACGGGAATTAAAAAATGCCCATAGCTCCTTAACCGTCCAAAATTGGACACATGTTTATATGGACTTTTTTTGATCACAAAGACCTAGGAAATCACCTCCAAATGTCCACAAGTCGTGAATCACCCTGTATATTTTGATGAACGTGTGTGCATTTTTTGGTTTTAGTTGCCATATCTGACTGTTTCGTGCACGGCTATGGATCATTTAAAACCAAAGTACTGTACCAAGTGTGTTATACTACAAGCTTGTTGTGGTGGTGGCTTTCTAGGTCTCTCTAAATTTTACGTGTTTCTAAAGCAGAGTTTATATTAGACCGATACGTACCACAGTTGGATTCAGCGTGACTGTCGACTGCCAGGCAGCAACAAAATAACTGAACGTACATACAGATACTATGCATTGGTACGTGAAAACGAATGCTAGTATCTAATAAGTTGTGTCTTCAACAGTGTAATTAATATAACCATATTTAAGCATACGTAGTCACTTCTGTGGGCTTGTTTCATTGCTGTCGGGTGATAGGTCTATACCAGGTTTCGTTGCAAGCATGTTAAGAAATGCAGCGGAGGGAGCCTTAACCTCCCACGCCGTCCCGTAAGTGACGTAATACCTTCTCTGTACTTGTTACTGTTAAGTTAGCCCACATACGAATATGACTTGCACCTGAAGTGTGTTGTGGATTTACGTCTTTAT
The DNA here is from genome assembly GCA_013340265.1 of Coptotermes formosanus. Taxonomy (NCBI): domain Eukaryota; kingdom Metazoa; phylum Arthropoda; class Insecta; order Blattodea; family Rhinotermitidae; genus Coptotermes; species Coptotermes formosanus. The sequence continues at coordinate 624,529 of BLKM01009160.1, read as the reverse complement.
CTACTGACAGACTTTGATAATGAATTCTGATAAGTGTTTATATTTTTTATTAATTAACACGAAGTTTTGATATAGGACAGGTAATGTACGTACAATGTAACACTGAGGCGCGTTCGCGTAACCATTGCTGTCGTGGAAAAGCAATAAGTATTACATATTCTGAGTGTGTGTGTCTGTATTCTTGCCTATCCGGCATGCAAAGGGCATGTGCCGAATTGTATTGTCATCTGTGACTGTCTGGGTGTACCGCATTTTTCCACATTATCTTATAAATGACACGATTTTCGAAAAAAAAAAAAGTTATAGAACACAAAATGTGTATTTTGATTTTCTGTACAACTTTTGTCTGAAAAGCTTCTCATTCTAAGAATAATTCAGCGAGATGCTGTAATAAATGTACATAGATCCTCATGTAAAGCACCCGTTGTCCTTGTCAGAATTTCATGAAACGTGACTTTTCTCGACAGATTTTCGAAAAATGTTAAAATATCAAATTTTATGAAAATCCGTCCAGTGGGAGTCGAGTTCTATGCGGCCGCACGTGACGACGCTAATAACTGCTTTTTCGCAATTTTGCGAACGCTCCTAAAACAGCGGTGGCACTACGTAACGTCAATTCACATATTCTGTTTCAGGACTGCCGTTTGATGGCTTTATCATCCAACGACGACAGATAACGTGTTTTAAATTTTTGTTAAAAAGACTGTTTTTATCTTCATTACACCGATAAAGGCATACGGTGCATATTAATTTCAAAATAGCCAATTAGAGGAGTATTAGACATTATGATTTCAGATCTTGGGTAGGTCAATGAGGGAATGACTGTGACATATTTTAGAAATTATTCCAGTATTTTCTGATACAGACTTGAGGAAGACCCACGAACATTTTAAGTGACGTTTTATTCTACAAGACTTCCTGAATACAGAGTTGAGAGGGACCATCGCTACCGACAGCAAGAACGATAACAAACTGTACAGTCCAGTTGTTAGTGTGGCAATGTACGAGTGACCGACAAAAACGAGCCGAATTGGGCTATATTTATTACATCACAGAATAAGTTCACAGGTCATAAGATTTGCGACAAGTGACCTGTTGTGTTGTTCGCCACTAACCAAAGGCGTCTTAATTTGAGGAAAATTTCGGGAGTTCTTGGCGCAGGTATTCGATCCGGGTGTGAATTTAAACGTATTACTGTGAGGTAGAATAAGTCACTCGGTAAGCTTGCTGGGGCCCAAGAATAAGTCACTCGGTAAACTTGCTGGGGCCCAAGAATAAGTCACTTTGTAAGCTTCCTGGGGCCCAAGAATAAGTCACTTGGTAAGCTTGCTGGGGCCCAAGAATAAGTTACTTTGTAAGCTTCCTGGAGCCCAAGAATAAGTCACTTTGTAAGCTTCCTGGGGCCCAAGAATAAGTCACTTTGTAAGCTTGCTGGGGCCCAAGAATAAGTCACTTGGTAAGCTTGCTGAGGCCCAAGAATAAGTCACTCGGTAAGCTTCCTGGGGCCCAAGAATAAGTCAGTCGGTAAGCTTCCTGGGGCCCAAGAATAAGTTATTTTGTAAGCTTCCTGGAGCCCAAGAATAAGTCACTTTGTAAGCTTGCTGGGGCCCAAGAATAAGTCACTTGGTAAGCTTGCTGGGGCCCAAGAATAAGTTACTTTGTAAGCTTCCTGGGGCCCAAGAATAAGTTACTTTGTAAGCTTGCTGGGGCCCAGGAATAAGTCACTCGGTAAGCTTGCTGGGGCCCAAGAATAAGTCACTCGGTAAGCTTGCTGAGGCCCAAGAATAAGTCACTCGGTAAGCTTGCTGGGGCCCAAGAATAAGTCACTCGGTAAGCTTGCTGGGGCCCAAGAATAAGTCACTTTGTAAGCTTGCTGGGGCCCAAGAATAAGTCACTTTGTAAGCTTGCTGGGGCCCAAGAATAAGTCACTCGGTAAGCTTGCTGGGGCCCATTAATTGGACGTCTGTTCTTAAGCAATTGTGCTGAGCATGCACGATGGTAATAAAACGGCTGCTGTTATTCGTATGAAGCTGAAGATGTAACAGGTGCCTGAACGCCACATTGTGAAGCTGTGCACAGAGCTTAAGGGTGCAAACTGCTGTGTACACATTACAGATTTCGGCAATAAACAAGGATGTGCCCAACTTTTCACTTCTGCTGCTTTGCTGTCGGTGCACACAGTCCTTTGCGTAAGGGGCTATGGGGGCCATCGGAGAAACCCAATTCTCCATCCGGGAATAGAATTCAGGCCCCTAGGCGACAAGTTATATAATTAAACGAACTAGTCTGAAATACTCGTTACATTTCGTAGTTTGCCAGCAGACTACGTGAAGGAGATTCATGTTTTCGGTGCAACTTACGATGTAATTTTTGCTACAGTGTTGTTTGGACTCTGTTTTGGTGTTTGTTCATTTCAAAATACTCAGCCATAAAATGTGATTGTTGTATCTTCGTCTAATTATGGCTCTTACCACGAAGGTGTATGGGGGGATTTGAGGCATAGTTCCACGCATTTTGAACCTCGGCAGCAGGTTGAGGTCAGTGGTAAGCTTCACACCCTCCAGATCTTTACCCCCGCCCCCCCAAGTAAAGAGCCACTACTACCCATTGGGTGGGCCCCAGAGCCGGTATGGTCGATTTGCAGAAGAGAAGAATCTGCTGTTTTGCGAGGAACAGAGTCGCCGTTGACGGTCATTCAACCCGTAGCCTGCCCGTTATACTGACAGCTTTCCCAACTTATTTACCTGCCCATAGCTACGAATAACTATTTAAGATTGGGAAGAATGTGTTATCTTTGCTGGGTGTTTAGAGAGAGTGTCCAAACCGTGTATCGGACTCTTGTGGCCCTGGCCATTCTTCGTGACCCAGATAGCTAGTTCCCCCGGGACATGATAACAAGGCACTCTGCAAGGGTGACCGTCAGGTGGAACGAAGGTCCGAAGGGTTTTACGCCCGCGAACAACACACAGCCTGGAAAGCTGCTTTCAGACGCTTGTTTGTTTTGTTGGTTTTTTCGTAATTAGGCATGGTATAACTTGAGAGGAACTCGTCGCATTGGTTTGGCGTGACTTTGAATAGGAGCGCAGATGAGTGTATAGCACTGTACGTTCGAATATAGTATGTTCTGCATTCAGATATCTTCCCAGAGAAGGGCTATCCATGGTTATTCAAGAAAATGCTGGATTAATACTGAAGATTGGGTCACGACCTTTTCCTTCCACATTCTTTGTAATTCATCGTTCACTAATAATCCTGCCATTCGACACTCTGTGGTCTGAACTACGGACATTCTCGTTAAATAAATAAATATGTATACATAAATATATAAAAAACTGGTAAATAAGAATTTTCACTTTTAACTCACCGTGCATTTTATATCAGATGAAAAAAGCAACCAACAAATGCACTGTACTTACTTATTCAACTTTTTACTCTGCTTTTCCCCGACATGTTTCGGCGTAGCAAGACGCCATCCTCAGGGGGTCGTATATAATTAAGACATTATTTTCCTCAGGCGAGGTTTTCCACACACGTGAAATTGTGTGTAAATGCTATATTTTAACAATTTCACGTGTGTGGAAAACATCGCCTGAGGAAAATAATGTCTTAATTATATACGACCCCCTGAGGATGGCGTCTTGCTACGCCGAAACATGTCGGGGAAAAGCAGAGTAAAAAGTTGAATAAGTAAGTACAGTGCATTTGTTGGTTGCTTTTTTCATCTGGTAAATAAGAAAGCAACCGAGCATATAAATCAGTAAGTATGATGCAATTCGGCGGATTTTAAAGCCGTTACTGTCAAAATTATTTTATCGTTAAATGAAATTTTACACTTATATGTTAGTCGTAGGACAAATTTAATTTTGGCTCAGATCAATCCACTGTGACGTCTGTTTCACATTACTCTCTAAAGACATGTTCATAAAGTGTGCATACTCTTCAACAGAACGCATCTTTCCACACTTGTTCCGTCACGTGTTTTGAGGTACGTGCAATGACGTTTACTTCGTTTTTCTCACAGGAAAGACTGAATACATGTAATTAAGAGGCCTGAATAGTGCAACGAGTTTTACATTACGTAATGTGTCTGGTGTCTTACAGGATTGCCACTTCGGTCACGCGGCGAATAGTTACAAAACACGCATTAAAGAGAAACGCCATGTGTCTGTCGCGACGTGTTAAGTAACGCCGTGCGTACACACAGCAGTAATTTTTCTCTTTTTGAAGTTCACACTTAATGCTTTGTGCGTTACACTTAACAGCATTAACACAGCCCTTCTGTAAGGACTCTGTTTTCGTGGCGAATTTAGTTATCTGAAGGCGTCACAAACGTCATAGAGCATAATCCTTCTTCAGAAGCCAATAATCAGGTAGCTGGTCAAGAGATTTCCTTCCTCTGTATGAAACCCGAAGGCTTATTAACACATTTGGAGTCCACAGTCTCGTATCCTGTTTGTTTTAAGGCACACTTTAATATTATCCTGCCATATACTCTCTGGTCTCCCAAGCGGCGTCTGCTGTTCAGGCTTGCCGGTTAAAATAATGTCTTTCTCAGCTATTTATTTCTTTCTATATGCCCTGACCATGTCGTGCCCCTTGCGCTGATCATCCTAATAATTGTTCTGTAAGGTGCAAATGATGAAGCTGGCCGTCATTTACTTTTTTTGCCAGACTTCCGCTTGGGTGCAAGTAGATTTCTGAGCGTCCTTCACTAAGACACCGCCAATTTGTGTTGTCACTTTAGAGACAGAATCTAACATCCACAAAAGAAAAAAAGGTTTTATGTTTTAATAAGGTTATTGACTTTTAAGTCAGAGACAGGAAGACAAAATATTCTGCAGTGAATGGTTGCACGCAGGCACCGATTTATTGTTAATTTTTTCATCGACATAATTCTGTTTTTTTTATTGTTGTTCCCCAGTACTGTAACCTTGCCACGTAAATGGCTTTGTGCAGATTGCCCAGCGTTCTTTGAACCTGTATTATCTTAATTATTATACATTGTGAAAAAGCTAAAATACTGAAATCGGGGTTATCTCAAAAACTTTGTCAGAAAATTTGCACGTTCGCTTTGTTCGCGGCCTAACAGATATCTACCCGATAGATTATTTCGGCCAATAGACACCTTGGGATCTAAAGAGTTACTGTTTTCACGGCTGCAGTGGTCATCTACGTTCGCCACCTGCCGAATATACCCATTCACATTACTTTTGACATAATCTTACAAGATGAGGTCGCTGGGGTTTGTACCTTGTGATTCCGGAAGCCAAGTCACCTCTCTTGATACGCTAGAAAAATTTTCCTTGCTGGAGTCAGAAGAAGAAAAGGTTGGAAATTTCCAGGAGGTAGGCGGACCGCCACATTGCGGCACATTTATTCGTGGTGGACTGAATGACATTTCCTGGGCTTTCCATCATGAGGTTAATTGAGAAATGCAGAGCCGTGAGTGTGCTGAACTCAATGGCCAGACGTAACGAATGTATCCTGCCACAGAAGGAGTCTACGTGGACTTTGACTGACAGCAGTATGTTGAATAAAACTTAATTTTTATGTTTTTTTTTGCCTATGGTGGTTAAAATATAGTTTTCTGGATCTCCGGGGTGATTTGTGGACATTCTGGTTTATGATTTTGTCCAGTTTTCTGCTAACGCAACCCTTACATTCATCTCATTTACACCATCGTCCTTTCCATGGCGCAACAGTCGCTTTTGGGCCAGATCCTCTCCTTATTGAGGTTTCGTGATCACACTCAAGACACGTCACACTCGGTAGGACTCCTCTGGAAGAGTGATCGGCCCGTCGCAAAGATTTTACACCTGCTAATACCAATTATTAGATGTCTGAACGTTACTGCACACGCTGCACGTGTATGTATTTACATATTTACGGTTTAACCCCGCTGGGAGTTCTCGCCTTGTATTTTCCTGGTTAGATTGAGGGATACCGCGAAACGCCGTAAGATGTTGGAGTTCTGGGCGAGATTCAAATTCGGCTTCTTATGAATGGGATGCAGAAGCGCTCAACTTGCGCCAACGTGCTTAATGACTTTACATAGGATTATAATGATTTGTCGTTTGTCACCGTACGTCCTGGGCTACAGACCCGATGTGGATGTGAGGGCGAAAGGGAAATTCCTTTCTCCTCACAGCAGTCGAAACCCTAACTTTCAAATATTACCCCGCCACATGGACTCAACTGCTGTGCTTACTTAAATTATGCTGCAATTGAGAGTATGGTGCACATAAAATTAAAAGAACCCAGAAAACTGTCGTGTTAGTATCCAGCAGGTAAATATCAAAATTGGAGTCCCCAAATATGGTGCGCGTTACTTTTCGGTAGGAAGAGGTGTTTATATAGTAATCGTATTTGTGCGAAACGTTTATTTTGCTGCTTTCCCCTCTAGGTTTTGAAAAGAAAGTGAATCCCCTGACCAATAAAACGCAGTTACAAGACATGTTATGTTATTCTCAAGCCCAGTGAAGGTGCAGTCACAGTGAAGCATAGCGCAGGGTTTTCGTAAATTCAGATTATTAGCGTCAGTGTCAATTACATGCACCGCACAGTATAAGCACCCTTTTATTTCTCTTAAACGATATGATATTAATTAAGACTTGTATAAAGTTAACATTTGTTATTGGAGAACGAATCTGCGGATCCCCTGGAAATCGCCGTTGGGTTTTTAGGTATAGAGTTTAAGAACCACTGTGTTAATGTATAATACCGTGATGGTACAAATAAGTTCTCTTTGTTGACACTGATTTTATATATGGGTGTGAGCAAATAACCTATCCCAGTGGCTGCGTGGTCTAAGGCGTGGGTCTGCGGCCAAGCGCTTGCTGGGATTACGGGTTCGAATCCCGCCGGGGGCATGGATGTTTGTCTCTTGTGAGTGTTGTGTGTTGTCAGGTAGAGATTTCTGCGTCGGGCTGATCACTTGTCCAGAGTAGTCCTACCGAGTGTTGTGTGTGTCTGAGTGTGATCGTGAAGCGTCGATAATGAGGAAGCCCTGGCCCACTAGGGACTGTTGCACCACTGGGGAGAAACCACATGAGCAAAGAAACGATTGCTCATGTTGATTTGCAGATCTTTGTGGATTGTGAAATGTGTGAAAATTGTATTCTTCAGGCTGAATGTTTTGGTGATCGGGTACGACCTAGAGAGAAATGGTGAAATTGTGTTTGAAAGCTTTATGGGTCGTATTTTTAAATGTTCTGAGCAAACACATGAGAATGTAAATACTCCATGACTACAGGCTTCAGCAACATTTTTCTGTTCCTCTATCATTGTGTAAGTACTTTTACTTCAGTAACCCTTGTGTATTAGCAGAGCTGGTAGTGTTCTGATTGTTTTGTACGCAGCAGTGTGGTTCTTTACGTCGGCCTGTTTACAGCACTACAGATATGTCCTTTTCCTTGGTGAAAACAGACTGTCAGGAACCACTCCCCATATTTTAACATTGCGTTTCTGGGAAAAGGTAACTCGGTTATAACGTCATGAAAGGGACTGAATATTTTTTGTCGTTATAAACGAGTGTCGTTATAAGCAAGGAGTATAATGTTGTGGTTAACAGTGAGAAATTAATTGGCACCGCAGAATATCTGACGTTATAGACGAGTGTCGCATAAACCGATGTCGTTATAACCGGGTTAGACTCTACTTTCTTGTGCTGTAAGACAAGTAATAAGTTCATGGTTCAGTTACTAATGAATACGTTTTTGATAGAAAATTATTATTTTATTTTCTTTCCTTCAAGTTTCTTGTAGAAACGCTTTTTTTAGGGGGTCCAATATAGGCGGTCTTCCCCTACATTGTTGCGGGTCGGGCGAAAGAGGAAGGATTTATGTTCCATTTGTTGTTGCTGCTACGCCTCGCCTTTAGGCCAAAACGATCGGGCCTTCGCGCAACACAAATTATTCCTGCGTGTTGCGTTATTCTGTATGACGCACTACGGTATTGTTTCTCATACGTTCTTAATTGTCATGTCGTTATATTCCGTTGTCCTTGAATTGTTCGGGTCATTTAATATTATTCATTCCGTGTATTGTTCTTGTAATCATTTGGACATACCACCTCGTGCGCGTAAATTGAATAACATTGTAAGTTTTCCGTAAACATAAACGCTCTTACATGTTTCAATGATGAACCACCATCCTAAGGGAGACGTCAGGACAAATGAATATATAATGTTAGTACATCAGTCTCACATGTACAGTGTTCATCATCATCATCATCATCATCATCATGAGCTGTGACGTATTAGGCGTAGTGTCTGTTTTTTATCCCTCGAGATGAAGCTGGTCCTTCCATCTTTTCCTTGGGCGTCCTATGCTTCTCTTCCCCTTTGGCCTACATTTCAGTGCCTGTTTGGGTATCCAGTCTGTGTCCATTCTCTCTACATGCTGTAGCCACTCGTTGGTACTGTTTTATTTCCAGAACAGTGTTCTGCATTCCAAGTTTCTCCCTGAGGGATTGATTTCTCTCCCTGTATAACTCAATAATTCCTAGCAAATGTCTTAAAAATGTCATTTGTGCTGCTTCCAATCTTTGTTCATCTCCTTTCTTCAGCACCCAGGCTTCACTACTGAACTTTAAGGCTGCTTTAGCTGTGATATTGTGCATTCTTAATTTTGTTTCTTTAGTCATTTGTTTTCCAAAATGCCTTCGTATAACGCCATTTATTTTGTTATATGTTTTTATCTTATCTTCTAAATCACTTTTGTAATCCGATATAAGGTACCCTAGGCATTTAAACTCTGATACCTGTTCAATCGGATTATCGTTTATGACAATACATGTACAGTGTTAAAATACCTATTATTATTATTATTTCTTACTGCAGTTGGGTTTTCACCCGCTGGCAGCAGTCTCACACCAGTACAGACACCACAATACGATTTCACATACATAAACGGAACAGCACAATTGCAGTACACGTATTGGCAGTTCACCCACACAATACAATGTGCCTACAGTAATACAGTATGCTTACATAAGTACAATATAATAGTAACTGTACGTGTAATAATATGGATATTATTGCTATGTGGTGACATATTTTTTGTTAAAATGCACTGATACGTTATTGTGTACAGTGTGTGAGTTGGCATGTGTACAGGCATACGTACTAGCCATAAGTTCTGTAGCGCTACTGCTGTATCTGTCATGAAACAGCAGTATGCCGTAACCCACCAATACACAGTTTTATAGCAGACAGGAGAAACTTGACCGATCCTCAACAGACCAACACTTAAGCTTGCTATGTCTGTATGGCAATATAAGGGGAAGCATTTTATTTGTGGACACAACATTTTGACAGAGAGTGTGTTTGTAACCCAACTGTCTGGTAATGCAGGAATCTCGGTTTCACTAATTGTTTGGGTTACGAAAAATTTCCGTTTCGTGGGCGATATATATATATTGACACTGTACATGTAAAATTGGTTTATTGATATTGTATGTTCATTTGTGTTGACGTCTCCCTGAGGATGGCGATCTATCGCTGGAACATGTAGGTGGGCTTATGTTTGTGGATACTTCATGATTTTGTACAGTTTATTGTGTTGGTGTATGTATATGTGTGTATGTATGTATGTATGTATGTATGTATGTATGTATGTATGTATGTATGTATGTATGTATTATTATTATGTATGTATATGTGTGTGTGTGTATGTGTGTATATATATAAATGATTCCTCGGGTCATGTCATGTGGTAATCCTCCACCCATTATTCCATTCACATGACTTCCTGTAAGTTTTTTTATTTTATTTATTTGTTTATTTTTTTTTTAACTTTTCGCACTGTCTCTGTAGCTTCCGTCTCGTTAGGTGACTCACCGAGCAGGATGGTATGTTGATAGCACTGTACATTTGACCTGGAATACATTTGTTTCGATTCTTGACTGGGCTACCGAGTACTGCAGTTGGTGTGTAGGTGAAGTGGAGGTAGTGGGCAGAGCTGTGAGTGGTATTTATGGAGGTATATATACTAACCAATGGGTTTTAAGTGTTATGGAAGTGAAACATGGCCCATGACGGCGATGGAGATGAAAAGACGGAATGCATGGGAGAGGGAAATCTTAAGGAGAATAAATGGACCTGTGGTTGAAGAAGGACTGTGGAGAATGAGAAGTAAGCAGGAATTGCGGGGGTTATGCAGATACCTAGATATTGAAACAGATAGTAAAAAGAGGAAATTGGAATGGATGGGACATGTAGTAAGAATGGAGCATGGAAGGATAGTAAAGAAGATATTTGAACGCAAACTGGAGGTAAGGAGAAGAATAGGAAGACCAAGACTGAGATGGCTGGAAGATATTGAAAAGGATTGAAAAGGAGATGAACGTGAAAAGATGACAGGAGGCTGCACATAGGGCAGTGGGCGTCTGTCATTAAGGAGGCCAAGGTTCTCAGAGAGCTGCAGAGCCAAGGAGTGGTGGTGGTGGTGGTGGTGGTGGTTGGCTGTAAAGTGTGAACCCCTCACGGGAAATGCCGGCATAATGTCTCAGAGTAGGCCACGACCACTTCTTTCGGCATAATTTTCAGTTAATTATTTACTAGTCCCATGGCTTGTTCCTGTATGTCTTCTGTCGTAGTTTACGTAATGTAATCTGGCCAGAAGATGCGCTGTCGACCACGGACAACAATTTTCACTGCAACTTTACAACAGTGGCCATAGCGTAGTGGCGAACATGAGGATGCTGGGGCAGATGTGTACGAGACTCAATGTAGTATCCTTCCCCTCTTTTATGGCACAGCAGCCCCCAGTGGGCCAAGGCCCCCTCATTATCGAGACTTCACGATCACACACACTCAGTAGAACTCCTCTGGACGAGTGATCAGCCCGACACAGAGACCTCTACCTGACAACACGCAACACACACAAGAGACAGACGTGCGAGCGGCCGCAGCCCCACGCCATAGTCTGGCTGAAGTTCACCAAAGTTTTGGAGGAACGCACTGCCTCCATCTTCAGTGTCGATACCGTTATATGTCTTTATTTGAACAAAAAGAAAGTAATTATCATTTTTCACCTATCTACCTTAAGAATTGCTTCCTGATACGTTGTATACGCTCTGTTGGCGGGAAGTGAACTTGCTTCATCGACTTCCATGGCGACGTCTCCCATAGTCTTTCTGTTGGCGTGGCACTACGTAAACAGCGCGTTAAGGAGACCTCCTTTTCGTGGAAACGTTATAGGCTTCTCCTTTATATTTCTGTTAAATTTTACCTGATGGAAGTTCCACGTTACACGCACAGTATGGAGGTTCGTTTAAAATAGACAGTTGTACGTCTTACGTACACGTATTTTGGTTTTATTGAAGCAGTATTAACCTTTTAAATCCTAGCGGTAATTTTACATACCGCCAGGTATAACATTAAAAAATTCTACGTGGTGCCCACATTGCGTTTATGTGTTTTGTACGGATCTCAGAACAAACAGCAACTTTTGCCTTATAAAACATTAAGAGACTGGTTTTTATAACCGAAGTGGGGAGTGTTTACAGCGCGGTACGCACTGAGTCCTTATATAAAACAGATACGCTTCGTCTTTAAAGGGTTAAAGATATTCGTTAGTCAGGTTCGTTTTTCTCACGAAGTGCATAAAACGTCGACGTGGGACGTAAGTGTTTGCTCTCCACCCACATGTTGAATCTCTAGAACTGCTTGATAGGTTTCAGTTGTAATTCGTGTGTGATATCTGCAGTGAAAGTTCTATTGGCTGGAGTGTTTGATCTGGGACTTTCCTGTTTTTACGTGGAACCCGAATGGAGCTATAGGTCATGTGCGTGATTGGATGTTTTCACAGCGTTGTTGATGGAAGTTGAAGTGTTGTGGAGTACGACACGGTGACAGTTTGTAAATTACCCACTCTTCTTGGACTACCGTGAGGATGGAGTCAGCAAGCTCCTCTGAAACACCAGTAATTAATTACCAATCGAACGGCGTCAAGTACTAGAAGACGTTAATTTATATATTAGTTTCCTTCAGAATGGTTCGCTGTGTAAAGAGGTGGGTACATAATGTAAAATATAAAGGGCGATCACTTATCGTCTACCAGTGTGAAGAACACTGGACGTTCATATTGTTTATGAAAGACGTCCTGTGCTTGTAAACCATATGGACGTCCAGTGTTCTACACAGTGGATGTCCCCTGATGGTGGCGATATTTGACGCCGAAACATATGTCGGGATATAATAGTTGGTAATAAAGGTGCATTAGTTGGTGAATTTGTTCATATACTGAAAATGCACGATGAAAAAACAATATAAAGCTCATACGTTTGTTAGTTCAGAGCACATCACGCTCCTGGACAGACAGACACGATTGTCGCGCTGCCCCTTCATTTGACGTGTTCCGTGCAGGAAATCTGTGGAAATTTGCATTTTAAATCTAGACAGCATGGCTTTTAACGGGGTGGTAAGGTCTGGGCGTCATATTTATTTATTTATTGGTGGTTTATTTAGTTCCGTTTCGTAGTCCTTACTTCTTATGCCTACTCACAGCAGGCGTCGAGTTTGTTTTTATTTTCACTTGATCATACTCAGACACACACCACAGTCGGTAGGACTCCTCTGGACGAGGGATCGGCCCGTCGCAGAGACCTCTACCTGACAACACAAACACTCACAAGAGACAGACATCCATGCCCCCGGTGGGATTCGAACCCACGATCCCAGCAAGCGTTGGGCTGCAGACTTACGCCTTAGACCGCGCGGCCACTGGGATCGGCCTTGTCGTTTATAAATAGCTGATTTAAGGTAAAATAGCGGTGTTTTGTGGAGGGACTGAGGATAAACATGAATAACATCGGTCAGGATATTCGGTGCCCCTGCTAAGATTCGAGCCGGGCACCCCCTGCATGCATGTCGGAAGTTTTACAGCTTGAGCAAACCTAGTCAGTCTTCATTCGCGATGACACTGTGATATCAACTGTGAAGTCGACTTCAGGCCTATACAAATAACCTAGAATATAACAACCAAATTCATATTACGTGCAGAGGTCAGAGATGCATTAATGAAGCCGTGTACTTATAGTGGACTGCCTTGAAATTTTAGCACTTCGTTATTGCCATTTTGAATTCAACCGGCGTATTATTACTTGGCATATGTTTAGAATTCTTAGTTTGGAATTAAGTGTCATGGCTTCTTTGATGCGAACGTACAGAAATGCGCACAAATTCGTACATATAACTTTTGAGAACCTTGATTTTATCGATTCATACGTCACCATTTAGGCTTTACTCTTAAATTTTCTACAAGACTAATGCAAATGATGACAGGTTTTCAGAGGCGGAAGTAAGTTGGCCAGACTGAGACATAAAACTGTGGGGTGTTTGATGCATAAAGTATAAAAAAAGGTGTTATTCAACACTTGTTTCAGGCTTTAATGATCAACGTGAATTGTGAATCGGGACAGAGTTGGAAGCGTGACAGTATCTTGTAAGGTGCGTTTTGTTACAGGCAACGAGGGAAGTTATGTGACTCCCAAATAATATGACCCCTGTTAGGATTCGAAGTGGGTGCACGTAGAATGTGAAGCGTTTCGAAGGAAGCGAAAATATTACAGGTCGGATACCAGTGGAATTAAATTTTATACGTGAGTATTACACGTAGAAGTCAAGGACGATGATCTATCTGAAAGTTTGTATGAAATGTTTGTCATGGCTGTCCCCCACTATAAATAACTGCTGAGAATTTTTAACACAGTTTTTTCTTACGTTGGCAGATAGTGACATTTTCCTATACCGCGGCGCAACAGCCCAAATCGGGCCTAAGCCGCCTCCTTTTGGAGGTTTCTAGATCACACTCGGTTAGACACACCACACTCGGTGGGACTGCTCTGGACGAGTGATCAGTCCGTCGCAGAGACCTCTACCTGACAACACACAAACACTCGCAAGAGACAAACATCCATGCCCTTGGTGGGATTCGAACCCACGATCCCAGCAAGCGCTCGGCCGAAGGCCCACGCCTTAGACCGCGCGGCCACTGGGATCGGCAGATAGTGACATTTATAATTCTTGATTTTTCAACGAATTTGAGAGGAGAATTAATATTAAGAGTTTTCAAACAGGATATTTTAGTTTTCCGTTCAGAATTGCAGTCCTGTGGAATTAGCTTTCGCTCGGATGAATATTTAATGCCGTCCGGGCGCCGTAATGGATTGAACGTTAGAATTCTTATGAATTTGAGAGAGGAATTAATATTAAGAGCTTTGCGAGCTAGATATTTTAATTCTACAGTCAAAATTGAAATGCAGAACGAAAATCTGTGTCCTAAAACTCGGAAATTTCGGGAATCACGGGCGTTATATTTGTAGGTCTAACACACCAAACCACTGTGCACGTGGCGGGAGGGTGTGATACAGACAGTCTGGGTATACTGGTCAGAGAACTATGAGTGAACAATCAGAGTGTCATCTGCTAAGGCTGCTTGTTCGAGTGTCCTCATTAACCGTTTAAAGCCTAGCGGTAACTTTACATACGACCAAGTTTAACATTAAAAAATTCTACGTGGTGCCCACATTGCGTTTATGTGTTTTGTATGGATCTCAGAACAAACAGCAACTTTTGCCTTATAAAACATTAAGAGACTGGTTCTGTAGAACCGAGGTGGAAAGTGTTTACAGCGCGGTACGCACTGAGTCCTTATATAAAACAGATACGCTTCGTCTTTAAAGGGTTAATTGATTGATTGATTGATTTATTTATTGTCCATGCATCATTCACATGATATCAGACTTGTCATACATAAAAACATACAGGCGACTTGCAACATTGATGTAATAAGTAAATAACAATACACAACAATTTGCTCAGTAATATCTACTTATAGTCATATCTTAATATCCTCCTAAGAGGCAAAAAATTCTTCCACCGAATAAAATGAGTGAAGGAGAAGGAATGACTTTAACTTCTTCCGAAAAATCTTAGTATCATCTATCTCTTTTAAAAATCCTGGCAGCTTATTGTATATTTTTGTACCCATATTTATCACACTTTTCTTATATGTTTCCGTATTTTTCATTTTGACATGAATATCCAGTTTTCTCCGTGTATCATGTTGATGTACTTGGGTATTTTTTTTTAGAGAGTTACAATACTTGCGTATGAAGCAGGTCACTTCGAGTATATATAATGAGGCTATCGTTAGAATTTTAAATTCCTTAAATAAATTTCTGCAGGACATTCTCGAGCTTACTCCAGCAAGTATCCTAATCACCCTCTTCTGCACTTTAGCTATTTTTATCCTCGAATCCCCCTTTATTCCCCCCCAAAAAAGTATTCCTGAGCGAAGGGTGGCTTGAAATTTTGTGAAATAAATGTGTCTCATCATGTGTGGGCTCAAAATCTCATTTAGGGATTTTATCATAAATGCTATTTTACTCAATGTGTGTGCTAATGTTTGTAAATGGATATTCCAATTTAATGTCTCTGTAATATGTATACCCAGGAATTTTAGGTCAACTACATAGTCTAAAGTTATGTCGTTCAGAGTGACCTGGGGTCTTATTGGGTCCTTCACTTGTCTATTTTGGAATGACATGATTCCTGTTTTTTTTACATTTATTATAAGGTCGTTACTATTACACCATCCTTCTAAGTCATTAATCACCTCCCCAATTTTCCTTTGTAGAGCAGATGCATTCTTATCCATAATTAATATATTAATATCATCTGCATACATAATTAAGTTTGAGTGTTTGATATTTACTGGGAGGTCATTTATGTAAAGCAGAAACAGCAGTGGGCCAAGTACCGATCCCTGAGGTACCCCTAGTTTTATTTCCTTATAAGAGGATCTTATTTTGCTTACGCTGTTTGTGCTGGGGTCAGTATGTTTTATTTCTATATACTGACTTCTATTCGATAAATAAGATTTAAACCACAAATTCGTAATACCCCTTATTCCACAGGATGATAGTTTTTGTAACAAAATATTATGATTTATAGTGTCGTAAGCTTTCGTTAAGTCAATAAAAATTCCCACTGAGTGCACTCCATCATCTAAGGTCTTCTGGATTTTTTCTATAAATTCCTGAACTGCTACTTCTAAACATTTCCCTTTTCTAAAACCATGCTGGGTGTCAGATAATACCCCATATTCCTGAACGAAAGACATCAATCTTTTGCACATTAATCTTTCCAATAATTTTGAAAATACTGATATTATTGAAATTGGCCTGTAATTCTGCATATCACGCCTGTCACCTTTTTTATATATTGGTTTTACTTTTGCCAATTTCCAGTCTTCTGGGAAAATTCCCAGACTCAATGAAAGATTATATATATGTGTTAATGGTTTTTTTATCAGTCCTATACATTTTTTTACCAAGCATTCGGGTATATCATCAGGGCCTGCAGTATGTTTGTTTTTCAAAGTCTTGGCCATATTGACTACTTCGTCTTCCGTTACTGGGTACATAAAAACAGAGGTTGCACAAGTATTTATTTTTTTGGATAACATGTTATTATGCTTAATGCTCGGTTTCGTCAATTTAGTTGTGATATTTGTAAAATACTCATTCAGTATTTCTGTTATTTCCTTTGGATTTGTAATAAGGTTATTTCCTAATTTTAGTTCTATTGGGACAAACTCCCATCGAATAAACATGGACATAGGTTCCATAATTTCACAGCAGTTATTTATTTATTTATTTATTTATTTATCTATTCGTTTTTAATTAATTAATTAATTAATTAGCTATGACTGTGCAAGAGATGTTCGTGAATTTGAATTGGGAACGGTGTGCAAGGAAGCAGAAAGTGTCTAATTTGAGGTGTTTGCTAGGCGGAACTGAGAAACGTCACGAAAAACCTGGCAGAATGGCTGGTTTTCTGACGGGGAGTTGACCCAGGTTTTGTTGAATAAGAGGCAAGAGTCTACCCACTTGAGTGCGGTGTTTAATGCATTTAATACAGTTTTTGTGACATCATAAGTGGGATGTATTTTTGTTATGAAAATCTGACGGTACTTTCAAAGTATTGCGTGTGGTTCCATTTATATTGATTGGGAAAGAAATTTGAGCGTGCTGTTTACTGTATGGAGATAAACTTAGGGAGAATAAGGTAGTCCAGTATGTGAATGTTCCAGTAACCACATGGCAGTTAAAATGCACAAAATTTAAAAGTGAATAAAATCTGGAAATATATCGTTTTCGGACCGTTCGCGTAAGTTGCAAAAGCGCATATTGCCTTCGTCATATCTGCCTGTCTTTCCGCATGTATGACCTCGGCTCTGATTGGACGGAATTTGTGACATTTCGTATTGGAGACTTTTATGAAAATCTGTCGAGAAAATTCAATTTGGTTGAAATCGGACAAAAATATAGGCCACCATATGAAGACCTAAGTACATTATATTGTTGACAGCAGTATGAAATATTTTCTAGCTTAGAAAAATGCAAAGGAAACCCATTGTTGCGTTTCCATGGCAAAACCCAAACAAAGTTTTATATTGTTTACAGCGATATTTGGTTTAAGAAGACGAAGGTAACGCATTGTTGCATCTTCAAAAAATGCTTTCAATATTTGTGTGTTGTTGACAGTGACATGTAGCTCAACAATACACAGAACGCATTGTTGCGTTTCCATGGCAACAGTGGTTACGCGAACGCGACAGAGTGTTACGTTACACGTACGTTTCTTATCTTGTTAGAGATGGAAGATAGTGGATTTTAGCATCTGAGTGAGTAATGACTTTGTTAATGTGTCCCAATAGGATGATATTACTCGCACCTTAGCCTGTTTTGGTAATTAACTGAAATGGTTTGCTTATTCCCAATTGACTATAGTGTATTAATATCAGTGTTATTCGTAAAGTGATACAGGAAATTATGTCAGTATGTAAGGATGAATTACTTCTTTTGGGGCTTCAGGTATTCTGGGATATGATGTTGTGTCACTGTGTGACTGGTTCCCTGTGTTTCAGAGGAAGAAAGTGTTTCGTTGTGAAGGGTCGCAAGGTGAGAAGACCTGAATCCTCAGAAACAATGCTTTGGGAACCTCAGATTTTTCAAATACTTCACTTGGCTGTCAAACAGTAAATAAAACTTGAGAACATGGCTATGAACGTGAGATTATGAAGCAGTAACAGAATAACGAAATTCCATTTGTTACCAAATCTTTGAGTCCTGCTGTCATGACAGCCTCCGTGTGGTTGGTTCATCAAGGCACCATTACTGTTTTAGAGTGGTTGTTGATACAACAGTAAATGTGGCTCATTCAGATTTCCATCAGTGAGAGCTCGTGTAGACATTTTTCTTTTCTTGTTTGATTTTTCTTCACCAGAGTATCTCTGTTGGTTTGATTAAGAGTCACTGATATGCATTATTCTTTCGTCCACTCGCTCTTTGTCTGTGTTAGCATGATCCCCATACCAACAAGAGATGCAGTTACTTTTGCCGAATTGGGGTGGAGGGAAGCTTTGTTTTTGAAAGAATAGTAGGTTTAAAGTTGTGGACATTCAGATGAACTGTGGATGTTTTGAACATGTCGCTTAGAACAGCAGTTTAATGTTTGTTGCAGATCCATGTCTGTATATCTTAAGATTTGCAAACAGACTTGAGTTTGGTGATAAAACGCATGAAGTATCAATGACGGCCTTGCGATTGGTGCAAAGAATGAAGCGAGATTCCATACACACAGGTCGAAGACCATCTGGACTTTGTGGTGCTGGTAAGCTTGAGTTTTTTATGTTGTTGTGGTTTAATTTTTAGTGTAATTCGATTCTAAATTGTACAGCTTTGATAGTTTTGCAGAACACATTGTGTTTGACTGATTTTGAGAGAGACTTCCTTTGAGAAGTTTGAGAGGATTTCAAAGGATAAGATGTCATGTTGTTGTTTTCATGCAATATGTCCCTCTCTGTTGTATGATAATTTTGCATTTTTTTTATTCAAAGCCTGCAAGAGTTTAGTTGTTATATATTTTATTCCATATTGGGTGATGTATATTTATTATAGTGCATGAATGAAAGCTATCGGTCCCAGAATGATATGGCAGGAACTGCAGATAGAACTGTGAAATTATATGTATGGCTACTCAGGGTTATGGGCCATGATCGTGGATGTTGTGCATCAATTTATCATGAAATAATTGCTGTCCAGCCAAAAGTTGTAAGATACAATTCACGGCCAAAAAGAAAAAAAAGTGTATAAAGTCAGGGTGAAGATATGCAACCTCCTGCCCTGAAATAGTTCTATATGATGATCATTTGTAAAGTGTATAATTTTCTGGTTTAGGTGCCTTGTGTTAGCAGTGAAGATAATTTTATTATGAATTTACTTGAAACAGTACCATCAAGAACTAAAGGAACATGATTTTTTCTAATGCTGTTTCTTATAATGGGCTCCCTTTCATTGATTGTGAAACCCTACACCTGGGTTCCTTTTTGTATTACAAATTGTGGCCATGCAAATGAGGGAGATTTATTGAATGGTATTTATTTCAGATGTTGTAACCAGATTTTCTATGACTGTGTCCATTATTCTAATAAAGTTAAAACTGCCCGCACTGCTGCCTTGAGTAACATATATGGCAGTCATTCTTATCTTTGTGTCTTTGTGACCGTCAGTTTTTGAAAGAGATTTTTTCCTAATTTTTCAAAATGTTCTTCAGTGAAAAGTCTTCACTTCATGGTCATCTGTCAGCCATATTCCTGCATGCTGAATTTTCTCATTTTCTGTGAAGATTGCAATATTAATACTGTGATTTGATCAGATTCTATGAATGACAAAGGTGAGATGGAGGGATGTAGATATTAATCTTTATTGAACATGTTAAGTTAGCAGTAAAATTTCTGACTTGTGGTTGAAAGGCCTGGGTTTGAATCTTGGCCATGGGCCAACTTTTCTGAGTTTTTTTTGGGGTGGTGTTACTTCAAAGAACATTTTGCGATGTTACGTTGAATGCTTCTTGCCCTTTCCAGTTCTTTGCGTTTTATTCAGCACTGAATAAACTGCACTGTTCAGCATATTGAACAAACCTAAGAATATAAGCATAAACAAAGTTTACTGTAACATTTGTAGGAAACAAAGAGAACATTTTGTGGGGCACTGCATAATGACTATGTCACTGGGCACTGAGAGTTGCTTGAATTTTCTATTTTTTTTTTTTTGCGAAATATGGAAATTCTGAAAAATATACCATCCAATATGCAGTGATGTTTTACTTTGAATACCACCAGTCACTTAATCCTTACGATATAATCTTGCTGCTCTAGCTACATTTTGTGACTTATTAATTCTAGCTCTCCTGATGGCAGCTCGACTTCATGAATTTAACCGGACTGTCTCAGATATAATCAAGATCGTGAAAGTACATGAGTCTACAGTTAGGAAAAGGTAAAGATAGTGTTCGGTTGGTCACAATACAAAACCTGTAATAAACTGCTGCCTATTAAAAGATGATAGTAGCACGGTTACTGGCATAACATGTACAGGCGTGTGAAATTAAAGCTTTTTAGGAATATTTGTGTATAAACTTACCAATAGCTTATGTATACAAGAAGAAAATTGCAGTACACATGTTAGTTTAAATACCTTTTAGTAAATTTTCAGCATGAAGATTTCACTACTAACTATATATTGAAATATTTCTCAACAAAGAGCTGAAATAATAGTACTTCTGATAACATTGTGAATTTTAAAAAGTAAAATGTACAGAGATAAAGAAAATATAGAACACATAATTCTAAAGTAAGGGTATTCATAATTTCAATATTTTGTATGAAACGTGTACTTATTTTATCATTTCATGATTGTGTGCAAAATGATGTGATCCACGGCAATACCACTTATCGACTCACAGTTGTATTGATCAAAACATGTTTGAGATTTATTAAAATGTATTTAGAAGTAATATGTGTACTATGATGGTATTCTGTGTGCCTTTATATGTAGTACCTGAAGTACACAATGAATCAGTTTAAGAACTTCAGTAGTCTGTATGTTTATTTATACACTTACACAGCGGTTTTATGTGGCATTATGCAGTAGTACACAGCACAGGCAACTTCCTGTCTTTAGGGACAAAGTAATCTCAAGATGGTTATAAAATCTCCTGTTTTGCTAGTTTGAGTTAGTATCACCAGGGTTTCTTCCAGAAGAAAGCACTGTATTTATCTGCCCTTAGCTGAGGTTCTAGTAATGCTGCGTGATTTATTGCCGACACCAACATCTTTTTAGTTGTTCATATTGTAAGCATATCAGCGTCTTTGTATACCAAAAAATCTATAATATATGGGCTGTTCTGCTGGTCTTTATCTTTCTGACAGGCTGATAGAATTTGGAGAAACGCCTTCAAGCTCATTGACGCTAGATGAATTTATGACAGTAGATTTAGAAGAAGAGCAGGATCCTCCATCATTCAAAGCAGCCCGGAAGAAAGACAGGGAACGGTTACAGAAGGTAAGTTAGCAGTTGCGGTGTACATGAAAGTAAAGGTGAAATTAATCTTGACAGGTCATTAGAATATCCATGCTCTTGGAGGTAACAATCATTCTCATACCTGAAAAAGAGAAAGGTGATTTTTATACAGATTCATTAATCACCAACAACTACACAGTTATTTTTCTGTCTCCAGCATGTTTTGGCTGCAATCATTCAGTCATCATCAGGGAGCACATTTTTTCATACAACAAGCAATACATGAACGATTGCAGCCGAAACATGTTAGAGAGAGAAAAATAATTGCGCAGCAGTTAGTGATTAATAAACCTGTTTAAAAATAATAAACAACTGCACGGATGACGTGCAATATTAAGTATGAGAGAAAGGTGAGTTTGTGGCTAGAAATTTTTATAGATTTTTTTTCAGTTGTTGCTTTGTTGCTTGGTTTATATGTCACAAAATAAGAACTGATAGGGTGATAATGATTGGTGATATAGTAAGAAGTGTTTGTGGTGTGTTATATGTTCATTGTTGTTATCTGAATATGAATGGACTGAGAAAACTGGTTTGAACATTAAAATATTTGAGCTCATGTTCTCATGTGGGGGTCTCATTAGTCTGAAGCATGAATGATAACCACTTAATCACAGTGTTTAAGTGAAAATGAATGTTACAGTAACACAAAGATTGGATAGAAGATCACTGATAGTTAATTTTAGTCAACTTTGCCTCCTTGAAGGTTAGAAAAAGAAATGATTTTCTGCAGTCATTGTGCTGTCTGTGTGTATAGCATAGCTGATTGATGCATTTTGCAATTGTTGTGAATTCACCTACAGAAGCATTAGGTAGCAACAGGTACATTGACTCATAATTCCACACGTGATGATGTGAACATATGGACACAGACGCATATGCATGTGCCTGTGTCTCCTCATTGTGGTACTGGAAGCCTCACTTGAACCTATAATACAAGAAAAGTATTCTAGACATAAAAACAGGCACTTAAGTCGGTGAGGAGAATAGGGAATAATTTTATATTTCAAATTTTACTATCTTCGAAAGCAAAGGTGTGTGTAAATAGCTAAGGTTTGTGTTGAAAGAGTACAAGGAAAATCATACTTTTCTTGTTCATGCCGTATCTCCTAAGAGCTGAAAGCTTCTGTTTTCTTCTGTGAATCTGTAGATGGTGGATGAAGAAGAAACAGCTAATAGCTTCAATGAACTGCAGAGAGAGATCGAGAAACAGTTAGAAGAGAAGGCATACTGCAGGCGATCACAAAAACATGCTCTAGGTACATTTTTAAAAATGTTTTTTCTTTGTTTTTTTTTTCTAATTTTAGGCTAATTATCTTGTTGTTACTTAACATATGATATATGTCAATCACTTGACAGTTCTACTAGAGTTTCTGTGTCTTCAAATTCATGCTACAGGCTGTTCTTCAGATATTCTGTATGCATGTTTCATTCATTCTCCATTGTACCTTGTTTCCAGTCTTTTTAAGTTGTGTGTTCTTAGATTGGGTCTTAGACAGCTGCTTGTGATATAACCAATTAGCACCTTTTATCCTACTTTTATGATCAGTGAGAAACATTGGAGCTTGGTTCATACTGTGGTTATGGTCTTGGTCTGCTCACAGTTGGGGAAAATATTCTTTGCCTGAGATTAGATGCATCCGTTTGTGATTATGCCATCCCTTGAACATGGCTGCTAGCATGGACACTCCTGTTTAACCACAGTGAAGAATATTTTACCTGCTCTTGAATAGATCATGACTGTCCGTTGGTGTGAATTGGGCCTTATGGGCCAACTCTTGGGTCTTTCACTGTGACGAGGAATAAGGCTTGCCATACATATATAGTGAATATCTTGTGTGCAGGAATTTCATTTCTGTTGATTTTGTTTATTGAAGGTCATTAATTGCAACAGCCCAGTTTTTACTCTCATATATTAGAATTAAGTGATACTTACAGTGTTTTAAGTGTTTCCTTACAGACATACTTCATGACAGAGATGTACTACTGAAGCTTTGACTTCTTACCAGTTCATTTCTCTGTGGTTGTTGCATCTGTATGCTGTGCTGTTGTGAAGATAATAATTTGTTGTTTGATATCATTCCAATTCTGCAAATGCTGTTAAGAAGAATGCTGCCTCCTGGGATGTGATGCTCTGTACTCTGATAGAAATTTACAGGGTCTTTCAATGAGCCAACTGCCTCTGTCTTCATGGTAGCAGATGAATCCACATGGGAAAACAGGATAGAGATTTAGGGACAGGAGGAAAGAAAATAAAACTGCAAGCGAGCCAGTGGGATATGGTAGGCCTAGGATAGAGAGGGGACAAAATATCAAGGGAAGAGGGTAAGAAGAGTGTTTGAGGAGAGAAAAAAATGGGAAAAAGTATTATCCAGCAAATGCGAATAGAGGGGATAGGTTGGTGCATAGTTTCAGTTGGAGTGTCATGGTGTAGAGTACACAGCAGGTCAGTAGCTAAATTCTGCAACTACCAGAACACGGGTACACATGTGTTACAAACCATAAAGCTAGAAAGAAATGCATTGAGTTAGTCCATAGTGGCCTTCAGAGGGCAACTATGCAGAATGTAGGTGTGTTAAGGTATAAGTCACTGGTATATGTTTTCAAACAGTCATTTATCCAGTGCTAACCACTCCCATTATTGCCTAACTGCTGTCAGTGAATGACATGTGGTGTTGTCAGGTAGTGACCCATCCAAGTATTCACAACACTGCTTGGAACTAGAGTTCAACCAGTGTCAGAGAAATGAGGAGGGGGAGAGAAAGGTAAGAAAAGAAGGAAAGCCAGATCAGTTGCCAGGGACTGCAAAATGATCACCTGTTAAGACCATATTCTGAAACTGGTGGCAGAAAGTTCCTCCAAAGCATTGGTATTAAACTGCCAAAACACACAGCATCACATCTCGGAAGACCATTATCTTTAAATGACTGTCAGAACGTGAGAATAATGAAGTTTGTGGCCTTTCCAAGATTTTTGCAAAAGTTTTATTGAGGTGTATTCATTGGGATTACTCTAACAAACAAGTTTCATAGCCGATTTGGCTGAAATTATCATTTTCACATGCTTCTTAGGCTCTGCAGTAATCATTCAAGATGCGAGAGTAGATATACATTGAGTTTGGAGAGGAGAGGGAGGAGATAGTTTTGAACTCTTGTAAGGTAATTGTAAAGGTAAAGGTAAAGGTGGAGGTAAAGTTGTTGCTCTTCATGCCATGAAGACATACAGGACAGTAGATGTATAGCTGCACTCTTTCCTGAGCATGAAAGCTGAACATAGCTGTGATTCAAATCTGATGCAGAAACGCTTGTCACTCTGCCACAGTATTCTTTGGGATATCATGTGTAATGTAAGATATTCCAGTTGTATTGACCTTTACTTGTAATATCAGAGGCTGTAGTGGTGACAATAGTATGGTTACTCCCCCTGAAATTTCTGGGACAGCATGTCTTTTTTGACATTACTTAGAAAAGAAAGATTTCCTAATGAACAAACACTTATGTCAACAGGATTGTTGATATGTGAAAGTATGTAGCGAGTGGTTTGTTTAAAACTACTGAAGTGGCCATACCAGAGTTCAGGCAGCTAGTCACTGGCTTCACAGTGTGGGAGACCAGGTTCAGTCCCTCAGACAATGCATGTGAGATTTGTGGTGGACACAGTGGCAGTGGGATGGATTTTTCTCCACGTAATTAGATTTTCTTGTGTCAATAGTACTCAACCAGTGCTCCATACTTGTATTTATTCATTTACCATCAGTGCTGTGTAATCTTATTTATTGGTGGTGTTGCCAAATTAAAATAAAAATTGTTTAATTGAAAGCCTAAATTTTCTTTCACATGATACTGTCATTACAGAACATGATGGAGATTCTGACCATGAAAGCCAAGATGCAGATCGTTTCATTGCTCAGTCAACATTTGGAATTATCCAGGGTTGCATTGCAAATGATCCAGCACCAAAAAATTCTGAACATGGTGAAAAAGATAACATGGTGGATGAACACAGTGATTCTTTTTCTACAGGACTAGGTGAGCAACAATGTATATCCACTAACATTTTTCACAGAGCAGGGTTGAAAGTGTGGGAAAGTATTTGTATAACTCTGTATTGAGATATTAAGTACTGTAGTTCCTGGGCCATAAGATGTACCAAGATTTCAAAGGGCAGATTTAAGGGAGAAAATATTTTATTCACATTTTAAGCTCAAATTCACAAGTACTTACTCAACAAAATGCCACTGTGGTATGAAGTATATGCTGGTAATGGAATCCCCAAAAATCTTCATTTACCATCACATTCATCACTATTGTTGCTGTTGTCAGAGCTGCCACTTTCTTCAAAGAATACGTCATCTGTACCATGAAGGAATTACTGATCCCACATTTCTTGTAAGACTTCATTACTGTCTCATGTTTCACAGTCCATGCCTCTTTATAAATTTGTAACTTTGAGAAGTTTGCCCAGCAAAATCAGTGATGCTATGTGTGATGACCCATTTTTGTAGTCACAGAGATTTTATTGTTGCTGTGGCCTGTTATCCAGTTTTTCACCTCTGCTTCTTTGTCAGGCCATTTAGTGGTACAGTGTACTCTCTATTATCTGGGGTAGTGGTGGGGAGCAGGGTGCATGGACAATTAAGAAGCATGGATGGTGTAAAACATATATTTACTGAGCCATGAACGCACAGAGCTACGTGTTTGCGAAGCGTACACGAATATGCCCAAAAGATCCCAATTGCTGTATTGAGGATTCTGTTCCAGCAGTCAGTGCTAAATCACATTATTTCCCCACCCTTGTTATTAGTTATTAGCAACTTATGATCTTGCACGGATAATCTGCACACTGGACAATCTGTGCACAGATAATTGAGAGTACACTGTATGTGCACGAAAAGAGTGTTTTTTGTCCTCTGACTTCTGTAATTCTTCCTCTTGCCTTCTTCATTCATATATCATTTTCGCAGTTGGAGAGGGACAAAAATGTGTTGGCTGCCCTGTTATTATGCTCTTTTCTGTACTTTATCACTTTTAATTTGAAGCCTGCAGTATACACAATCCTTCTGTATTTGCTACATGTTCTGTTATAAGAATTAATTTTTTTTAATAAACTTATTATAACAGTGTGCTATGCCAATGTGCTACTGAGAAAGTAGTATAAGGAACAATGAAGCTGTGTGTCTCTGCCTCCAAGGACAATTCATGTGGTAACCATTGCTGTTCCACCATCAAATGTGGGAATCTCAGTTGCTCTGGAGGTAATGCTGATGCATCTTCAGACTGTAAGATGCAGGAGAATTTTATACAATGCTTTCCTTGAAAGAAAGTATGTCTGATATTCTGGGAAATATGGGAATACATGGTTCTGAACTGGCATTGTTACATTTTTGTATTTGCTTATAACTATGAACTTGACAGAAATTTCTGATGTGCTTTTGTAGAACGGAATGGTGTACTTGGGACAAGCAGCTAGGAGTTGTTTCTGTGTAGTATAAATTATGAAACTCTGAAGTGTGGCCATCACTGGCTTATGTGTATGATACAAGAAGTTTGCATATCCCGTAAGCTGAAGTGCAGTGAATAGGTACAATGGATGCAAAGACTTTGTCAGTTGTGGACCAAGAGCAGTGTTTAGTTGTGTGGAATATTAATTGGCCATTGGTCCCCCATCCCCTCCTTTTGCATTTTGCATTATGTGGAACCATTCTGTTGTGTTTGTAAATATCGATAGGTCAGGGCAGTGGTAATATTATTTTGAGTGCATATCTTCCACATGATGAGTTTCAGCAGTTTTATGTCTAGGAACTACATGCAGTATCAAACAAAAAAGTTCCAGAACTTAGTCTGCAAGAACAGATACACATGAAGTAAGAAGAAAACTATTTTATTTTCCTTCAAAATAATGTCCCTTGACTGTAACACACTTTTTATGTCTTCATGAGACGTGCACACAACATTTACTGTGAGTATATGAAGGAACTGTGTTTAATTTGGTGGATGTGTTTTTCTTGATGTCCTCAGTGTCCTGAAATCTTCTTCCTGTGAGGTCAGTTTTCACCTTAGGGAACAGGAAAAAGTAGCTGGCATGAGGTCAGGTAAATAAAGCTTGCAATTCACCAAGAAGCACTTCACTGTCATTGCAGAATGAGCAGGGCATTGTTGTGCAAAGGGAACCAGCTGCCTGTCTCTGAAATTTCAGCCTCACCCTCAAAATCTGCTTCAGTGACCTTTCCATCACCTGTGTAAAATTTTCTGTTCACTGTTTCTTCTTCAGACCCAAATTATTTTGGATTGCACATTTTTTATCAAAAAAGTGGTCAATGTTATTTTGATTCTTGAATTTTGCAAGTGAAACTTTCAGGCCATGATAATTTTGTTCTACACTTCATGCTCTGAGGTTTTGTTTCAGAATAATGCATCTAATACCCATCTTCAGTAATGATGCAATTGAGAAAGTGTGGGTTGGTCTGACAGGTCTGGGTGATGTTTTCACAAACTGTAATTCTGTATGCCTTTTGCTGATCTGTGAGACTGTGTGGAATAAACTTCGTGTGCATCTTCCTCTTTTCGAAATCTGTATGAAGAATCTGATGAATTATTTTCCAGTTAATGTACACTGCTTTTTCATCTATGTTAGGGTCATTAGATGGCTTCTGGTCACCAGTTGACGAGTTTCTGCAGTGGTCACCAGTTGACGAGTTTCTGCAGCTGTTATCAGATTTTCAGCAGGTGACAGCCACCCACTACTTGGAACATCTTTAAGGTCCTCATGTCACTGTCTGAATATTTTAAACCATTCAAAGATACATGTATGAGATGGAGCTTCATTTTCACAAACAGTTTCAGGAATTTCATATATATTCTGTACTTGACATTCCCTTGCTGCTCCATGACATCACCGAAAAACACAACTTCTGCATGGAGCTGGATAAACTGATGGGGCTAGAACTTTATTTTCATTCTTTTTTCACTAATCTCTTACAGTTATAACATGAATTAATAGAAACTGGCTAGAAGTGGCGTGTATGCGAAACCATACTTACGCCATAGCATCAGTCCCAGAACTTAATTATTTGACCTCTTACAGGATTGTATTTTTGAATAGTGTCTGCTGTATTTACAGATGTCTTTGAAGTCATGGAGGCATTTTTGTGTAAGCCTTATGTCCAGTCATCAGCAGACCGAATTTCTGCTCTGGTCCCATTCCTCTCATCTCTGCTTCAAATTAATTGTTGGTTAATTCAGTTTCATTGTAATTACATTCAGTTTCATTACAGCTTGTAACATGTAATTGAAATTGAATGTTTGAAATCTTCATGTTCATGTGTGTAGAATTTCAATGAAAGGGTATCTGTCGTTACAGTAACCATTTGCTTTTGTACATTTTGTATGTATAGACCACCTGGATCTCTATTTGAATGTTTCTCTTAAGTTTCACTCATATCCAGAGGTCAAAATGTAAGGTGATGTGGTTGCCAGTGGCTACCAGAAGCAGATCTCACTCAGTCACTTTTAGCACAAAGG
This sequence comes from Coptotermes formosanus, assembly GCA_013340265.1. Classification (NCBI taxonomy): domain Eukaryota; kingdom Metazoa; phylum Arthropoda; class Insecta; order Blattodea; family Rhinotermitidae; genus Coptotermes; species Coptotermes formosanus. The sequence continues at coordinate 595,580 of BLKM01009160.1, read as the reverse complement.
AAATAGTAAATCATATCCTAAGAGTTAAAGGTCAGTGTAATTGAGTAATAGTAATTAATCTTCTTTACATAAGACCCGCCCCACCGGCCTGTGAATTTTTGTGTACCCAAGCTCCTTATGTTTATAACAGGCCGTACAACAACAGCAGGGTTTTATCGTTGCCTGCAGATCAGGGCTTAGGGTTACAGCAAGGCACCAGCAGATACTGACCCACTTTTTCTGGCAACCAGAATTTTAATTTTTCTTTTATTCTTGGTTATATCTTTTAGATGCTGATTGTGACTCAGAAATGGTTGCCACAAAATCAGTGATCAGTGTCATTTGACTTCATAAAGCACCACTTTGTTGGATGTTATCAAGAAATAAGACAGTGAGCAAGTGCAGTGTTTTGTGAAAATATACTGTATATACTTGAATGCAAGATGTGTTTTTCCCTTAAATTTGATGCTTAAATATGTGAGGTCTTAAATTCATGTATGAAGGGAGCACCAAACCAAATCGCCCTAAACTGGACCATTTGAGCCAAACCAAGTCCTGCATCTGTAGGTTTTATTTAAACAAATCTTGGTTAGCCTAACTAGTTTCATGGATATACTGAATTCAAAGAGAATAATGTACAAATCTTCTCTCTTAACCAAATCATATGCTTTCTTGGTGTCTATAAATAGTTGATATGCTGACTGATTGTGCTGCAATTTCTTCTCCATTACCAGGCTATGCCATGACTTAGGTGGCTTCTCACTGTGGAGGTCTAGGTTCAGTTCCAGGCCAGACGATTTAGAGTTCGTGGTGGACAAAGTTGCATTGGGATAGGTTTTGCTTCAAGTACTTCATTGTTTCCTTGTCAGTATCATTCCAACAATGCCCCATATTCCTTCATTTATTTGTCACAGGTGCTACATAATCTTTGAAATTGACAGTGTCATGTGGTAACAGTTAAAAACAACTTCTTCTGGTTCTTATGAATTGAAAATGTCTCATCATTAGTTGGTCAATATGTCAAACTCCATACTGATGATCACCAATAATTGCACCTACACGTGGAGTTATCCTTAAAAGAATGTTATTAAGGTTTTGTACAAAGTTCATGAGAGTATTGTACCTTGATAATTTCTACAGTCACTTCTTTCACTTGTCATATAAATAAATACAATAGTAGGGTTTTCTTCCACTCCCAAGGCAGCTTTCCCTTACTTCAAATATAAATCATAACTTTTCGGATCAAAATAAATTTTACTTCCTCACTGGCTCAGTTCTGCCATAATTTGGCGGAAATGTGGTGATTCATTCCATTGCTCTTCATGAGTAAAGTAACAACACCTTTTTGTGGTTATTTGAGTGAAAGTGAATAAACAGACAGCACACTGTATATTACAAGGTTTTTCCTGCTGCCTTGGAAAAGGTGGCATGACTTGTGGAATGCACCATAATCTTTCGTGTTTAATTTTACTTTTACCTTTTCTGTTTAAAACAGGGCCAGACATTGCCAGCATGGGTTTGGCAAACTCAATGGATGATTGCTCTTCTATACAACCCCAGTCTGAGTCTGTTGAAGATGGAAATGGTGAAATTGATCTTTCTGATATTGATGATGATGAAATTGATTCTTACATAATGTCTGAACGGGAAGCCCAGTACAAAGATTCTTTGTGGATGAAGATCAATGCCACTTTTCTCAAGGAACAGAAAGGTATACTTCTGTCCAGTGCAGTGATGACATCATTACATTATAAACTTATAAACAATGAGTTTATACCAGATATTGGAACTTTAAATCATCATAGAACATTTAAGCTGAAATTAGTATTGATATTAATGAACCGTGTTTATTTGGAGCAGTGAGATATATGATACATGTAATTATCTGGCATAATATTAATGACAGCTGTTTGTTAAACATATTACAGGTATTTAGTGACCAAAATGTACTGCCATATGTACCTGAATATAAGATGAACCATCTTTACAATTGCCAATTTTCAGCAAAGTACCTAAACAGAAGATGTTTAATTTTGTGTGCAGTTATAAGGTGACCCCCCATTTTTCAGATGATGCATTATGAGAAAAATCTTGTCATATATGCAGGTAAATGCAGTATTTACCAAAATTATGCTTTGTCTATCACGCATTAATGCCAGTGCTGGTATGTTATATCTTGTAGTAATGATTTCATGCAAAATGTTTGTCAATTGCAACAGATCTACTGAACATTACTTAATATAACCATGATGGTACACAAATACACAATGGAACAATTCCATGAAGAATGTGTGATTTATACTTTCCATCCAAAGTTCAAGTTTATGTGGTGAGGCTAACAAGAATTTTCATAAATTAATAATTATACTAATCATGCATGTGTGCATGCACCTGGTGCGCACACACATGCACTTTCTCTCTCTCTCTGTCGTGTTATGTATGCTGATACGTTTGGTTATAACATTCTTTTACAGTGCAAGAGGAAACAGAACAGTGGCATATTTTTGGAATCATAGGTAACCTGTGATTATGGAATGATAGTGGAGTTCTTAAAATGTAATTATATGAAAGTTACCAAATAGTGTGGTATTTTAATTACATATACACATTTTTGGATTGAAATTTATGCAAATTATTGATTAGGTTTTGAAACACACGTACATTTAGAGTGCTCAGAGTTTGCTAAAGGTCTGGATAAACTCTAGGACCCTATAACCTTTGTTACTGAAGGAATCTTCTTTCTTTGGACTTTCTCCACTGTCTAATTTCTAATGGAGTGCTATGTTTTGGAAGCCAACTCTGCTTCCATCTTCATGTAGGGAAAAGCACCTAATCTGGTGGCCCCTTGGAAGGAGGGCAGTAACTGAGAATAGATCTAAGGGGTCCACCAGATTAGGTGCTTTCCCTTACCTGAAGAAAGTGGAGTTGGCTTCCAAAACATAATACTCCATTAAAAATTAGACAATGGACAAAGTCCAAAGAAGGAAGATTACTCAATGAGTCATGTACTGTTGCCAGAACCCTGTAATCTTTCTATTTCATCCTTAAATGTTGTGTATTAAAGTAATGTTTTCACAGAGAAAGAAGAAAGATTAGCAAAAGAAAAAGAGGAAGGAAAGCCAGAAAAGAAAAAGAGGAGGACATGTTCAAGAAAGACTAAGAACAACAGTGCTGCTAACTCAGCTGGTGAAGCAATAGCAAAAATGCTTCAGGAGAAGAAGATTTCATCAAAAATAAACTATGATGTATTGAAAAGTTTAAGTGTTCAATCTGTGGACACTCCTCAGACACCCATTAAGCAGACCAGTGACAGTGGTACAGTTTTAACCAGGAGACCTGAGAATATTTCCTTATTTGGGTCTCCAGAGAGAAGGTATGTCTGGGTTCCTTTTTATGGATACATACACATTACAGTGCACTTTGGATTATCTGTGATAAAGGAGAGGTTAAGTAGCACTGATCATTAAAAGCAGGGAGTGACCAAAAGGTCTGGAAATACCCAACATCCATGCTGAATTGAACCCTGAAACTTATATTTATATGGCCATTTTGTCATTGACCTGGAACGTTACTACATACAGTGCGAAGTTAATACAGATGAAAGTTTTTGCACTTAAGACTAATTGGTCACAAAAGTCTGTTTCCAAGACTTGCTTCTTCCTTTTTTTACTGCTGTGCTCAGCCTATGTAATACAAGCTCATCAGGAAGAAGTGTATCACTCTGTCATTTCAAATAATCCATTAAACATCATAAATTCCAGAGTTCTCCAGTTGTGGTATTGTAAGAGCCAGGGTTTACAGAATTGTGAAAACTAATGGTCTTTATTTAACCTGCAGTAAAGAAATTCAGGAAAGCACTTAACAGTACTTCACTTGCTTAAATTCTGCCATTTGTGTAGACAGGCAAGTAGGAACATTAATAATTGTTTAATGATATTTTCTTTTACAGTGATGCTCAGTAATTTATATGATCTTTACCTGAGAGGTGTCAGACACAAGTTAAAATTATTGCTTCTTCATTATGTTTGTAATCTTTAAGTTAAGGGGGATGTTTCATACAAAATGTTGTAGATGTGTTTGTGAAAGTTTCATATTCCTCCTATCTGAGGTGGTTCATTAGTAACTGTCATAGAACACAAAGCTAGATATAGACTTTTATTGTTGCTTTGATGTTACTGCATGTTAAATAATCTCCATAGTTTTTAAATATGTTAGTTGTAACACACAATTCCAGGACCCCACATTAACTGTACTAGGTTGAACACAACTCAGAGATCTGTTGCCACTGCTTATATTTGTATTACGTTGATGACAGGAAAACTAAAAAATGTGAAGATGGTGAAACATCTAATGGCAGGATGTCTTCCTGCTTCCTGATTTAGAAGTACTTTGAGGACCCCTCGCAACGTACACACAGAGGCATGATTTGGTTACAGGCCTACCTTGCATTTGATGCTAAGTATGAGTGTGTGCCTAGATTAAATAAAGGGTGGACAAGGTACATAAAAATTTGTACTGAGGAGGCAAGAACATGAAATGCTTTTCTTGAAGTTACTTTTATGGCAAAACATATTTTTCACATTGGCACTTACATTCTTATAACTTTCTGCTTAATGAGATTTTGTAATTTGTTTGCTGACTGGCATAGGAAAAGATGATGTCAATTATGAAGGGGACTCAAAGTCAGTGTAGATTCCTTGCTTTTTCTTCCAATGTACTCTGCAGAAGAACCGGTGACATGTCACTGGATAGACTGGATATTTCCATGCCAAAATCAAAGACAGTCCGAGCTGTACCCAGGACTGACAGTGTGACCCGTAAGAACAAAGCTACAGCAGGCCAGGGTTCTCCTGCAGCTGCCACAACAGTACAAGACCTTCAGCCAGTAGTGCCAGAAGCAACGGAGCTGCCTCCCGAACCTGAAATAGGTGACTTCACGTTGTTCATTATTCTGCAGTCCTAATGACTGTCTTTGCTTGCAGTTACAGTTACAAACACTAGTCAATTTGCACCTTAAAACAACAGTGCAAAATTGAAATGGTCACATTCTTCCATCACATGCATATTCAAATTTTATCTTGTCTCTTCATAAATATGTAACACAGTATCTCTGGTTATACGGAAGGAAATAGCGGTGTTTAGTTTTTCTAGCTTCGTGGACATTGTCCATTTCATTAGTATTTTGTTTTCAAGTATTTATAATTCTTCAATAAAGACCAACACCAGGCAGTATGTCAAGCAAAAAGAATTTGAATTAAACACCTCTTACATGTTTTGGTCAGGCTTGGCCATCATCAGGGAGAAGTAAAATACAAAGTAGTAATTTCTCAAGTATTACATTAAAGAACTCTTGTCTTCAGTCATGTGACCTATTACAGTATAGTTGTGCATAAATGCATTGTCAGAATTTATGTAGGAGTCCTGTAGTGGGGAATATTAAACTGAAGTTTGTTTTTCATGACTGTCGTGTACTGTGTTGGTCATGATTGAAGAATTGTATGTATATAGAAGTGCACAGTTAATGGTAGATCTATATAAGACAGTATAAATCTAGTAATACAGCAGACCCTCCTCATCCATGGGACATTGTGGTCCCACTTATTTGCAGCAGAATTACTCTGGCAGTCCTTGTGCATTGCACTGTAGGTCACTCACTCATTTGCACTTGTGCGTGCGTACGTGTGCAGAGTAATACACCAGAGGCCACATGTGCTTACCTCTCTCACTCTATAGCTACCTAGCTATTGTGTGATATTGAATGTACCTTGACTGTACTTTTCATAGTTTCTATAAATAGTCGCATTGCTTATGTTTTAATTGTCTGGAAAGGGCGATGTATGTGCTGATGAGCCAAAGGATGAAAAGAAAAGGAAATGGATGCCTCTGTTAAATAAAGTGGAGGTGCTGGATAAGTTGGACAGACGGAGGAACATTGCTTGTATTTCAATGACATTTGGTGTAAACACACTGACATTGTGTTTACACCAAAGAAAAATGAAGACAAGATCAGGGGAAGCATTAAGGCCAATGCCTCATCAAGTGTGAAAATTCCTTATGTATATCATTGTGACCCCATGATTGAAAAGGTGGAAAGGTCCTTGTATGTATGGCTGGAATATGAGACACAGAAAGGATTGTCAGTCCATGGTACTGTAGTGAGGGAGAGGGCTGGCCTGCAGTAACAAGTAATCCCCACTTCTTAATTGCCCTCGAGCAAACACTAGGCTGGAGGAGTACTGTATGTGGTAATAGTCAGTAAGGGGGAAGCTTTGTGCACCATCTTCGTAACAACTATTCATTAACTTTTCCAGTTGCCTGAGTATAGTAGGAAGCAACATAATAACCATTAATTAGTCTCAAAAACTTGACCAATGTGGAGGAAACGCCAAGAATGGCGCAAGTGTTCATCCTGCCTCCTCTAGACGGAGTACAAGGGGCTTCTTTTTCAAGCATAAAACAGCTATGCAGTTAACCACTTTCCTCCACTTAGTACTAGGGCTGAGAATGTGTAATGCTTTATGTCAGTACTCCTATAAACTTGATGGTGTGGGGCTAATACATGGATGACCATATATGGGAAGAGTTCAGTTAATTGGATCTGAGGATATGAAGAGCAACTAGTGACAACAGTACAGATAAAAATAAAATATTACTTTACAGCCATGACTGCTATGAAGTCGGATCTGCATGAATTCTGTAGAAGACATATTCCATGATATGTTCTCCAGTTACATTTCCACAGAACTATACATGATGCACATATCCTGCAAGGACTTCTGGAATATATTTAGATCATTAGAATTTTGTACTAAAACAAGAAGTTTTAAAACATGTAAGAGAAACTAATAATTAATATAACTGGAGTGCAAAATATAATGCAAAGCATTTGAAAGTAGAGTTCTGAGGAGAACATTTAAAGCCATGAGTAACAGAGATTAAGAATGGGGAAATGGACAGCAGTGCACAAGGAGCTTCATAGTTCGTGTTTCTTACTTGTGTCAATGTAGTTGAGTATATGAGGGCAGGACATGTAAAAAAATTAACAAACATGCATAAAAATTGTGGTTACATAACGACATTTAACAAGACCAATAATCTGCTGAGGGCTGGCAGCTTCAGTTCCTGCAGGTTCTGCAGAATATCACACCATTTTACAGGATACTTCAAAAAAACTGTTGAAACCACTGACTTAACACACATCACATTTTTTCATCAATAACAAATCCAGAAAGCATTGAGGTTCATCCTGTGAATTATTACCCTGAGTTGTAGCAAGTGCAGCTGTAACAGCTGAATACTTTGATGGAATGTTTGCCTTTATTTCATTGCAGTTTTTGTACTTTTGTTGTAGATGACGCTGATGAATTTGATGATGAGCCTGAAGTGGATCATGAACAAAATGATGAGATGTCTTTGGCACAGATGTTGAATCGTCACAGACAAGATGAAGACTATTATGGTGGTTATGAGTATGACGAATATTAAGTTGTGTTGATTACACGTACCGGTTAATGTAACAAGTACAAGCTATTGCATTAAATTTTGTTCTGTTGAAGAACAGTGAGAAAAGTGTACAAACAAAACTGGTTTCTTTACATAGATCACAAGAATGATCTGCGGTAAGAGATCCTAGCGTGATGTAGCAGTTTATTAACAGTATGTGTGCAAATTGTATTCAGTGATTGGATCTTGAGAGAAGTATGTATATTATTTTTTGTATTGTATTCCACTATACAATTCCAGTACAACTGATCCACGTTTTTGAGTTTGGGTCATTCTGTAACAGTAATACGAACATCCTAGTTGCAAGCCAGTCAAGAACAAAGACTCTTGGTGTAGTAGGCACAGTACCCCAGCATAAGAGGTGAGTATAAAAAGACAGTAAAACCTTGCACAATGCAGTTCTCTCCTAGAATTTTGTCATAATACATCTCAGATTTTCTATCTTTAATATGTAATGCAGCCTTTAAACAATATCTTTGCTTTTGTAATGCTTTATTTCATGTATAGAATTGACAATTACAGTACAATTTTTGGTTGGTCTCTCGATATCATAGCAGGGAGTTTATATAGATCTGACAGTACAGTGCCTACAGTTTCTGCTCTTGTAATGTGATTAGTTGTGTGAGGAAATACATGAAGTGATACGTAATTCTGCCTGTCTTTTTGGAGGGGGGTGGAGGCACTAAAGTGGCTCTTAGATGCCCAGGCTGCGCTGATGGATACCTAACAATGACAACGTAGCCTGGACCACTCCATTTTACATCATCTCCCGATCATACAAGTGCCTAGTAATGCTCCTGTTCAGGGCCCACATCCCTTTATTGTTTTTTTAATTTAACTCTTACTTAATTTTAATTAATTAATTAATTTACTTCTGTACTAAAATTAGTTTACTTAATATGAATTATTTTATTTTCACAGCTTTATTTTATTTCACTGTACATCTTAACCATCATTCCCAACCTTCCAGCCAGTACCCCAAGGCCCCTCTCATCATTACCAGTTGGGGGTAATGATGACAGGAGCCTTGGTTCACCACCTTCGCTGGTACTTCTCTACCATTCTCACCCATACCTGTACATGGTTCAATCAAACAGTTTCCAGACTGTGAGATGACCCTACTTCTGTTAGCATGAACTTCTGCCACTAGGTGTACATAAGAGAAGAGTCTTCTGAGTTATTTCTTGCTTAGACTAAGGTTGTAGCACATTTGATGACTACTGAATGATGTGAAGTGCACACGTGTGTTGTTTCATTTGCACTTTTGGTGTATCAATTAAATGGCTGATTTGCAAGAAGAACATGTCTCTTATCACATTTTGTTTTAAACTGGGGAAAATGCTATGGAAACTTTCAAAACATTGAAAGTAGTTTTGAAGAGTGGACAATGGGAAGAACACGAGTTTTTGGGTGGTTTTTCAAAGTTCAATACCAGTGCGACCTCTGTTGAAGATGCTGAACACTCACAATGTCTGTCGACCAGCAGGACTGGTGAAAATGTGAATCAAGTGAAGGAATTTGTCCTCAAAATCAGTATAATCAATATCTGTAAAGTTGATAATGTTGGGAATTTCATTTGGATTGGTTTTGAGCATTTTGAAAGACAATCTGAATATGCATCAGATTGCCCCAAATTTTGTGCCCTGTGTGCTGACTGAGGATCAGAAGGAGAATCATGTCAGCACATGCCAGGACCTTTAAGAGAGGCTTGCAAGAGACCAGGAATTCCCTTTGAAGATAATCACAGGTCATGAGATGTGGGTTTATGGGTACAGCGCAGAAACCAAGCAACAATTTTTTCAGTGAAGGAGCCTATCATCTCCACACCCAAGAAAGTCGAGACAACTGTGCCCAAAATGTGAAGCACATGCTCATTTTTTAAAATATTCTTGGAGTTGTGCATTATGAATTTGTTCCACAAGGACATACTATGAACCACCATCACTGTATTGCCATGTTACAGCATCTGTGGGAAAATGTGTGGCAAAAATGAACTGAAATTGGAATTCAGGGGATTTATTTCTCCGCTCTGCCAATGCACCTGCTCACTCAGCAAATTTCTGTGTGAAAACAAAGTAACTGTCATTCCACATCCTCCCTACGCACCATATTTAGTGCCACGTGACTGCTTTATTTTTCCAGAACTCAAGATGGTGTTAAAGGAAAGCAGATTTAATGATATCACCATAACTCAAGCAAAATTGTGGATGCATTTCTGAGTTTGAAATTATGCACATCACAAAATGCTTTGAATTGTGTCACTGGGCTTGCTGTATCAAGTGTCTGGGAGACTACTGTGATGCGTGCAGCATTAATTAGAAGGTGAGCATCGTTGTTAAGGAGAAATAAATACAGTTCATAAATTATTTGGTCACATTATGTATACTACATTCTTCTTGGATTGCTTGACCCTGAACATGAAGGCACTATGATCCTTCAAAGCTACTTGTTAAACAACACAGTGTCACATCCCTGAAGGCGTGAATGTTCAGCAGCACCACTGTGTTACCTTCAAACCTTGCATGTATGATTTGGTTGGATCTATTACAGAAGGCTGTTTTTTGTCATGCTTGTGCTTTTACCAGTGTCAGCAAGCTGTGAGATTTGTTATTGGCATCTTTGGTATTGTAGGCACTCTGCTGAGTTTGTATTAGACATTGATTTGAAGTCTTCATGATATTCCTAAATGCACTTGAGAATCCGTTTGCAAGGCAATATAAACACATGACAGACACTGTCTGTTTGCTACGGCTGATGCATGCACATTAGTTACTTTGTGCTCGTGCTCTTATGTTGCTTTGGTTTTAGTTGGTGCTACTTTGTGTTAGTTTAAAGTTGGATTTACTGTATATCATTTGTGGTGACTTACATTTGGATATGTTTATGCTAATTTGTTGTAAACATGTGTGTGTTTATGCCATTCATTACGTTGGAGTTGGTTTCCCTTGTTGCTGTCACTGACTTTCATGCCAACCTCAGTGTCAGTTTTATGTTTGTATTTGAGTTCTTATTTCTAATTATGTGTGAGAATGTGTTTGATGTTTAAAAGGCTTCAAACTGTGCAACTGCACCCACAGACTTCCATAGAAAATGCTAGATTGCTACAGCTGGTGCGGCATGTTTGTGTGCCAGCATTTGGATTCCTGCAATTGGCTTCCTGCAGCTGTATGTTGGATCAGGCTGTGTTCGATCAAGCTGGTCATAAACTTAATATTGTACATCTTCTGTGCAAGTGATACACATAAACATGTTCATCACCAACAAATGCACTAGTTTTCGAATATAAAGCACTCTTTCATGTTTTGGCCACTGTCAGTGGCAATCATCAGGGAGTATCTGTACTTAAAGCAATATGCAGCTTGTAAATGGAAAACGGTGAAATGCCAGTATGCCATTAAAACAACAAGGCATAGTATTATACTTAAATTATGTTAAAATTATACAAGATAATTAGTAAAACCTGCTGCATCTGAACATCTTGAAAAGTGAAAACTCTTCAATCGTATAGAGCAGTAAATCCTGTTGTCACTCTGTACCAAGTACAGACTGATCATTCAAGATGCATACACACTTGTAATTAGTAGTACTAATAACCTGATCTAAGATGGCCATCATAAATGCAGTTGTTTCTGGAAAGAGTTCACGCTTTGGCCATGTGTTTAATGCTGTTTTATTGACATCTGGCTTTTCAAGGTCATAGGCATGTCCTCCATGTAGAATTCTGCTCTTCCATATTGTTATTCTTATATTGTTCTGATGTTTTCACTTTGTTATGGGAGATGATCATGTAAGTTAATAGGTGCATAATTAACATGTGTGTGTCACATATAATTTGATGTAGTGGGAGTTATTTGCCTTGTTGTGAAAGTAATGTCTTAATGATTCAGCTTGGTTATTTGAATGTTGTGTATATCAGTTAATTCCTACACCCCCTTTATTTTTTGGTAACAGAAACCTTTCAGAACTAGAGCTTTTATGGTGCAGGGGGGCTTTGTCATTTTAGTTCTAATTATTCTTTCTAAACTCTGAAGATCTGTCGGAGATCATGATATGATGCCATGCAAGTATGTTAATTGTGGGACAATGTATGTACTGATTGCCTTCGTACAGTTTTTGCTACTTGAATTAGTTCTCAGTATTTTCTGCAGTGTGTGATTATTATATCATCAGTATCATTAACCCTTTAAAGATGAAGCGTATCTGTTTCACATAAGGACTCAGAGCATACTGCGCAGTAAACACTTTCCATCGCGGTTACAAAAACCAATCAGTTGATGATTTATAAGGCAAAAGTCGCTGTTTGTTCTGAGATCCGTACAAAACACATAAATGGAATGTGAGCACCATGCAGAATTGTTGAATGTTAAACCTGGTGGTACACAAAGTTACCGCTAGGTTTTAAAAGGTTAATTTAACAAATTATAATTTGTTACAAAATTAAATTCAACAATAGAAGGGAACAGAAATTGATCTGCAGTGGCATATATCTGTGATCAGTTAAAATGAAACGTTTTAATATGTGTATCACATATCAGTCACATGGAATTTATGTCATGTAACATTATCTTTCACCAAGTGCATATTACAATACAGTGGACAGTCCAGTGTTAAATTCAAATCTGGTCTCCTAGAACTATAGTTTATTTAATGGTGTCATCAGTAGTTCGGGCTTAAAACTCTGCTTAAGTAACACTGGAAATGACCGTGTAAATATGAGATTAGTTTAAAAGGATGCACATATATAAAATAGATAAATTTAACTGACTTACCATGGTACATATTTTTGATCAATTATGATAAGACTTTTTAGTATGTCTATCACTTATCAGTCACATTAGCTTCAATATACAAGACACAGACAGTAAATTGATATGCTTGGCACATATATATTTATTATTGATACTTTCCAGGCACATGTTGCATCAATTAAGAAAAAAGATCACTTCAGCTTAGTGTCTAGTGTATATATCCATACTCTTCCATGCATATTGAAATACAGTGGGAACTCCAGCCGTGCTAAACATCTAGACTCTTAGAATTTCGTTTCAGTCATTTCACGTGAAAACTGAAAATGATTACATAAATGTGAAATCTTATGTTTTAAAAAGTGATGTCTTCACAGACCTTCCCATTCTTTGCAAAAATATGTGTTGTGTATTCTTATAGGTGCTGCTTTACTGTCCTTAGGTATGTGTCCATCTCACAGGTTTCCTCTTTCTGAATTTGATCCAACACACATATTACATTCCTTGACTCTTGCAATATGCCCTCTGCCTGAAAAAAAAGATCTCATATATACACTTTTTTTTTCAAAATGATGAAATACTATAATCATAACTAGGGGACTGAATCCATGGCCTTTCTTGAGAAGATGCTCTTTGGGCTACTTGCCTCCCAAGATTTCACCCAAGATTACCACAGAATAAATTTTGTGTAATTGCATTTACTGATACAATTCAAGCACCTCTGTTCTGGTACGTGAAGTAAACAAAAATAACAAAATGTGGCTTTTTTCATGTGACATGGACCAACAACAGAGGTTTAAAAAATGATGTGTAGCTTAGCGTTGCTCATTAAAATTACAGTATACAACACCAGTAAAAAAGCAGAATATCTACATAGCCATACACAACTTTTTCCTGTATTTCAGTACAATTAATTATCCATTATGAAGAATATTTTGTACAACTGAAGCATAACTATGCATTGTGGAGTCACAAACACACACTAGAACATCCTCTGTTGTTACAGGGAAACAAAACTAAGAAAATTACATAAATCTGGAACAGCAATTCTTGAGTATCACTGGCAGGCTCTTTTGCAACAACGTGGGATTTCTGTTAAATCAGCAGTGCAATAAGAGATTTCCAAACATTTAAATTTGCGTGTAGGGTAGTTTCTTCCATTCATTTCAAGTAATGCGGATAAAATGTCTTAACACAATCACAAGTACCACCTCCTTTTCATCTTTTAATAGCACCATTTCTCGCATTTTATTAACCAGTGCTGTTATGTACTGTGTAAACAATACTGTGCAATTTGCTAATAATTATGACAGACCCCGCATACCATTAACTTAGCAAAGTCAGATAAGTCAGTAAAATCTCCTATTCATGGCTGCAAGTTTTAAAATCTAATAGAGGGCCATTAATTTGAATGACTGTGACATTAGTCACTTCCTGTTGGGTCATGTTGTACAGGAAGCCCTCTCACTGGCTTGTTCCCATGCTGCTTACTGGACAGAGTATGAAATCCCTATGAGGCATCTGCAGCAGCTATGCAGATTCTATTGGAACACTGCATACTTATGTATGATACTTATACTAAATACAGTTATGACAACAAGTGCTATCAGAAATTTAGACACAGGTTGCTAATGTGCCTTTTCCAAACATGAAAACAACTTACAATTATATGAAAAGGTTTGAAGCTACAGGTTCTATTTCAGACAATAACAGAACATGCAGAAGACACCTGCTGAGGAAGAACTGGACAAAATTGGTGCTAGATGAAGGACAACTCCAAGAAGCTCAGTGGCCTAACTTGTGCAGCCATTGTGTGTGTTACATCATGAGCAGGAAAAGCAACTGTGATTAGTGAACCTGTGTCATTTTTTAGCAAGAGGGTGTGACAGATCACACCGGGAATGATTCTGTGCGCTTTCGGCAAAGAATTGTTGGTGACAGAATAATAAGCAGGGATTGTGGCCTCCTTGTTTACCAGATCTGAACCTGTGCAGCTGCTACTTGTGGACCATGTTAAGCATAAAGGTCACTGTAATAATCTTTGCCATGAAGGTGATCTAACAGAATGTGTTCAGAGGTTTTCATTGTCACCAGCAGAACCTTGCTATGTTATGAATTATGTGCTCCGTACATTACCAACACTTTCTGTAAGTATGGTGAGTACAAAATTTAATAGTAACTGCAATGCATGAAAATAAAACAGGGACCCTGACTCATAGCAATCTGAAACAGTGGCAACAGATGCACTGCCTACCATGAAGTGGAATGATCCGAGTGTAGAGTGATGTGTAGGGTCATTTAAAAAATTGTCCCTGTATTATCACAGATACATTTTCTTCCTATTCCTGGCTTTAGGGGTGGGTGAGCTGGGTGGTCACCCAGGGCAGTGAGTTGAAGGGGGGCATGAAATTGAATCAGTTTGTGACAGTTACTGTTTTCTCTCTCAGTTAAGCAAAGCAGTATGTGAACAGCAGAGTACTGTGTGTGTTATTTTTAACTTATGGTCTTTTCTGTATTCATTCCTAACATTTGATGCACACAGAATAAGCACGAAGCCTTTTTCTTTGATGCAGGTGGAATTCTGAGGTTACATTGTCAAAGTATTAAAAATTCATTCTTGACTGTATATTAGCAAATGCCACATTGGTTAGTGGTTAGCAGGAGTCTTGCATCTGCTCATGCCATAACGCCTTGCACATGGAGTAATGTTGCCTGTAATGACATGTTCAGGTGATAACAGAGCAGATCAACAAGAGGAACATCTAGCGACCAAGACCAGAGGTGTAAAAAGGTAAATCAAAACAAACACACAACATGTGAGATTTGAGGTTTTCATACTAGTGACTATGAAGAACAGTGACTCTTGGGATGTGACACTGTATGGTCTGGTCAGTGTTTGCAGAGGTTTTGGAGGAAACTTTTTAAATTTAAACCAGATGATAGTGTCACATCCCAGAAGACAGTATTCTTCAAATTGATATCAGGTAGGTTTGCTGCCTAGGGAGCATAAAACACTCCGTAAAGCCTCATGAGGTGACAAAGCATTATTATCACTAGGTTTTAATGCATGCCCACTTAATGTACAAACTGTTACAGTGCAAAGCTACTCTGTCTTTAGAGGAGGTGGGGTGCCATGCATTTTGTTAACCCACAGTGCCATTTTTCCTGTGGGTGGGCCTACATACCTCATACCCCTGCTTTAAAATTGGCATCATATGCAGTTGGTGAGAAGGACGGAATACGCATAACGTGAGTTCATTCCACTCCCATGTGTATGTTATGTTACCTTGTGTTTAAGAGGCACAATTGGCCTTAAAATAGAACTTGTAAAATAAAAAATATGATGTATGTAGAAAAGGACTAATACTGTATACAGTCTATCATTTTAATTCTCCACAATCACTATAAAGTATCACTGTGTAGTAAAAAAAAATGTAAGGAACATTTGGCAAACACTGGATACCTCAGTCTTTGCAAGTCCCTAGACTAACACTATGAGAATACTCCCAAAGTCCGTGTCTGACTTCAAATGTCCCTTCCCTTTCATTTGCATAAAGCTCAAAATTCAATTTGAGACAATGAAAATGGCAATCTGTTTCCACAATTTTGATATAATTCCAGTTGCTATTGACATATTCACAATATTATCAGAAAGGTCCTTTTTTGACAAGTAGCATAAAGCTACGATCAAGCCAAAGCCCCCATCGTGTCGTGTTTTACCATATGAAAGCAAAAAATACTTGAGTAGAAAACCAGGGTGGTTGAGTTACAAAAGCTTAGTATAGTCCTGTTACATACTTTGCTGAAAGGATCCAACATATTAATGTTATGTATTGCTTTTGCAATGTCCTCTTTAAGCTTCTCTGAGATGCACCAAGTGTCACTGTTATTTACACAGCTGTCCACCTCAACAGTTGGATATTTCTGCAACAGAACAGGAAATACACAAACATGCTTAGAACAGCTGCTGTTGTTTCCTGTAATTTACTTGTGTCTCACACTTTAACTTTTTTTTTCAAATTTTTGAAAAGTTTACGTGCCTACACAAGCCTTCTTTTTTATGAGTATTTTTTCTGGCCAATAGAAGGCTTAACTGCTTTGCGATATAGAGAGAAAAATTCAGAACTTGCGTTCGAAACCTGTGAAGGTTGACATTCATCTAGACTATATACACATATAAAAATAAAGTTCCTACCTCTCAGAGAACATTGTCTCCATCAGAAGGACAAACCCATCAATGCCATTTAGGGAAATAACCAGTGCTTACTCTAAGAAACGTACACAACAACTAAATACAATCTGTGGTATGTGCGAAGTTTCATAATGTTATAGCAGGTGGTTTACATACATACATACATACATACATACATACATACATACATACATACATACATATATATATATATATATATATATATAGTGTGCCTGGACATGGCAGCTTTACAAAACAGAAGGCTGCATCCCGTGGCACATCCCATGACAGTTGTCATGTTCAGGGACATGATAAAAGTGACACACAGTATTTACCACTGGGCTTGCAATAAGTAATGAAGTTCTGTCAAAGAGTTATCTCAAATATCATAGAATATTACTTTGAGTAACCCCCACACCAAAGAAATATTTGGAATCAAGGTGTCTCTGTGCAATCAAAAACATGGGAGTGAAAGTGTAACTCTGCCTATTCGTAACCTCAGCACTAGACAGAGGTGTGTGAAAATACTTGGTCCACCTATAGAAAATTGCAGGACTCTTGTTCTTTTAATTATCTTCAGCAATATAATCTTAGCGTATGTGTTGGCCCTGACGTCTCCTCTTGTGTTGGTTAGCAAGGCTTACACTAATTACTTTAAACTTTAAACCGCACAAGTGGGCACACACAACTTGTATTTTGGATACTGTTCATACCCTCGGGCTACAAAACCCATCACATTTTGGAGAATGAATGTCTCCACTTTCAGGTGGAACAGGGAGAACGTATGCTGATAAGCCTGCTAGGAAGAGCCAGGGCTTGCCAGAGTAGGCTCTCCCTTTCCTACCTGAAGACAGAGACAGATCCATTTGCCAAAACACTGTAGGCCTTTCAGCCTGAGATGATGGACTGTGTCCAAAGTATAAGTCACATCTAACACAATACAACATCTGCAGAATGCTTTAAGTTTGAGTACACCTAAATAACTTAACATAAAATATGCTGTGATCATTTGTATAAGGCATCATTAAATTTCAAGTCAGTGATACTACCTCAGAAGTGTAACATTTAACTGAATGATATTACAGGAAGGTGGCTGTTGTCATATTAAGTAAAATGTAATGGAAATTTTGCTGCCTTCAGTAACATAAACATCAGGTATTTCATGGTCAAGGTATTATAAGTATGTCAGTGATACATGTGATAGATATAACCTACCAATTTATTTATTTCAATCTTCAAGGTGTTGGACAAAATTCTTGAGCATGCTGCTGGCAAGTGTTTCCGCTTCATTGCCACATCCAGTAGCAATGTACTAAATTCATTTTCATCTGCTGAAACAGGTGAAAGGAACCAGCTTGTAGGAACTGTGTTCAGGTGCAGTGTTTTCATTGTTTGAAGTAAATTAATGTGCAGACCGGTGCGCGAAAAAGTAGCCCCACCTATGGATAAGAAGCCCTGCGTCGCTTTGTGTCACTCTGGGTGGAGTCCATTTTCACCACAAACTTTAAAATGGTGACTAGCAATTCTTTAATAACAACAAAACAACTCTTCAAATGTCATATAACATTTGTTGTTCATTTATTACTAACAAAACTCTTACTGACATTGACATGAAGACTGCTACTTTTTCGTGTGCCAGGCTGTAGTATGTATCCCTACCGTAGACACAAACTGTAATACGTACAGGACATGTAGAAGCAAAACATTCCCAGTGTACTTGCTAGCAATAAAATCCACAGATATCCAGCCTGTGTCCGTCTCATGTTATAAAGTCAGATTATCCTAAATTATGAGCATAGCTTCACAAAGTTCCTGTACATACGACAATAAAACTTTGTGCATACTTGTGAGTAACATTATGGCCATTACCTGCATAGTTCCTTGCATAGTTTTATAAGCGTTCTAAGTCTCTTGTCATTATGTTTGTGGTTACTTCTACAGTGCTGTTGTACCTCATGCAGTTTGGTAGTTTTCAGTGTAAGTGTCGTCATACGGGGTACAGAGATGCACACGTAACTGGGTAAGGATGAGTGGTAGTATGCTTGGCATATAGGTTGGCACTATATGGGAGGAATGATCTGATTCATGCTCTGACAGGGAAAGAACCTTGGAACTCATTCTACGGAAGGCTACGTGCATTCCTGATTGAGTACGGAGTCGCAGCATACACAAAACCATCTGCACCCTACTGTTATTCTCATGCATACAGTACACAAGTACCTTTATATTCAGATTACACTTACATATACTAAAACATACACAATTCCAACACAACTTACACACTTTGACTAAATTCATACTAGTTACTAAAGCAATAATGAGCAAAGCAGCATGAGACCTGCCAGGGTGAAGCAGATGGAAGTTCTGAGTTTCAAAATGTCTGGAACATTTGCTATTGTACACAATTATAACGTCTCTTCAGCATTTAGAATACAAACATGTGAGAAGGTTAGCAGGCTTGCATACTGTTACTAATTGTATTCTAACCTATCGTATTAAACTCTCACTGAATTTGGGTTTTATTTTGAATTACTTAACCATAAATCTAACCACTCTTCACTAATAAGGTTGGTCATCGTAGTGTAACGAAACACTTTAAAAGCAAAATATTTATACCATTCATTTCAAAAGGAAATCTAGACTTCAGAAAATATGGTCTGATTTACTTCTTCCGGGGTACGCGTTGCACTCGCACGCCGCTAGGGGGATACTGTCGAATAGCGTTGCAACGGCGACTGAACCACCGAACCCGATGAGTGATGATGGAGCATAGAACAATGACGTCACAGTGGTAAAGCGGAGCGGTACGGTTGTGATGCAAAGAGGTAACAACGTTTAAAATTAATAGCAAACAATTACAAGTATTTTTCACTCCTTTCTGTGTACTTCCTAAGATATCTTACAAGGTACTTTTCAAGTCACTTATATAAGTAAGCACTTTACATTAATTTCAGTTAAGGTAATCGGCCGTGACGCCACAGATCATGACGTCACATGCCTTCCGCTTTCGGTGGTTCAGTCGCGGTGGCCGTCGGTCATCAGCTTGCCTACGGGCGGTTGGGGGACTAATGTATTTTGTTGTGTCGATAGTGAAAATTCGTTCCTACGTTTGGTGCTAGGATTGAAAATTGTGTTGGATATCGCGCATTGATTGCTTTCGTCTTGTTATTTGAACTACTTGGTAAATGGTGTGTTTGTCTTAATTGCGTTTACAGCGTGACTTAATTTCATGTTGAGTGTTTGTGTCACGTGCATTTTCAGTGTAACGTGTGTGCTTATCAATAGTTTGTAGGTTATGTTAGAACTACAAACTCTAATCTGTGGTAATAATGACTTCCGAAGTGCGCAACCGTATAAGGAAACGAATAACCGCATAACCTAAGAAACGTCCAAACCCATTATTTGAAAAGTGGCTTGAAGAGTGGAAGAACGAAGCCGTTGGTAAGGGCTGAGATGTGCAATATTGTTGTGGAAAGGCGTTGTCGTCGTTAAAAAAGTAACCCTTGCCACGGAAGAGTGGCAGAGACTGTGGACTTCTAGATTATTTTGGAAAGCGATTAGGCATCATGTTGGGCCGCAAGCTCACAGAATACAGGAAAACTCCTCCATAAGGTTGGTTACATTTCAGTATTTGCTTCTTATGTGTTGTGGTAATTCTAACGGTTAATGCATTTGTTTAGTCTTCACGAGATGTGTCTTGTCTGGATGACAAAAGACTGCTCATCTATAGGTGCGAGTTACAGTTATTCTGAGTACACAGTGGGATCATATAAGCGACAGATGTCTTCATGCTTCCAGGAACAGGTGACTTGTGTAGTGACATTGCTACACCTGCCACTTCCAGCACCATAGCTGCCACCAGCAGGCAGAATAAACAAAAGAATAAGCAGAAGAACAGTTTAAATGTTGATCTATGCTACAACATTTTTATGCCACTGGGTTGGAAAATTTATTTCGTTTCTGTTAGTCTGTGGAAAATCCATCACCTCCCACATTGTATATGTGCTGCAATTATCTGGACTGTGCTTCAGTTGCTCTTTTTTTCTTGGTAAGAAAATTGTTTAGCTTTTTGAAAGTGGAATCTGTGATGTAGTACACAAAATTTACTGATTGTTATGTACTTTCAAAACATCTTATGGTTGTGCGGTACACAAGTCAATATGACTTAATTTTTCCCATATGCTCAACAGCATTATCTCCAGTTCTGTTATACCAAATTTCACCCAGGTTGGTCAAGAAATGCAGAAAGCTTTGGTAGAAATTCGTTTACCCCCTTCAGTGAAGTATGACACTGAGCCACTTTTTACAAAACTCATGCTTGCTTCAGTCAAGAACTTTATCAAATTTCATGAAAATTCCACAGAACAGTTTAGTTGATACGAGGGCATGGGCAGCCAGAGTGATGTGTATCTGAACTTACGGCATCATTGTTAACGTCGTACAGCACACACAAAAAGAAATTAATGGAAAAAGAAGTTATGTTTGAAACCGGTTTCACAGAAGGGCTTTGTAGTGCCAAGGGTCAGCTTCCACACTTGCTGTTGTCTGACATTAGTGCATCCATTTTCTCTGTGCTCAAAACTTTTTTTTGTTTCATTTTTGTCTTTGTCCAGCATGAAGCTTTTCTATGAAACTTTGCCATGAATATTGAATGACCCGATAGTAACACTCGCAACATGTTCCCCATATCAAAGTCTGCGTGTGACATCATCCACAGCAATCACAGGCGATACATTCATCTTCAGGTCACTGTTGCATTCAAAATGGTATTGAATGTAGACAAATTACTTGACATCTGGGAGACTGTGAGTGTTAAGATGTGAGGGATGTGACCTACTGGCGAAGGGAGACAAGTACACAGTAGGCTGTGGATGGTAGAATGACATCAGTAAGGTGTATTACATTGTCAGAATGCAGGGTTATTGTTTATTGTGCATTTACCAGTGTCAGTTTGAACTTTGTGAAGTCAGTCTCTTGTATTTATAGACAGGCTGAACACAGACAGTTTGTACCTGCAGGCACTCAGAACTGTACATTCTGCATTTACAGGCACACTGGACATGTACTTCTGTATTTACAGGGTACTGAATGTTCACATTTTCTGATAACATATTTATATCCCCCTGTTGCAATATTATACTTGTATTCTCCCTAATAGCAGGTGGCTTACATAAAGTTAAATACATTTATGAGGTGGGGAGCAATGTGAGGTGTATGTACAGTCCTTTGGGATGTTCTTGGGAGAAGAGACCAACAGGTAGACATATGCACAGATGGGAGGATAATATTTAAATGGATCAGTATAAATTAAGAAGCATATATGGCCCACCACAAGAGAAAGAGTGGTGGCGCCCGAGATGAAGTAGTGAAATTTATAGTGTTTACAAATATCTAAATATTGTGGGTGTTGTTAAAATTAGAAGACTAGGATGGTCAGGTCAGATTGCAGGAGTGGAAGAAGAAAGGATTGCAGGAAATGTTCTTAATGGGAAATTCCACATCGCAAGATCATTAGGAAAAACAAGAACAAAACAAGATGGGAAGCATTACAGATCATAGGAGTAAGAAGTTGAAGGAGATGAGGTGGGAAAAGAGAAGAATGGAGGTGGCATTTGCCCAAGATGATCACGGATAACTAGTGTGTGAAGTTATGGACACAGGGGAGATTGTGGGCTTTTGTGAACACAGTGATAACAGTATAGATGTTACTGAGTAGCTGTGAGACTGCCAAGGTTTGAAGACTCAGTGCAGTGTGGGTTAGTTGGAAATTAGCATGAAACTGTGCAGCTTTGTTACATAACAGGTCTGCTAATCCCCATCATCTTTTACATGGGAAGTGCCATAACATAAACAACGAGCAGTCTCATGGGATTATTGCCTTACCATGCAAGTGTAAAGTGAGAGTTGGTGTTTTGGTAGTTGAATGGAAGGAACACTGTCATCATAGTTTCAGGTAATATGGTATTTTAAGAAACCTGTGAAGTCACTGATGGCTGGCAGATGAACTGGAGATGCAAACAGAGATATTGTAATCTGATTTAACACCACTTTCATATATTCTGCTTAGTCACGCTTTGTCACCATTTCATCTTCCAATATTTTATGTGTATCCCTTCATGGTTACATCCAAAGGTGAAGTTTATCTGCAAAACCCTAAATGTGAGGATCCTTAAAATGTTCAGTTTATTCCCATGCCTTATGTTCGCACTCTGGGAATGTATAGAGGGCATGGACGTCGATCATGATGCGTTACTAATCTGTGTAATAAATGAGTTGAGTGGTTGGCTGCATACATGTGCCTCTTTCCCGCACCAAAAATCAACCTTGCAAAAACGTGACAAACCATGAATTAGTGCCCCACCCCCAGAAAATATAGTTTCAGTTTTTGTGATGTTTTTATTTATAATATCAATTTATCTTTGTATGTTGAAATTCCACTTAGCCATTTAACCACAAAATAATAAAGATGAAAAGCATTTTAATTCACTTGCTACACGCTTTTAATGCTATTTTGCAACTGGTTTGCTTTCAGTGGTGGGAGTTCCTTTCTTTGCAGAAATATTGATAGGGAGGTACTCCCCCCCCCCCTTAACTCCACTTCTATGTGAAGCTTCCAGAACCTTCTAGAATGTTCTGGAAACTTCAGCGAATTTCCTTATCTTTATTCTTGTGGTGACCCTGGAAGTGTACAAAACTGTGACATACAAACCTGCTAAAAGCAAGGGATACTGTGTAGAGACAAGTAACAATGCAGGATATCCATGATACCTGTGGGAGGGATAAGAGAAAACCTGGTATGGATCATCAGAAAAAGTGACAAAAAATCTTCTGTGGGGATGGATCTCTAGGCCTACATCTTTGTTAATAAATTCTCTAATAAATTTAAATCCTACTGTCCTATAATAATTTGTTTCATTATAAACTGTTAATGGTGCCGCTATTGAAGAACATATAACTAACCACAGGGAGGGCAGTCTGTCCAGAGAAGCTAATATGTCGTCAGATAGGCAAATTCTGTGCATTTTATGGAACCCAAAGTTCCATTAGCATGAACTGTAATATTCATCCAAGTGTACTGAAATGTTGTGCATTTTGTTGGATGTTTTAGTTAATTAATGTACGGATATGAATATTGTTAAAGTTAATTGTCATGTTCAAAATAGCATGCCACATATGATTACCCCGTGCCAAATTAACCCAGCCGAGGTTGTGCTGTTCTCATTGTCTATACGCCTTTCTCGTGAAAGTGGTCTGTTTGCGTCAAGTTTCCAAACCGAAACTCTGAATGCAGTTGCCTTCCATACGTAGCTCTGAATATATTCTGATACGGATACTTCCAGGAATTTGCAAATCATGATTAGTTATTTTGTTCATTTTGTTGATGGGTTCGCTCCCCAACATGCATTCCTCGTTGCCACCTCTCATGCGTGTCCACTGTGTTCAGATAAGTAACCAGAACTTCGTAGCTCACAGATAAATAATGGTGCCGGAAATTGTCTCCCGCCAATTGTACGCGTTTTGAACTGCGTAAAATCTAATAAAATACTGGGAAAGAATTTGTGTAACTCAAAGTACGTGTATGTTAAATTAGTGTTAGGTGAAACACGTTTATATATGGTTTACAAGCCGTTCCCATTTTCAGTTCACACAAATTACATGTCTGAAGTTGAAATCCGCCAATCACCGCGAAGTTTTTGACTCGAGTCGTGATTGAAACCCACCAATCAGCGCGAAGTTCTGCATGTGGGTTGCGAATTAGAAGTGGTCGTGATTTGTGTTTGCGGTTGTGTATGGGAGGTGAAGGTGTGTGTTGAGGGTTTGAATGCTGTTGATTTGCATTTAGTCATTATTGTGATACTTGGAGAGGGTTGGGAAGCCAGTAGAGTTAAGGTTAGAACGTTACTTTTTTTAACGTTATTGCGTAGAGCATATTTCTTTTGTAAGCTTAGTTTTTCGTATGTAGACGAAATTTTTGAGCCAGCCCTGAATAGCACGTGAACGTTCTTGTGTTTGCACAGAACTGGGGCCCATGATGGCGGTTGATACGCGTGCTACTGCTCGTGGCTGTGGTTACGTCAACTCGACGGATTTTACCAATCCTCGTTCTTAAACTGAGGTAATTACAATGTGTGTTCCCACACATTATGTACACATGGATAACGGTGAATTATACAGTTGGATTATTCAGATAATTGCCGATAAGTCTGAAAGGTTTCAGTCGCTGGCGGTGGAAACGACAGCTGTCGCATATTTCAGGACTCGTAAAATGTAAGAATACACACCTGGGTACAAAGCTGTGTGTACCAGCGCCTTTGCAGAAGCGTTTTGGTTTCAGCTTCGGGCTGAACATTTTGCATTTTACAGACTAAATTAACTATAAATTTGTTGTTTTTAAATTATAATCTATAAGAGTGAAAATTGTTACATTGGTTATTCCATGGAAAACCAACATACCTAAGGAACAAAGGGGAACCTGATCATTCCAGGTTAACTTGAGAATTTGCTAGTGTGTTCATACTATAGCCAGACATGCCTACCTAATTTATTTTACCTATAAGACCAACCATTTTAAAAGTATAGGGTGTTAAACAATCATCAAAAAATTGTAAAAATGTGCGTGTTTTAAGTTTTTCGTCATAGAAATAGGCTGTGAAGACAGATGTATTTTATGGTATTTCAAAGCTTTGCTTGGAATGGTCTGTAGTTTCTGCAAACTGCTAACAGATGCTGAATTTGATTACAACAGTGCTGTTTCATAATTGCTATTGCCATTGTGTTGCAGTCAGTATACTTGGTATTGTAGTAGTGTAGAACTGTTGTGCAGTTCCTGGTGAATCTAATGTGGTCCAGTGTAGGTGTGCGAGTGTTTGAGCATAGTGTATGTTGTCAGCCAAGTTTGTTTTGACTGCTGTGATCATTCCGCACATTACGTCTATTCTAATAATTATTTCAGGCTCTTTACTTCTGTTCTGGGTAAGGAACAGTATGGTTAGGAGACGTGTTTGTGTCACGTGAATGCAGTAAAATGACGGAGTCTCTGTCTGGGAGTCCCTTCTTCAGTGTCAGTGCCGCACCAACTGGAGGACATGAGGAGTCGTGAGCCTGTTGTAAGTGGGAATGCCTGGTCGTGGCCCATATATTACACTGTAGTCTGACACTGCTGTAGTGAATGGTTGCATTCCAGTAAAGCTGTGCCCATAGAAGTCTTAATGTGCACTAAGCAGCCATGTCTGGTTATTCCAATCCTAATGTCATTTGCTTTGCTCCCATTTTTGTGTATATGTGCAATTTTGTGTGTGCCTGCTGTAGATATAATCTGGGAATGAGGCAAGGGTGGGTAAGCGTAATGGAATTTTTTGTACAACATTAAGATTTGTAATAAGGGCCTTCAAGCCAGCACTAAGAGTATCTCCAGGCAAAGTTGTACTCCTGCTCCAAATGTAATATATACTGCATGCTGTTAATGTGAAATATCTTATTCACAGATGCATCATACGTGAATTACCACCAAGGGCCGTGTGGAGTGGGGGGCCAATGTGAAGCTGCATTGGGTGCTTTTAGATGTGGCAGAAAAATGAGAGACCTCGTTCGGCAGTCTTGTTTTCACGAAGCTACTGCAAAGAAACCGCTGAAGTTGAGTGTAATTGGTAATGAGGGTAAAATAGTAAAAAGAACTCTTTGAGTGAAGAATGGGAGAGAGTTGTCATAGCTTCTGACATCTTTCATGCTTGTTTCACTGGGTTACACTGATTGAGTTACAGCACATTGTCTATGAGTTTGTAGAACAAAATGATGCAAACTATAACAGTAATCACCATAATGAGTGTCCATGCAACATGGATGCTGTACTTAAGTGGATGTGTGACACGTTGAGTTCTGTTTACAGTCTTCAGAATTGCTAGTCCACTTCGTAGGCTTGTGTGTGTGTGAATTGTGAATGAATTCAGGCACCGTGCACTTATTTTCAAGAAATGCCTGTAGCTGCAGCAAGAGTCGGCATGTCCTGTCATGTTACTGTCAATTCCCACTCATGAGTGCCTGAATCTGTTTTCTCAAGAGTCATATGAGTTAATATGAAGTCATGGAGTGGTGCAGTTAACCAGCAAAGCTTGCAGTGGATTTATGCGACTGTTAGGTGATTGAGTGATGAATGCAAGGTGGAGGCATCTGCCCTTGCCCTGGACACTATGAGTGTAATCCAGTTGTATGGTGTGAGTTGTACTGCCAACTTCACATTGGTGTAGCACATGAACTGTAAGTTGCAACAGAGGCCAGAGTCTATATCTGGACATATGTTCAGTTATGGATCTGGCTGCAGGACCAGTGATGCAGATGGCTGCAGCACGTAACAAGACTTGGTACTTCGCGCTGTGACTGACTGTCAGAGGATTTACACCCTATGTGTGCCTGGTAGTGCTTGCCTGAAGGGCGCTGGTTCAATAATATCTACTTTAATCAAAATAGTAATTTACAGTTTACTATGGCACGGTTATTAAATCTTAATGAATGTAAGAACTGGCTGTGCGTTCGGCTTTCCAGTGTATTGAGAGCTCATGACAATGTTGTCAAGTGTAAGGCTGGAAGTGTGAAGATGGAAGTAGTGTATGTAAACTGCTGACTTCGTCCTGCCTGCTGCATGCTGGGAAGCCAGTGCTGCCGCTCGTGCTGGTCTACAAAAGTCACATCTTCAAGCGCATGGATTGAAAAACACAAGGAGTGTCCAGGGCTGTAACGTAAGGTAATTAGCACAGTCTGTTAATACAGTTTAAGCATTAATCAATATAACATTAAATAAATTCATTTTTATAAGTCATTACCAGGACCATTAACAGTACTTCAGTATTACAAGTCAGGAAATAAGTACTCCGTACTTTGATGGTGTGGTGATGTATCGTGGACCAGATTGCTGCGCACTCATGTGTATGTGGCAGGTGCTGGTTTGAATTTTGGTGGGCACTGACTATCCTGATTGAAGCCGTTTGTAGTTTTCCTCAGTCCGTTTAGGCCAGGGCCACTCAGTCTGCAGCTTGTGGGCATACCCGCAGCACACTTACTTTTCCCGCGGCATCGTAACTAACTAACTAACTAACTCCATGGAGCAGAGGCCTTCTTGAGAAGCTAACAGTTTCTCAGCTAGTCAAGAAATTCCCTGCATTTTATGGAACCCGAAGGTTCATTACCGCATTCACAAGAGCCCTCCACCTGTCCCTATCCTGAGCCAGCTCAATCCTGTTCATTCGCCCCCATCCCACTTCCCGAATATCCATCTTAATATTATCCTCCCATCTACGCCTGGGTCTCCCAAGTGGTCGCCTTCCCTCGGGTCTCCCCACCAAAATCCGGTATGCACCTCTCCCCTCCCCCATACGTGCCGCGTGCCCCGCCCATCTCAGTCTTCTCGATTTGATTACCCGAATAATATTTGGTGATGAGTACAGGTCATTAAGTTCCTCGTTATGTAGTCTTCTCCAATCCCCTGTCGCCTCGTCCCTCTTAGGCCCAAATATCCTCCTCAGCACCCTATTCTCGAACACCCTCAGTCTTTGTTCCTCCCTCAGTGTGAGAGACCAAGTTTCACATCCATACAGAACAACAGGTAAAATTATAGTTCTGTATACCCTAATCTTTGTGTTTTTGGATAGTAACCTGGAAGACAAAAGATTCTGCACCGAATGATAGCAAGCATTCCCTGACTTCAATCTGCTCTTAATTTCTTCATGAATGGAGTTTCGATTCGTTAGGGTTGCTCCCAAATATTTGAATTCTTCCACCCTTTCAAAGGATTTGTTATCTATAATTATGTTGTGATTGTGTCCTGCATTCTGATTTCGAGACATGACCATGTACTTAGTTTTTTCAGCATTTACTTCTAGACCAATCTCCTTACTAGCAATCATTAAATCTTCTGCATTTTTCTTTATACTATGTATGCTTCCACCCAATATATTAACATCATCAGCATAAACCAGAAGCTAATGTGTGCCATTCAATTTCAAGCCCTCCTGGTTTGCCTGAACCCTCCTAATGGCATATTCTAAAGCAAAGTTGAAAAGCAATGGCGACAGAGCATCTCCTTGTTTCAAGCCATTCTTAATAGGGAACGTGTCAGACAGATGTTTGCCTACCCGAACTCTGCTATATGTTTCACTTAGGCACATTTTTATTAACCGTACTAGTTTCCTGGGGATACCGAACTCAATGAGAATATTATACAAGACCTCCCTCCTAACTGAATCATAGGCTTTCTTGAAGTCTATAAATAGCTGATGCACTGCCTCATTGTATTCCCATTTTTTCTCAAGTATTTGACGAATGCTGAATATATGATCAGTAGTTGACCTGTTACGTCGAAATCCACACTGATGATCCCCAATAATTTCCTCTGCATATGGAGTTAACCTTGACAAAAGGATGTTGGATAGAATTTTGTACGTAGTCGACAAAAGTGATATGCCTCGATAGTTACTACAATCTGTTTTATCACCCTTTTTATAAATGGGCACAATGACCGACTCCTTCCATTCCTCAGGCAATTCCTCCTTATTCCAAATAGAAATAATAAGTTTATGGATTTCAGACCAAATAATCCTACCCCCTGGTTTAATCAATTCTGCTGGAATCTGATCAATACCTGGTGATTTGTGACTTTTTAGCTTTTCAATAGCCATCTCAACCTCATAGGCACTGGGCTCAGGCACGAGTGGCTCTGCCGTGTGCACATCAGTCTGCCTAACATCATTAACCCCGTGTATATTCAACAGCTGGGAGAAATGATTCCTCCACCTAGCCAAAATACTGTGGGAGTCTGCAACCAGGTCACCCTTCTCATCCTTTACTACATTAATTCTAGGTTGGTACCCCCTCTTAAATTCATTGATACCCCTATACAAGTCTCTTATATTCTTGTTCTTACTGTTTGTTTCAATTTCATTAATTTTAGCTTTCAGATATTCCTTCTTTTTGTTCCTGAAATGTCTACTAGCTTCACGTCTTACGTTGGGCAGATTATCTCCATTATTTTGGTTTGGATTCTGTAACCACTGAATTTTAGCCTGCTTCCTTTTATCTAAAAATTCTGCACATTCTGCATCAAGCCATGGTTTATGCTGCTTCCGTTCCTGTAGACCTAGACTCTCTTGAGCTGAGATTTTGATATTCTCTTTAATGTTTTCCCAAGCCCTATTTATGTCCTCACTAGCATTTAAGTTTTCCAAAGCTGCAAACCTGTTTGAGATCTTAAGCTGATACTGTTCCCTAACCTCTAGTTCACTTAGCTTCTTGAGATTAAATCTCTCGGCATCAAACTTCTGTGCTGCTTGTTTACTTACTGCCAGTCTTTCCCTAACTTTCGCAACCACCAGATAGTGATCAGTATCACAGTCAGCTCCCCTGAAAGATCGCACATCGAGTATACTGGAATGCCGTCTCCTATCTATCAATATGTGATCGATCTGATTGTGAGTCTTCCCATCAGGAGAGGTACAGGTGTACTTATGAATGTTTCGGTGCGGAAACATAGTGCTCTTAACAACTAGATTCTTTGATGTGGCAAAGTTTACTACTCTAACACCATTATCGTTGCTATCGTGATGTAAACTCTCATTCCCAATAGTCGGTTTGAAAATATCCTCTCTCCCCACTTTTGCATTAAAATCTCCTAACAGAATTTTCATATGGTACTTAGGAAAGTGATCAAAAACCCCTTCTAATTCCTCATAGAAGCTATCCTTTGAATCATCACCTTTCTCTTCTGTTGGTGCATGCGCATTCAGAACAATGATATTACACCAGCGGCCTCTCAGCACTATGTATGACATCCTAGCACTAACAAACTCCACTCTCTTGATTGCTGATACTATTCCCTGGTGCACAAAAAAACCTGTTCCCAATTGATGATTTTCCTGCCCTTTGCCGTAGAAAAAAGTATACTCCCCGTCTCTTACAGTCCCTTCTTTGTCCCACCTAACCTCCTGTACACCCACTAAATCTAACTTATACTTAGCTAATTCCCTGGCCACTGTCATAAGTGACCCTGACCTATACATGCTTCTCACATTCCATGTTCCAAAACTCATATCCTTTTTCCGTAGCTGGGGTCGTACCAAAGAATCGGTCCAGGTCCGAGGCATTGTGTAATGGTTCGTAACATCATAATTTTTTACGGTAAGGAGTTGTTAGCACCTCGCCCAACCCCCAAGCTGGAGGACCACCCATTGTCGGCTGTCCGCGACTGCTTATTCAATGTATTTGCAGCTACCCTCCATAACTGGAGGCCGTTCCTCCATCTGCAACCTGAGGACGTGCCATGCCGTGGTGACAGGGACCCACATAACACGGACAGAATGAAAAAACATTTTTTAACCCTTTTCCTGGAAAAGCAGAGGTAGAAAGCAGAATCAGTTTTGAACACTTGTGAGATGTTCATGTATGGAGATGTACATTATAGGAGTAATTCATTTTGTAAAAATGTGCTGAAATGGCAATATTGTAGCCTGGGTTGTGAATTGCATTTTTTGATAAATTTTTCTTATCAATGTCATATTTTATTCCCATGATTTGTAGAATATATGCAGACAAAATTACACACATGATTGTATGTGTAGTTATTCATTGTTCACTCTGTATGTAATTTCATGTTGTGAGCATGCCGACCAAACTGTGCTGAAGTTGCCTTCAAGACATGAAAGGTTGGGCAGCCATGCTGAGACTAGTACTAGTGTATTTGCAAAATAGAAACTGGGCATTTTAAACTGTTGTAAGTAGGATAGAATGGTAATGTAATTTTTAGTTTTATGGTGTAACAGGAAAGTGGAAAATGTGATTGATCGCTTTGCTTAAACCAGGGCTGTGTGGTTAGAGTGGGAAGGAATTTTGAGTGGAGTCGGAGTCTAAAAATGTACCAGCAGCTCTGATAGCTACAATAGCCATTATACTGTAGTTACTAAATGTCTTGTTTTGAAAAGATAGAAGGCTGCATATGGCATAAAATATGGTGTGAGCAGATGCAGTCTTCCGTACAGTTTTACTGAACTGATGAATGTTTGATTTGATTTGAAGGATATGGAATGAAGATGGGGGCATTAGCTTTGTGCATGCCGATCTGGAGTGGCAACATCTAGGATCCTGTGCCATTGCGCCTGCTGTTATTCGTCTGTTCTTGCCTCCTTTTGAGAAGATAGCTGCCTTCACAGTGGATATGTGTTCTCGTCTCCCCGTAAAAGGCCAGTTCATTCTGAATGTGATATACAGTAAAACCCTGTTAAGACATTTTTGAAAATTCCAAGAAAATCTGACTTCTTAAGCGGAAAATTTCTTAAAAGGGTATGACAGACAAGTTTTATTTTTTTAATTTTTTGTGAACTCTTTATGAGTGTATGCTGAATTTGTACAATTTGCAGCTGTCTTAACACGCTCGTATCTGACCATTTAACTGTTTTGTCTACAATCTTTCATTCACAAGTCACATTTCATTCCAGATGTTTACTTTTCTTTGAAATATTTTTCAAGCGTGGGATGTCTTGCTCTTTTTTCAAAAAGAGTAGCAGTATACATCTTCAGATTCCAAAGGTTCACTTTTATGTAGACCATAAGGGGTGGTCAGTAGTTCCAGTTACTTTCACTAACTCTGCAGTGTCTTGAGTTTATTTTCTGGAATTGGTGATGTGACTTACGTGCACACAGTCATCACAAATGTTACACAACCATGCTACACCACGATGCGTTTATATTACTGGCAATAAATTACGTTCAAACGAGTTGTCGCAATCGACCACCTACATATCTCATGTCAAACCGCCTTCCCCCAACAACGTGGAATACCATGCCATTTCGACTAGCACGCGCCGAAACTTCTTGAAATGTTATTGGCTGCCTTCATTTTCTACAAGTTCCGGGCAGTTTAAGCGACAATTGTTGTCAAATGCGGGCTTATGCGGGTCACGGAACAGCTAGGATTGGCTTCGGGCTGCCTGATACAATTTTTGGGTTGTCATGAGAGACCGAGTAGTGGGGACTGACTGTATCGCGGAAGAAATATGACAACCCCACGTTGGCTGTGAGGTTGTGTCATTCTGCTGTGTGAAATGTGGGGAAAATGACCTTGGAGATTAACCTATATGAGCTGACCGCATGCCATTTGAACGCTGCATTTTTTAAACTGAACGAATGGAAATGTGGGGAAATTCTTTTAAGATTTTGAAATAGAAAATGTATTAAATGGGTAAAAAAATTGTTTCGTAGTCAAATTTGGTATTTCTTAGGCGGGAAATTTCGTTATGCGGGGACGTATTAAAAGGGCAACATGTAATGTTAATCAAATGGAGAATTTTGGTGCTTCTTTATCCTGACTTTTTAGGTGGGAAATTTTCTAAACTGGGCATGTCTTAAGTGAGTTTTACTGTATTGTACCATGGTGTGTTACATATCATGCTTTGTAGAAATGCTTCTGTATCTAGCCTGTGTGTGTCTGCATGTCTGTTCTTGTATACGCATCTCCATTCATCTGTTGTTGCAAGACATGAACAGACGTGGCATATACAGTATAGATTGTTACTGTGGTTCTCCAGTTGGAATTTTTCATTAACCTTTAAGTGCCGAAACGGACAAATCTGTCCATCGTTTTGTGTAGTTGTGAATGCCAAAACGGACATTTGTGTCCAAAACTATATATGTAGGCTTTTCGCATTAAATACAATATTGGCGGTACAGTATGCGTGTGTAAATGCTATGTACACATAATACAGACTTTAAAGTATTTCTGCAGTTGTGCCTCATATCAAGCAGGCGTATAGGGGCGCGGAGGTAATATATAATAAAATAGTGTATTCAACACTGTTTAGAGCGTAGTCAACTTCATGCTCGGGCATCTGTACATTCACGTGTCCCCGATACCCACCGAATACAAAGCAGGTAGGATCGAGGTAGGATTCGTACGAGCTGACATGTAAATTTATGTACTTTCCGGGAACCGAACCCTGATCTCCCGTCTGGTAGACGTATAATTTATTCGCTGCTCTAGCCCGTGCTTTTACTCACAGAACAAGTTTGAGAACTGGTTTTTTCACAATATATTTGTGTAAATATTCAAACAAGTTAAAAGCTTCCGGCTGTATTTACCCTTCGGTATTTGAAGCAAAAATGAAACATCTCACCCGTGAAAGGCAGTGTATGATGCGTCATCAGGAGAAAGTTACATGTTACAAAAATTACTCCATACCTTATGGTTAGATGTTCTGTGCTGACGACTTCTCCTCCTGTAACACGACGCTGCTATTACCACCTAGAGCTGTGTCTTTGTGTGGTAGTCTTTGAAACATCCTGATATACACAGTCCAACATTACATGCTTCACACTTCGTCTGAATTCGGCGTCTCTTTTTTGTACGGGCATGACACACTACACAGTCCATTCTCTTTTCAGTTGTAGTAGGCCAATGCTGGCGACTGCTCTCTTCTAGGCGACCAATTCTTGTCGCCAAAGCCGATGGCCTACCTAGAGGTTTTAGTGGGCGTGGCTGCGGTCCAGCATACTCCACCATGTTCCTCACAAGTGTCAGTCGGAAGTCCCTGTGTGAAAGTTTAGAACCACAAGACTTCAACAAAATGTGGCTGTTCAGAATTGTGAGGTCGAGGAGATGAAAAAACAGTTTCTTCGTCCATTTCCACGTACGGCGACTGATGCTGTAGCTGTTGGCCATTCTGTTACTTTTGTCAACGTAACCCATGTGTCGATTGTAGTCCTCCACAATGGCTGGCTTCAGGGCGTTTCCACTCTCATCACAAAAGTTACCTTCTGCTGGTGAAACGTGCATATTTGTCAGCATGTGTACGTCACGTTTGTCCTTCCAAACCACTGCTGTCAAGTCACCATTTTTCCTGGCCCTAACGTCGCCCCGTTTGAGTCTCAGTGTCTTGCTTCTGAAGTCGTCTGGCATTCCCTTACGGTTTGGTCTAACTGTACCGCAGCAGTTTATTTTATGTTTTGTCAGATCGTTATATAAGTCAGGAGAAGAAAAGTAATTGTCCATATATAACTTATGGCCACGCCCCCTTACTTTTCTTGTCAGTTGTTTCACTGTAGCATGGGTTGCTGTCATGTCTGTTGTGGCACGTTGTCTGTCTTTACCCAAGTATACTTCCATGTCATATGTGTAGCCAGCAGCGTCACAGAGTTTGAAAATTTTAATTCCGAATCGTTTGTGTTTCTTTGGAATATACTGTTTGAATACAACCCTCCCTTTGAAAAGTACTATCACCTCGTCAATTGCCAAATGTTCAGAAGGGTTGTAAAATTTGGAATACGTAACATTGAGCATATCAAACATTTCCCTAATTTTCCACAGTCTGTCATAGTTTTCGTCATTGTGGTCAATTTCTTTGTCATTGTCTGTGAAGTGCAAGTAACGTAAAATGTGCAAGAAACAGTCTCGTGTCATTGTATTGGGGTAGAAAGATGTGAAGAATTGTTCTGTCCTTGTCCAATAGTCCCTGAGTCTGTCGCGTATGTCATGGCCCATCTGTACGGTGATTGCTAGAAACAGAAACATTTCGGAGTTCGTTATGTCAGGAAGTGGGGTTGGTGTTTCGTCTCGTCTGTCCAAATACTGGTGGTAGTATCTGTTAGTCTCTGTCACCAGCAGATCAATAACAGATGCAAAATAGAGCATGAAAACGCTAAGCAGTGATGAATCTTTATTGATATGCGGTGCTTCATTTTGCTTCTTGCCTCTGTCACCGCCTGTATATTGATGGACATGAGGCTGGTTAGCTTGAGACTGCAGCCCCCACTTCGTATTCTGTCGTTGTTGTTGTATTGGTGGTGGTGGTTGTTGTTCATCAGCAAAGTCATCTTCATCTTCTTCTGACAGCGAGTCCTCAAAATACTCATCCGAATCTGTGTCACAGATCAGCTCCGATTCGATGTCTTCATCACGAAGTATTCTCCTGCGAGCCATGGTGCTGAGTACTTGTTTATAAGAAATGGTTTTCACTACTGACAGGATCACTGCACTGTGTGACAAACACTGAAAGAGTGTGGGCACTGGTGCAAATTCTGAGAAACATGCATTTCCTTTCGCAGGTCAAATTCCTAATGGTTGTATAACTGTAAATCTATTTGTTAGTAGACCCTTACAGAAATATTTTCCCTCGAGATTCGGGAAGAGTTCAGGAGAAAGGAGCCTGAATTTAAGGCTAAAGAGAACGAAACATAACCCACTACAAAAATGTCTGTCTCTTAGAGAAGTGTTTCTTTCATATTGCTTCAAAACACTTTATAATAAATTCTGATATGCATTACCGTGTTCTCCACACTTTACTTGAATAAATACAATTTATTTCATAGATGCAGCGTTAATATTCTTCAAGATATTCAAAATTTTCCTAACCATAGCAACAAACGTTTAAATCCCCAGAGAAAATTCCGGTCCGCTGAAAGCACAGGGCATTTAAATCCCCGGCGTTTAAAGGTTAAGAACACGTCATTTTGGAGAAGACTGGATGTTTGTGTGTCTGTGACACGTCAATTATGCCAGTCAGTAGAATAAAATTAATGATGGTTACAAGAATTGTGCAAGAAGGCAAGAGCAATCAATGTTGTGATGTAATGGTTTGGTCCATAACATCAGGGGTACCCATCATGCAGTGTGGTGCTCAGAATGCTGAATATCAGGTAGAGGTGATGGCCATTAGTGGCCTCCTGAGGCAGTCGTCATTTTATTTTCTGGTCTCTTGTACATTGTACCATTTAATTTGAGTGCCAGAGGGTTCAGACATTGGACAAATTTCAGTTAGACGAAAGCGTGTTGAAGTAACACATCAATCACAACTAAATTTTTATTATTTTCAGAATTTAGTATTAATTATGATATGTGTTGGCTGACCTGGTCATCTTCAGGTAATGCACAATATATACAAAATGTCTGAGAGGATATTATCAACGTAAATTCTATAAAAAGAAGTGTGATCTCAATTGTCCATAAAGGATAATAATATATAAGCGTTTATATTACCGATACAACTTTTGGAGTTGTACATATTGCTGCTGTTTTGAAGTTCTGTTTCCAGTTTAAGGTTATGTTATGGAAAATACTTTATTGCGTTATGTAATTTTCGATTGGAGTACCACTAGTAGTAGTAGTAAAATGCACTGCTGTTCTTTAGTAGTGATAACAAATTTGAGATTTACATGTGCTTCGCAACAAGTGTTGGAGACCGCAAATTTGTACCTGTTAGATTTGTCTATCAGCATACTGTACTTAACCACTGGTAACGAGGATGTTCGGTCTAATGGGAATGAGGATGCCAGTAGAGGAAGCTACAGATTCAGATCTGCAGACAGGTCCAGTGGCATTGGTTATGTGGAATCATCCACAGGCCTCATGCATATTTCCTTTCAGTCGACCCAAGATATAATCTTGGCTGGATTGGTGCCCATAGTGAGGCCTCAGTAACAGACGCCTCACCCAGACTTGTCTTGACCATGAATTCACCACTGGCTTCAGGCCTCAGCCATATGCCCAGTTAGGATGAAGGTTTACATCAGTAGCATTGTCCTTGGTCAGGCTGTTATGCTTGGGCACTGCCCTTGTCCAAAGAGTTGAGCTTGGCGGTGTCATACTGAATTCCTGACACCCCAGTGTGAAGAAATATTTCTGAGGTTCGTGATAAAGGATGCACCGATTCACCTTTGTGGATTACATTTAACCCCTCATGGCAGGGTTTGGCTGTATGTTGTTCTGTGATGTTAATGAATTCTGCATTTTGCCCACACAGCATGTATGTGTTACATATGGTTCTTGAGATAACTGGAAATTATCTCCATGAACGGTACTAAGTGGTTGGCCTTAGACACACAGATTGCTAATAATTATCGTGTTAACTGTTTAGCTACCAGCAGCGACTGGTTGCTGAAGTGCCAGCACATCCATTTTTAAAGACCACACTTATTTTGCAGCATAGTACTAAAATGTAATTTTCTCCTAAACTGCTGTATAGATACTGAATTTACCCGATTCAAAGAGCCCCCCCCCCCCCCAAATTAAACGCCTCTGCCAAGGGAAGACATATTTATCCAAATTGAAGATGATCCCCCAATACTTTTCTGTTAATTTCACCCGCTGAATACTGAAAGCATGTCAGATCCTGCCTACCTTTACCAATTAGTGTCACTGTCTCCATCTTCACAGTCAGTGCCTTCATCTTCCTCACGCTCACTCCAAACATTTCCATCCCGTTCGCTGTGATACCACGTCATATCGTCTTCATTCGTGACCACCACATGGGATATGCAGCACTTCTTAAACCCCTTCACAATCACTTCTGGTGAAATGTGCTGCCATGCTGTTATGGTCGACTTTGACTGAAACTGTTGTTATATTTCTTGGTTTATAAACTTACTCAAACTGATGAAGATTTGCAGTTTTCTCCACAGATGGTGTTACTGGCGTTAAGGATTTTAAATAGTACACGTGTTCTGGATTTTTGTGTTATGTCCTTGGTCTGGTCAGTCTGACTTCTGGGATCTGTTTATGGTTTTTAATTTGTAGGCTTTATTTTTGAGTCTTGTAGTTAATTTTTAATTTTTCAATTGCCGTTTTCCTTTTATTACCCTCGGACAACATCTGTTCTGAGGTGCATATCATAAGTTACTGTCTGTATGGTACCGCAGTGACTGAGAATAGCTAGGTATAAGGGGTCCAACAGTTTGGGTGATTCTTTGATTGAAAACGGAAGTGGATCTGGCTTTGGAAACGTCAGTGCTACGTTGAAAAATGGAGAAAGGCGAAACTTCCAAAAAAAGAAGATTGTGTTAGTATAACTCTCAGTTCTGTTCTGTTCTCACTGTTGTTTATACATGGCGATTTGGCGATGCAGGTCATGGTTTGGCTCAGTGTGGTCTGGTTCAGAGCAATCCGTTTTGGCATGGTCTGGTGCTTCATACATGAATTTAAGACGGCGTGACATATACAAGCGCCAAATTTTAAGTAAAAATACCTCGTCTTGTATTTGAGTAAATATGGTAGTGCTGTGTCAGTTAATACACAGGTAAAGGTGAGGCCACAAAGACTTGAAAGCAGGAAGGTACAGCTCCACTCACTCTTAACCTTGGCACCAGATGGGGGTCAGGGGTCAGCTCCCCTTGCCAGCCACTTCACTCCCGGAGAAAGAACCCCCAGTACCCATTCAATCAGTTCACATGCAAAAGAATGAAGCAGGGACCCAGCAAATTCAGTGCATACTCCAGTTGTGATTCCAGAGAAATCCAGATCTAAGTGTTTCACAGAA
The DNA here is from genome assembly GCA_013340265.1 of Coptotermes formosanus. NCBI lineage: Eukaryota > Metazoa > Arthropoda > Insecta > Blattodea > Rhinotermitidae > Coptotermes > Coptotermes formosanus. The sequence continues at coordinate 556,878 of BLKM01009160.1, read as the reverse complement.
GCAGGGAACTTCTTCACCACCTGAATGACTATCAAATGTTGAAGTAAGTCCCTGTGCCATGCAGTTAGGCAAATGCAAGCCTCAGAGCCCATGGACCGTGCATGCTAGTATGTCAGTGTTGCAACTATTCTTACTGACATGCCATCAGCACAAGGTCAGCAGCAAGCTGCAGCTCATGAATCACTTATCTCACCAAACAAACGCTGCAACCTGGCTCACAACAAATTGTTCTGGCATTTCTTGACATGTTTTGCAACTGTGTACAAAGAAGACATCGAATGCATTTAACAGGAACTGGACATTCCCTGTCTTCACCAATGTTCTATTCAAATACCCAAATTTGTACACCCTAAAACAAGACCAGATTAACAGGGTGCAATGCCACAGAATCCTGTGATCAAGGGGCACACAGATCAACCTAATTATGGTGAAAGACGCAACAGCACATATTGCAGTATCTTTAATCATTACAGTCAGGTGCCATTTTATTTGCTGTAATTGCTCTAGTCATTTATTGACCATAAAATGTAGTTTTAAATTATTACAGAACATATTTTATGGATTAAGAGCGATTTTTCATAATGCTTTACAGATTGTGGGAGGCGGGGAAGCACAGTCATTGTAGCAACTAGGCTGCAGACTTGACAGTCCAGGGTTGGAAACCCAGTAGGGGCAAGAGATATTTGTCTTCTCCATAATGTCCAGACCAGCTCTGGAGCCCACGCAGCCTCCTATGGAGTGGCTAAAGGGGAGCTTTGACAGGGGTAAAGCAGATGAGGATTGAAGCTCACCACTCACCTCCACCTAGTGTCAAGGTGTAGAATGACTGGAACTCTACCTGTACTCCACCCGTGTACTTTCATGGAGCGGACACGGAAATGTTTACCTTTTTTTCTTATAGATAGCAACAGAGGGCTAGGTGAGAATGAACAGATATCCAAGAAAGTGTTTTGGGGAATTTGGTCGCACGGCCTGTAACACACATGTACTCAGCTTTGCAGACAGCAGCTTTGTGAAGTTCAAACAAAGTGAATCAATCAGTGAGAACACTGGGATGTGTATGGAACTGCTGATTAGTGGTGCCTTATTAAAAGAAATTAACTTCATGTTATGTAGAAAATAGAAAATACAGCGAAAGTACAATGGAGGGAGAAATTAGAAAAACAGGATACCTTCTTCTTCTTCTTCTTCTTCTTCTTCTTCTCCTTCTCCTTCTCCTTCTTCTTCTTCTTCTTCTTCTTCTTCTTCTTCTTCTTCTTCTTCTTCTTCTTCTTCTTCTTCTTCATGCAGCCCTTATAGTTTAACCAGTGCCTCCTTCAGAATGATAGCCCACAGGGATCTATCTTCTGATTTCTTCCTCCATCTCGTAACTACCATGAATTTCAGATCATTCTCTTATCGTCTAGCCACCTTAGTTTTGGTCTTCCAGCTTCTCCTCTTCCATCTGGTTTCCCCAAAAATACCTTCTTTAAAGTCCTATCATCAGACATTCTTACCAGATAACAAGTCCATAATGGTCTTACTTTTATTGTTGTTACAATATTTGGTTTTCTATAGTGGCCTGCAGTTCCTCATTAGTTTGGACTCTCCAGCCATTCTGATCTTTTATTGGGCATACATTTTTCTTAGTATTTTTGCTGCCATGTTTTAAGGGCTGATTTCATTTGTTGTGTTATCGCCCACGTTTCAAAACCCGTATAGCACTGTCGTAACCCCAGACTGTTGGCGGGCAAGGGTAACGTGGATTGACAACCACAAAGAGCAAATACTCACTACAGAACAGAAAGTTTGTTGAATCTATGTGTATACGAGATACTACAGGCTATCAGACGTTCGTCTGAGCGATCTACTCTAACCGAGCACCCAGCCACAAGTGTGTGGGTACACGGTGAAACTAAAATATGTGACATTCTCATACTCTACCCTCCACTTTTACATTATAGAACTCCAGTCATTTCAAGGCGTAAAGAAACAGGAACAGCAGGGTTTTGTTTTAAAGGACTAGGGAAAGGAGACTAATTTATGTGTTGGGGGAACATAACTGGCCAGACTCTATCCCAAATTTTAATGGGGTGTTGACCCTTGAAATGACTTTAGAAAGGTTTGAGGGAAGGAACACTGTAACGCAGCAGTTAGTGAAGGGCGATGTCCCTCCCTAGGGTGGAAACATTAGCTAAAACTGGTGCTAATGTCTTCCACATAATGCACATTAATATATAGCATACACATACATGTCTGCTGTGCTAAAAAAGAAAAAGAAAAAGACAATGCTTTACCACCTACGCTTACAAGTCTTAGGCATCTCTGATTCTGCATTTTCTTGTCGAGTTGAACCTGCTGTCGTCATCTCAAGACTGGTAGAGGCTGGAAATGATTGCAAACTTGGACTGTGATTCTGTTGGTCAAAAATGTGAATTCTTTCCCTTAAACCTTCGTTAGACGATTTCACGTCCCTCTGATTGATGACAGTTTGGCGTATGCAAATTCTTCCACAACAGTCATCATCCATCCACCTCCGCCTTTTCCAACAGTTACATTTCTTACAGACACAACAACATAACAACAGTAAAATGGCAACTATCGTTGCTATTCCAATGTAGGACAGAAAGTTTAATTGATTTAGGTTATTTTCTCTCCTAAGTTCAGCCTCATTTTGAAGTATTAACCTTTTCACTTTGTCAATAGAATGGCCAGCGTATTTAAATGCATTGGAGTGACTATGAAGGTTTTTCAGTGGTAGTTCTGACGTACCTTTTACTGTGTTCAACTTTAATTTAGACCCTAAATGTTTGCAGCAATCATACTGCAATGTTAAGTCAGGAACGATATCCTTGTCTGTCCTATTACTTGTAAAAGTTGATTGGGTTTGGATTTTTGTACGTGGCCCAAAAGCATCACATCGTCCAAACATTGATAAAATGCCAGTGCCGTGAACAATTACATCACTGGGGTCCAAACTGTTACACATTATGGTAACCTTTTCCCTTTTGGGGGAGGCAAATATCCACTTGTTATGGCTAAGGGGCAACCAAACAACTTCATTAAGAGTGATTATTTTCTTATTACAGTCTGGAGGAATTGTTATGGTCGGTTCCAGCAACTTAGCCTCACCTTCCTGATGTAAATGTGTGGATTTCAAGGGAAATACCTGTTTACACATACGCAACCCTGGCGAAATAGTCTTGAACTTGCCCACTTGTAAGTCACTAAGTTTAGCATACATTTGTTTTAAGGTATCCATCAACAAATAATCCTCTTCACTGCTTATGAATACAAATGTATCCTCACTATTTCTAACCTTTGTGGGAAATGGAATCAGTTTATACAAATTATAAACAACACTATGCACTAAAGGAATTCTTAAGATATACCCTAAAATATTGTCATTTCAAAACACATCAATATCAACAATGTCCATTAGTACATGTTTGTAAGCCACTCTTGCTGTGGAAGGCAAGGACAAATCAGTGGGAAGGATCGACTGGGATTGCTGGAATGCCTCTATGATATCTTCAGGTGTTATTATTTGCCGTAATAAAATCCCCTTCTGTGCAAAAGTTATTGCAGACAATATTGTGTCGTATTCCTCACACTTCTTTCCACCCTCTTTGCTGTCTGCCTTGTGTATGCGGGAGAGAAAATCTGCATGAGATATACTTTTAGCAGAACGATAATATATCGTGAAATCATACTCTTCTAATTTGAGTCGCCATCTTAACAACCTCGAACTGGGATCTTTTACATTGAATACCCATTTTAGGGGTTTGTGATCGGTCACAATTGAAAAATGTCTCCCAAGGACATACGGCCTGAACTGCTTCACGGCCCACACAATTGCGGCCATCTCCCGGTCTGTTGTGCTGTAATTTCTTTCAGCTTTATTAAAGGTCCTACTAGCAAATGCTATGGGGAGATCCCTTCCTATTTCTCCTTGGCTTAGTATGCAACCGGCAGCATCACGCGACGCATCTGTTGTAACAATGAAAGGTGGCGAAAAATCCGGAAACTGCAAAATAGGCGCTGTAGTTAACAGCTCTTTGAGCGTCTGAAAAGCGTTCTGCTGTGGTTCCTTCCAGTCATAACTCGCATTCTTTTTTAGCAAATCGTAAAGTGGTTTTGCCACCTTACTGTAACTTTGAATGAACCGGCGATAGTACGAGGATAGCCCCAAGAATCCTCTCAGTTGTTTCACGGTCTTTGGTTCGGGGAAATTCCGCACTACCTCTGTCTTTTTAGGATCAGGGAGGAGACCCTTGTCCGAAACACGATGTCCCAGTAATTGAACCTCGGCCCTCAAGAATTCACATTTGAACGGCTCAATCTTTAAGTTACTTTCACGAAGCCTTTGGAACAGCTCTCGTAGTCTGTCACTGTGATTCTAGCGACTCTGCTGTAATAATCACATCGTCCATGTAGCAAAAACATCGCAACCCATTCATTCCTGCAAGTACAGAATTCATTAGGGATTGGAACGTTGCGGGCGAAGATTTCAGGCCCATCGGCAGGCGACGAAATTGAAAATGACCTTTCGGGCTGCTAAAGGCAGTCTTGCATCGGTCCTTGTCAGCTAATTGGATTTGATAGTATCCTGAAGCAAGATCGATAGTAGAGAAATATTTGGCCTTGCCTAGCTGATCTAAGATTTCAGTGATATTAGGCAGCGGATATGCATCTCCGACTGTCCATTCATTTAGTTTTCTGAAATCAATTACTACGCGCCATTTAACTTTACCAGAGGCATCTGCCTTCTTAGGTACCAACAACAGTGGACTGTTGAAAGCGCTTTTGGAAGGCTCTATAATCCCTCCATCTAGAAGCTTGTCAATTTGTCTGTTTACTTCTTTTTGAGTTTCCGGCAATCTATAAGGCCAAACGTTAACTACTCTGTTTTCATCTAGAGCCGGAGTAGGGATTGAATGTTTAACTAGGTCAGTGTGTGACAATTTATCTCCCTCTAGGTAGAATATATCATGGGATTCCTCACAAATGTCTAGAATGACTCTCTTGTTACTCTCTGCCATGTGGTCAGTTCTAACGAGTTCCCTAACCCGTCTTTTGCGTGATAAAACACCTGTAGTACTACCCGAAACAGAAGATTCGATCTTGTGTACACTGACTGGTTCACTCCACTGAGTGGCGGAGACCTTCAATTTTGTTATCTCTGTAGCCTCTTCGTTCGAATTAAGAATGCTTACTATAGCTTTTTTGCTCTTAACTGGAGACATTGAACTGGCTATATAGACGCCAGGATAAATTTCCTCCTTTTCTACAATGCCAAATCCATCATCCAAGTCGACCCAAGCTTCTGCGATCGTCTCTGTTCGCGGTTTAACTACAACAGACTTCACTTCTTTCACGCCGAAAGGATACTTATGCCCACAAATATCTACGTAACCTTCTCTGTTATGGATTACAGAATCCTTTAAAATGTCTCGGCCTATCAGGCCATCCTCATGTAACTGTATTTCTTCAGGCGCTACCTGAAACCTATACGCACTGCCGTGGAGTGTTAATTCCACGCTTCCCAATGTCTTAATGGAACCAGTTGTGATTCCAGCAATTTCATACTGCGTGTCGGTATCAATGGGAATGTCATCAGGTATCAGACTCCGCTTTAACATCGAAATCTGTGCCCCCGTGTCCACGAGCATTCGCAATGGTTGGTTTATACCTCTCACGTTAATGAGAATACTTCCATCATGGTTTTACTCAGCCCCATGATCTTTTACACGCAACTTTTCGTTATTACCCATGCGCATTTCACTTGTGCGTTTATCAACGTATAGATGACTATATACTGAGCTGGCAACAACATTGGATTTGCTACCTTCACTCCAGGCAATTCCTGCGATCTCAGCATCTCTAACCTCAACTACCGTCTGTGAATTACCAACATTTTTACTGGCACTGCTGTCTTTCGCGGCTGCAAGAACTGAATCCTCACTCCGTCCTTCAGTCGGATTTCGACAAGGCGGGTCATAACTAACGACCGAGTGTGGCCGTGGCCTAGCAAATTTAGCATTCGAATTTTGCCTTAGGTCATGTGGTTTATCCCTGGCGGGCGTTTCACAGCAATTGTTTGTCTTGGCAAACACCTTTCTCTTACCGCCTGTTACTATCGCTACCTTCCCGTCCTTCCGGTCTGTAGCACCACGATTCATGTTCCCTGCAAAATTGCTATACCTTTTTCTCTTCTTCCAACACTCATGTGCAAAATGACCTGGTTTATTACAGTAGTTACAAACCTTCCCTGAAGGAGCTGTCACCTTTACTTCCTTCGATCTTCTAGTAAGGAAACACTGAGATTCCTTATGACCTACGCGTTTGCAATTGTTGCAACGCACTGGTTTATTGCTGTCATTAGAATGGAAGGCATTAAGCGATTTTTCCTTCGCAGATACCAATGCACATTCTTCCTCAGTACCAATTTCAGCGGCTTCTGTAATGTGTGACGGATTCCTAGCACGAACTACGGTCTGAATTCTTTCATTGGCTAGTCCCTGGATGAAACAAGCTTTTCCTAACTGGGAAACCAATTTTGTGATACCGCACATTTCAGAGGAGGTCGCGCCTTCTGTAGCTGCGTCCCTGAATCTGAAACTAACTGATCAAGCCTACTGCACCATGCGGCTACTGTTTCGTGCTTGGATTGTCGGGCATTGAACATAGCACAAGCATAGAAATCTAGCGTCCGTTTAGTAGCATAATGTTCCTTTAACACGGCCTTAACACTAGCCCAGTCATCAGCATCCTGCCTAACAAGTAGTTTTGCTCTCGCCTCGCCTGTTATGCGCGTGCGAACATAATTGTAAAATAAGTCATATTTATCAGGGTCAATTAACTCATAGGCTGCTTCAACATTTTCGCAAAACTCCTTCAATTTGCGTTTGTCCCCACTAAATGGTTCAGCTATCAATTTGAAAGCATCGTTAACACTTAAATATTCATCAGCCATATTTCAGCTTCACAGAAGTGGACAGGAGAATAGAGTGGCAAGAGTGACTTACCTTGTACACTCGAATACACATGTGCCTTCTCCAACGGTTGTCTTCTCGCCTCGCTTGCCTGTTAAGCAAGACTGGACACACCCACCGGTCACACAGGCCCACAGGTTCAACAGGAAACCTCTGCTTATTTCGCTTAGTGTCGATAACACTTCAGCACCTCCACCGGATCGGCACCTCCTTGGCGGCGTCCTGGAACGGCGTCCTTCTTCCGGAATCGCCCTGGCACTGTACAGCAACTAGACGAATAATCGTCACACCTTCGTATGATGTCCTTCGGAACGGCTCCTGTCCTCTTTGGGCTGGCCTCTTCCGACCTCGATCACGTACGCGTGTCACCAGTCTTCCACTCTGCGTACATCGGTAGCGCACTTTGTCGCTACCGGCCACTTTGCTGATATGTGCTTCGGTCCTTCTGTCTGTATTGGTTAGTTGCAACCCCAAAATCTGACACCAAAATTGTTTTACCTCTGTCGTAACCCCAGATGTTGGCGGGCAAGGGTAACGTGGATTGACAACCACAAAGAGCAAATATTCACTACAGAACAGAAAGTTTGTTGAATCTATGTGTATATGAGATATTACATGCTATCAGACGTTCGTCTGAGCGATCTACTCTAACCGAGCACCCAGCCACAAGTGTGAGGGTACATGGTGAAACTAAAATATGTGACATTCTCATACTCTACCCTCCACTTTTACATTATAGAACTCCAGTCATTTCAAGGCGTAAAGAAACAGGAACAGCAGGGTTTTGTTTTAAAGGACTAGGGAAAGGAGATTAATTTATGTGTTGGGGGAACATAACTGGCCAGACTCTATCCCAAATTTTAATGGGGTGTTGACCCTTGAAATGACTTTTAGAAAGGTTTGAGGGAAGGAACACTGTAACGCAGTTAGTGAAGGGCGTCGTCACGACAATACGTAATCACGTGATCGTTCACTACGTCATCACCCAAAACTGTTTCCAGTGCCCATATAAATGCTGATAAACTGTTTTTGAAACGATATGGTACCGATGGAAATTGATATACTCTACTCTGGAATTGAAAGGGGGTCCATTTTCGAGAGGCTTTGTTTAACGGCACTTGCAGGAATGCGCTGCTGAGGTCTAAGCTCGTTACGTAGCTGGACCCATGAAATCTCTTGTAACAGCTCGCGCATAGGCTGTACCTTGACGTGATCAGCTACCATCAGCTTGTTTATTCTCCGTGCGTCAGTACAGATACGGATGCTTTTTCCTTCACGGTGCGCTAGGGTAAGTGGGTTGACATATGCCGAATATGATTCCCCCAAGATTCTGTCTCTCAGCATTGCCTGTACCAGTTCCCGAACTGGTGCCCTCAGGGCAAAAGGTATTTGCCGAGAATTTGCACTAGTAGGCATATCTCCTTCGATTTGAAACTCGTATTCGAACACATTGCACCTCCCGGGTCTCTTGGTCAAGTGCTGTTGGTATTTAAGCAGCAAACCATATAGCTCTTCCTGCTGTTGCAGTGACAATATATTGTTCTCACAGACTTCAGCGCGCAGTTGATCAGCTGTTATTATCCTGTCATCCTGAGGATTCATATTTGCATTTGGTTTCTGTGACTTGTTGGCATAGTTAGGTTCGAAGTAGCTCGTGGTTAAGCACAGTCTAGTGTCATCGGCACTACCATAATCATTATTCTCATTACTGTACATCTCATTAATACATACATAATCAATATCGTCAGCCACCTGACCTTCCTTGTTCCATTCAAGGGCATCATAACATCCGCTTTCACTTTCCCGACTTCCTGTGTCGTACTTAGCGGGAACATCCATAACATCGCACGCCTCTTCGCAATGCGGCAATACATCATCAGTTAATAAATATCCGCCGTGCTGTATACCAGCGTGTGCCTGACCGTCACTAACCTCTCATAACTTTCCTTCACTCGTAGTTGCAAAGTGGTCCAAATGGATGTGATTGACCTATATCCGCGTCAGCTGATGTGGGTGGTGTGCTACACGGCATAGCCGACGTAAGTGCTAGATTTCGGACCTGTTTCTTGAATGACGCTTCCGCGACACTTTGTTTTGTGGCCTCTTTTACGCCTGAAAATTCTAATTCTAACTGGCAGAATTTGTCATTGATCCTCAGAGATACCTTCCTCTCAGGAAAACTTAGTTCAGCTTCCTGCTCAGTCAGGAAATCTAACCCCAATATAGCGTCTTTCAACAGCTGGGAAGAAAGTAACACAACTTGATCCACTTTGTGGTCACCTATCTGAATCTCCAGCAGTGCTTGTTTCCTTACTCTCTTATTCCTTTCGTTAAATGCACTAACTAGATTGAGATGATGCGTAGGCAGTTCTAGACAGTTTGAACCAAGGAGACGTAATTTATTGTGCAAGTGCTCGTTTAAAATTGACATTTCACATCGTGTGTCCAACAATGCCGAAACCTCTTCTCCACCTATCATAATTTTCACTTTGGGGCATTCATGTCTTTTACTTTCGGCAATGTACAACATATAGCTAACTTCTGTGTCAAGTCCAGCGTCAACCGCTTCTTCCTCTAAATTCAGTGTATGTCTAAAAAAGAACGTAACATCAAAATTTTCTGTAAGTCCTTTAATTTCGTCTGCATTTGTTTTGGCATATCTGGCAATTTATCCATGCATGGGATTGGGCTTGGGCAGTGACGTAGTGATTTCTTACGTGGACGTGGTTCGCCCATCAAACACGTCCTGTAATTATTTAAAGATTGTGGGCTTCCGCCTGTAGCTTCGGTACTAAGTCGAGTATCTTGACTTCTTTGAGGTGCATTGTCGCGCGGATGGAAGTTCGGAGCGATTGGATTTAACTGGCTACTCCTATCCTCCCGCAGGCTCCCCTGGCCACGTCGATGAAAGCTGCGACCACCTTCTTAGTTCTGTCCTCGGTCGGAAGACCTTCGATTGTGTGTGTCACCCTGCTGCCTAACGTACCGCACAGGGGCCCTAGCGTTATCCTGCTCTCGCCGGGGGCCCTCTGTTTGTATGCCGACGATCGTATTCGCGGCGCGGCGACCTGAATGTGTGTCTGTGGTCCCCTAAACCTTGCAACTTAGCTAGAAAAGCTAATGCGTCTTGTGTGGATTGCTGGTTGCTACAAATGAGTCCCTGTTGAACATGAGGTTCAAAATGAATTGTGAGGGCGGAAAGAAGATCCAGGTCTGAGATCGGGTTCAGTGTACTTGGTATGTTGGCGTATCTGATATAATGGTCAAGGCACGTCTCGCCTGATCCTGTGTCATGTTTGTCTAGGTATATGGCACTTCGAATGCTAGCCTGTCTACTAGGACACCACAGTAATTCGGTGAAAGCCTTTTTAAATTCGTCGTAAGTTTTCATTCTGTCAAAAACACTCGACCACCATTGTTTAGCAAATGGTTCCTTTACTGCTCGGAAAAGCAAAGCTAACCTTAGTTCCTCTAGGGTTCTTTTCAGCGAGAAGTATTGGTCAAGGTCTCTGATAAGGTGAAGCGGCACTTGACTTGCACTGTCTGTAAATGTCGGAAGGGTGAGTTCGCTAAGATCGCTGGTATTTTCATACAACGCAGATCCCGCATTTACACTGCTGTTACATGAGTTCACAGATGGATCAGGTACATTGACATTGTCACCACAGGCAGACACATTACAAGTGTTCGCTCCATTCATAGCAGTCACACTCTGACCCCTTGTATCGGACCCTACTGTACTCGTTATGCTTTCCACCTGACCTACAATAGTTGTGCTTGCTGTGGCAGTTTGTTGAACAGCTGTCGTATTGTTGTTTGCTGCCCCTGACGCAATCTTGGCTTCTAGACTAGTTATAGCAGTATTTATTCTCAGGATTTCTGAATCGTTGGCTTGTTTCGCACTTTGAATTTGGCTGCTGCAATCCTGAATGCTGGACCTGACTTAAACCGAAATTGAATTTATCATACTGTCAACATACCGCCTGTTCTGATTTATTTCCTGCCTCAGATTTGCTACAGTCGGCTCAGTTTCTGCGTTATGCTCATTAATACTAGCTAGCATTGTTTTGGAGCTGGTTATTACTCCTTGCCCTTGCGTATCAAGCTCTTTCCTAGTCTGCACAATGTGCGCATTCACTATTTCACTCATTCCCTCACATGCATATTCTACAGAGACAGACGAATTATTAATATCATGTTCAGTGCCTCTCTTCAGTGTATCTGCTCGATCAGAAACACTCTGAACTTCACACTGCAATTTAGTATTAAACTCTTCTCCTAGTTTTGTATTAGCTGCCTCAAATTTGTCAGTTAAACTACCGGCAAGTTTCTCATTTTCTTGTTTAAATTGAGCCTTTAGGGTTTCTGTCTGTTTGGCTACTTCTGCCTGGAATACAGCTGTCTGCCTGGGTAGCCGTCATTACAGTGGCGAGCAAATCTTGTAATTGTGATGCTGTTATATTGGACAACGTTACATTACTGCTGTTACTAACGTCGACTTCCGAATTGTGCACTCAAACATCGACTGCAGGCTTTGCCCTCACTGTGTCAGCCTCTGTCTCGAAGGCTGCATTGTTTTTCTCCATGTCTTAGATTGTCTGTGTTGTCGAGAAGGTCTTCGTTTCGCGTACTAGTACGGCTCCTAAGCCGCCAATCCGTCATACTCGTTTATTTTGGAAAGAAAAATGAAAAAACTGAGACAATTTTCGTCGTAGACTTACTTAGGTCGCACAATTGGGAATCTATAGCTGGCAGTTGTGTTTGCAGATTACAGGTGTGTTTAGATGTGTTGAAGGCGCCCGTAGCTGACGGTCTCAGTCCGCCCGTATCTGTGTGGGTGCAGTCCGTTGTTACGCCGCTCAGCACACACGGTGACACATATACAGCATTCCGGTGACACTTAGCTGTTTGTTTCTGGCCTCTTCTGAATCGTCGGGCCCCAAAGTCGGGCAGCCATTCACACTTTACCCGTTCTAGCTTCCCAGTAGAGCAACTCCTGTCCTCAGGGAATCTAAGTCTTTCGTCAGAGGCGCGGGAACACTTGCACAACTAATGAACACTACGTACCTTTTTTATTAGTCAGATATTTAACCACTATACACCTTGTCGCCTTTATTATAATCACTGTGATAAAGTTACAGACAATTTGTTTCAATGCATGGACCCGGCACTAATATTTTTATCACTTTTCTCTATAACTGCCATATACATACTCTTTCAAGAATTTAACTCTTTTTGCGTCCGAATGCAATGCATTTAGGTTTCCAAGTGCCTAGGCGTCAGAACGCGGTTCCTTTTATCCCCGCCAAATTAATCCGAGTCTCAAATTTCTCCCACCGTTTCTAATTGGCTAACTTTTAAATAGAGTATGCAACTACGCCAGAATGCGTTGCGTCTCGCATATTTGTGCGTGCGGCGACCCGTGGTCATTCACCGCCGTACTCAGCTTAATTTCCCTTAGGTGGCGTTTTATACTGATTGTCAGTTGAATATCCTTGGTGGCTGACAAGTATTCCATTTAAATGATTGAAATTCGGGATGGGTCCTTACTCATTTATTACATCTTCCCGTCATCAAATAAAGATTCGGGGTCGAATCTTTCACTTGCGTTCACTACAAACCGTAGAAAATGAATGTGTAGGGTGGTTCCCATCTAACATCCAACATAACAAAACCCATAAATTGAACAATAGTGTCTAAGTGTTACACGTTAAATTAGGCTTACAAACTACTACCCTATTTATACATACTACACCATCTGTACATGAATCTAACACCACGTAAGTTATATTCTTACATAAGTTTCATTTGTGTCTGTCTTATTGCACTTGACTGTACATTGCACGTGTATCTAGCCGGAGTCTGTAGCCTTGGCTACGGTGTTGCGTTACATCTTACGGCTAGTACACTGTTTAGCTTATCTTCAGTACCTTGTGCGTTTGTGTGCGTGTTCGTTAAAGAGTTTCCGCAGTTGCGGACGTCACCCAGTGTGTATTGGTGTGGTGTCCCGTTCTGTCTTTCACAGTGTGTAATGTGCCGTTACAACTAGTCTATTCAGTCATACGGTAAGTTCTGTACACAGTTATTCCTTGTGCTGGCCGTTCTCCCGCTGCATCTTCAACCTGCTCCGTCGTCGGGGCTCCGTGTTGCCCCTTCTCGGGCTCTTGGGGGTTTTTGAGATTTCTCTCGGGTGCAACGAAGACTTACAAGTCTGGGGTAATGGGGTCGGACAGTGAGTACTAGCAGTATAATTAAAGGTGACGGTTGCCACAACTGCCAGCGAAGTGGTGTACCAGTTGCGTTGCTGGTTCCCCTCTCCCAGTAGGTGGTGGAACAGCATCATGGTGTTTACGTCTCTCGCCATGTGCGGTGAGGAAACTGCAGCCATCAGGTTGTCGATTTGCGCGATTGCTGGTGGGACTGAATGTGCTAGGGTGCGCAGTTCCTGCTCCGCCACGATGCCTACTTTGTCCGGGACGTAGAATACTGGCGCTTCGAGGTTGACTTCGCTGCCCCCGGTCAGTTCGGGTGGTACTACGGGTGCTTCTGTCAGGATGAAGCAGCGCGAAGCCTGAAGTACCAGTCCGCTCCCTGCTAGATGCTTAGTCTGTGATGTTCAAGTTTGGCTCACCAGGCAGCGAAAGGTGACTTCCAGTGGCTCCGGAACGTGGTAGATCCATACTGTTCCGTGTCTCGTCCAGGTGGGTGTACTGGGTTGGTGCAGTATCTGTCTTTGACATAGTCTATGTGCGTCCAATGTCTGGAAGTACAAACTGGATTCACAAGTTAACGACCCTTGTGGAATAAATCGCCGTGTCTGCCGGACATATGGCCACATTGCCTCCAATGTAATGATCGACTTCGGCCTGAGTTAGCAAGGCGTAACGGTATTGAATTTCATTGAATGCAAAATACCTAAAATTTGGTCTATATTGAACTGAAGTAGAGTTCGAGACGGGCGAAGGGAGAGCAAATACCTTGAACATTGCAAATTCTCTACTTACAGTTTTAAGTGACACATTTAACACTATTTTAATAGTACAAGTATTTCCCAATACTGCTACATGAATGATTTCGTAGTACTTCTACAAGTTAGCGTACCTACTCCCACATACCCATTCATAGCCTTCTGGCAATTTCCGCGATACACTCCCCAATATATTGCCCAAAGTGTGTGGACTGACTAAACTTACGGGAAGCTTTCCCAACAGTACACACTCGAGTGCTCCTAACAGCTGGTCTAGGTTTTCGTGCAATTTTAAAATGGAAAATTCTAGCTGTGTGATTAGTGTGTACAGTTCACTCATACCATGTAATGTCACGTTAAGCCACATAACGTCTCTGGGTATTTCCTTGAATCTGTCATGGGACTTAATAACTACGTCTTTCACTATGTTGGACATATTACCTATAACCTCTGAGTTAGTACTTGTGACCGAGTCTGGTCGTTTTACGCGTATATCCGGTAAAGGAATAAACTTGTGGGAGAAGTGAAATAGCTCAGTGTTTGATATCAATGATTCCAGTTCATGGGACTATTTCCCTTGGCTTCAGTGCACTCAAAGAACATGAATCACATTAACCTTTACGCTTCGGCATTTAAATGGAACTGTTTGTGCCTGGGGTACGACATTCTTCCAAGTCGGCCCTTTAAATTTTTGCGCATGGGTTAGAAAAAAACATATCACGTGAACTAAATGAGATGGAATAATGAAATAAGCGGCACTTTGTGGGCAATAAAACAGATATTTCAGCGCGTCTGAAAAAGTACATTAAAAATTCTTAGCACCTGCATACACCACATAAATTTCCAAAAGTTTGAAAATATTCCATTTATTTTACTTACATTTCAGTTTGAGGCCCCAGTTTTGCGAAGGTAGGTCTGTCTCGAACAGCCTGAAGATTTTCAGAGCTGTGCTTTAGTGTGGTAGTCCTCAAAGCAACTTCTGGCTACAGAGTCCCACATCATACTTCCAGCATTTCACTAAAACTCTTCTGCATTCATCCCTGGCCGAACACACTCGACATCTTACTTGCTTGGCATACGGAATGGGCCAATGTTTGCTACCGCTAGCCTCCAGTCTACTGATTTGTGCGGCAGCGCTGGGCCGTCTCCCTAATGGCCTCGGTACAGTCCGTTCATATCCAGCCTGTGCCAGCATATTCCTCACAAGGGCGAATCGAAAATCTCTATGCGAAATTTTCTTACCCCCACATGAGGAGAGAAGAATGTAGCTGTTCAAAATTGCCAGGTCGATCAAGTGGAAGAACAACTTCTTCGTCCACTTCAGTGTTCGACGGTAAATAGAGTAGCTATTGGCCATTCTGCCTCCCTTATCCACGTAGCCCATGTGACGGGAATAATCCGCCACAATTTGCGGCTTTATGGCCTTCCCGTTACTGTCGCACAAATTACCTTCTGCGGGCGAATCGTGGATATTTGTCAGCATGTAATGTCGCGTTTGTCCCTCCACAGTATTGCTGTCAAGTCGCCCCTGGTCCATACGCGAAGTTTCATATTCCTGGGGCGTAGGTCCTGTGGCATGCCTTTCCTGTTGGGTCTGACAGTGCCACATCAGTAAATTTTAGTCATGGCCAAGCCTTGGAATAGTCGAGGGGAAGTAAAAAAGTTATCCATGTATAGTTTGTGGCCACGTCCTTGGACTTTTTGAGTCAGTTCTGTCACTGTCGCATGGGATACGGTCAAGTTCTGCACCCTTCGTTGTCTATCCTTCCCCACATACACATTCATGTCATATATGTAACCAGTTTCGTCACAAAGCTTGTAAATTTTGATTCCGAAACGCTTTGTTTTTTTGCGTATGTATTGTTTGAAAACGACCCTTCCTTTGTACAAAACAATAACTTCGTCAACGGCCAGATGTTCAGAAGGGTTGTAGAATTTTGAAAATGTCCTGTTTAGAATTTCAAATAAGTTCCGAATCTTCAACAGTCAGTCAAAATTTTCGTCCTTCCTGTCAGGTTCATTCTTATTGTCTGTGAAGTGCTGAAAGCGAAAGATGTGAAGATATCTGTCTCGTTTCATAGCGTTAGTATAGAAAGACGTGTATAGCTGGTCGGAAGTTGCCCAGTAGTCTGTCAGTTTGTCCCGTAAGTCATGTCCCTTTGTATTGTTATAGCAAGAAACAAGCATTTCGGCCTCAGTCACGTCAGGGAGGGGTGATGGTCCCTCGTCAAGTCTGTCAAGGTGGTCGTGGTAGTATCTGTTAGTCTCCACCACCAGCAGTGTGATGATTTCAGCAAAATATAACAGGAAAACGCTAAGTGGAGTGGAGCCGTCATTTATGTGTGGCGTTTCGTTGTCCTTTTCCCCCCCTGTTGCCGCCTGTGTACGTGCGTACTACACTTGTCCGAGGGCTAGAGGGGCGTGTCCACGAGGTAGGCGGCATTTGTACCTGCCGACCTGGCCCACTCTGAACAGCTTCCTCTACCTCAGAGGCACTTGCAGAACTTGAGCTGCTGGAAATGTGTCCAATGGTTGTTGGACGGTCCGGTTGCAGGTGTGACACCCCTGGCTTGTCTTCAAAACCATCGTCATTTTCCGAGCTGCTGTCACTTGAGGGGCCGGCTTCATCACTGTCGCTGTCCCAAATCAGTTCAGATATCTGAGTTTGGGACAACACCTTCGGACGCTTTGCCGGCGCACTCATTTTTACAAAACTTCCCTGCCTCCCAAAACCCTTAGCAAGACTGACTGAGAAGGGAAAATTCTGCCTTACTACTCAATAAACACACACCGAGGGATGAACTCATAAATTTAGTTGTGTTTATGGCTTTGTTCTTGAGAAGCCAGATGCTGTTAGTCCGCTAATCGGACGGACTTCCTTTCCACTTATAAACCGAGTGGTGCGAAGTTGTACACGCGAGGGGAATGTGTTAAAAAACGTGAATATTATTCCAACGGAAACAGATAAATTTACGGATCACCTCCATTTCGTAGGAAATGAGACAGGTTTTTGCAACGCTTCTTGTGAAGGTCCGTAAACTTGCTTATTATCTAAAATATATGATAGAATTTTAGGAAATTCAGCGTGTCCCCATGACTTTATTTGAAACTTGGCAACCCCAACGTTTGTCCTTTTCTTACTCTAAGGAATGCACAATCATCACTGAAATGAAACACGAGCCTTTGCTGAGTTCAAACACTACTAAACGCAACGGGACCCGCAGTACGTGGTCAGTTCTATACATCGCTTGTAGGAAAATTGCACTAAAGCCCGAAACACAGACTCCAACTTGGCAGAAGTAGTAAACATGTTTTCGAACATAAAATGAAGTTTCAGAAGACAAAAAGAAATCTCGCAATTCAGAAATAATTGAAAAATGTTATAAATGTAAGACAAATGAAATTAAAAACCATATGAAAGGGTTCCTCGATATTTATTAGACCAAAAACAGTTGAGCTATAGTACATTTTTGCACCTGGAAGTTTTGTGGCCAGACGTATGGTGTGACAAATGATGTCAATTTTTCTACGAAGGAAAATATACCAAGCCCGCATGCGATAAGAAACACCACTCATTATAAGCAGTGGTTTTTGCTTTCAGTTGAGCATGGTACACAACACAAAGTATTTGTTACTAACAAGCCGAATCTTTAGCTGTACCGTCTGGAATATACGTGTCCCATATTGAACCGCGCTTCAGCCTCTATCTGCCGTTGTGTGTCACCACTACCCACTCCACGAAACTGGAGATCAACACAGCCAGCCAAAGGAGGGCGTAAGAAAAGTGCTGATGCTTTCAGACCACATACAAACAGGCTCACAGTCAACGAGTACGCGAGTTCTTTCCTTGGATAAAGTGGTCGGAGCGTGAAGCAGACCACTAAATGTCATCTAATGCGAAGTTAAGGATGACTGGAGCTATACTTTTTCTCCTAAATGATTTCATAGCGTGCACAGCGAAAAACCTTACTGCGTTTAAATATCGCTGGGATATATGTACGCCGCTCGTACCGCAGGGTTATTTAAATGCCGCCATACATATATGCCGCACGTACCCTATCTTTACAAAAATACACTTATGAAGCCATTGTTTGGCTCCACTTGACTTCTACGTCTTTCAGCATACCATTAAAGAAGCTGTTATTAAACTGTTGGAATCGAACAGGTAGATCTGTAGTTGGATCCATGTAGTCCCATGATGGAGCCACAGGGGAACTTTCAGTAGGAGAATTCTTTCTCTAACAATCTTCCTCGCTTTTCTTATCATGTCTGGGTGCTGCGTGCACGGCAAAACTAGCACCCACATAATTGTGATTCATTCATTCATTCATTAGTCCACCATAAATCCCATGTGAATTACATTCCACTGGGTATGGTTACCGCCAGTCTTATCTTAAACAACGGTGATAATACAGCATTTGTCATAACATATAACATATTCATTAATGTCAAGATTATAATGTTTAGTGAAATTGTTGGCGGTCATGGGTAGATTGCTAATCAAACGCTCAGCTGCTCCTGACAAAGACGACTTGAGATAATGAAATTTCTGTATTTCAGGCAAACTGTCATTCTCATGTATCATCGCCTTAAACATGTCACTAAAACTAATCCAGCGATCATATTGGCCGGAAAAAATTGGCAACTTTATAGCAGGCAATTTTAAACTGTTGTGTGAATTTGAACTACCCTGCTCTGAAGCGTCTGTTGGATGTACCTGCTCACTACTCTTGGTATCATGTTCATCTCTGATGCGCTGCATTTTAACATTCAAATCGTAAAACCTCGTTTCATAATGATGCCTAAAATCATCCTGTTTAGAAAGATCACAATCTATGCTTTCCAATCTGTCCTGTATTCATGTTTGTTCCAAATTTCCCCAAGCCTTCTCATGCGAAGTTTAATATTCAAAACATCCTGACTCTCATCATACTGCTGTACAAATGTCTGAATTCGCGTCAAACTGGCTTGAACGCGACCACGAGCACGTATTAAATCTTTAATCTGCTGGTCTGGCATGACTCACACTTTTTTAGGTTATGAGTGACCACCACGGATAACTGCTCCACATACGTAGGCTGCCGGGGGATACGCGCTTGCTGGGAACAGCCACTTGATGCCAACGAAATGACGCCTTGTGCAATACAATTCCACTAGCCTTGCTACAATAAACTTGACTTGGATTCACATATCCGGGCCGATTGGACCAATGTTATCTTTCATATTCACCTGCATTAGGTATTGGCTCTTGATGGACTGTAAATATAGGTCTAATACTAAAACTTTACCGTCATTTCTTTTCTTCAGTAAACACATACGCAGTCACTTCCACACACACGCCATCTGACCACTCTCATCTGTCCTCCACTCCTGCCAACATACAAAATCGTAACTAACGGATTCTATTGTCAAATTGGGTAAAGAGAACATACAGATCTGCTCTAGGATCAGTATTATCCCATGCTGGAGACATGGGGATAGTTCTTGCAGGTGATTTTCAGTAACACTTCTTTGTTTGTCATATCTGTAACACGCAGCAACACCATGACACTTTGAGTTAGTACATGTAGTTGAGGCGACCCGAGAAACACGTAATCAAGGTGAAATTTCCCAGTTCCTCAGGTAACATAGCTTCCTGGCCCAACGGCTCTTATCTGTGACTGCACTTACTAATGTTAGATGTGCTGGCAGCTCAAGATAGTTATTGTTCCTTTGTTTTATTTTGTCGTGTAAATTTTCGTTCATCAGAGTTAAGTGACGTCCAGCGTCTGGATTGGTTCGATGCGCTGAGGTTATGTTTTACACGACTGCTTTCGCCACTTTGTTTTAAGTGGACCATCGCGTTATGCGTTGATGATAAAATCATACTGCCCAAAGGCCGTACAGCACAACATCAATGTTTGTAGGTATATTTAAATATTAAAATTACACCGTACATGTTTCGGCACGGTTCATGTGCCCTCTTCAGGAGTGATTGCCACAGATCCTTTTTACACAGGTGGTTATTGTAATATCCTATGTGTCATGTGAGACCTCACTAGTTTTAGTGAGTAAAATAATCGCAAAACCTGTTATCATTTTATAGTCTCTAAATAAAAGTCCCGTATAAAATGTAGTGATGTTAAAATGCTATAAAATTAAAACTGACATGTTATGGATAAAATTACAGTCAGTAACAGGATGGGACTGGGTGATCACTAATGCGGAATCAAACCAGGATCACTAAGCCTACAATATAATATATGAGGCGTATGTCAAAAGTAAGTTCCGATACAAAATTTATTTGGCAATGAATGATGTTAGATCCATGTTATACGTGGGTTGGAATTTTAATTTTGGCAACGCTGCAGTAACTTTTGATACAGCACACCTTACAGAGTTCATATTTTGACAGACCCTCGATGTACTCCCCAACGTTATGTAGAACACGTTCCGAGCGTTGAGGGAGTCGCATGATGCCGTTGGCAGCTCCTGTTTTGTTGATGGTCCGGACGGAGCGGTCTACAGCGTCAATAATGTCTGGTATAGTCTTGAAGCGCCTGCCGCGTAGCGGTTCCTTCACTTTGGGTATCAAATCAAAATCGCAGGGGCTGATGTCTGGTGAATATGGGGGATGGTACAGCACCTCCCATTGCCATCTCGCCAGTAGCTGGTTCGCTACGTCAGCGACATGCGGCCGAGCGTTGTGCAGAATGATTAGTGTGTTTTCACGGAGAAAGTGTGGTATCTTCTTCCGCAACGCACGGCGCAGATGGTGCTTCAGGAAATCGGCGGAGTACTGGCCTGTGACTGACCTATGCTGGGGCACAGAATGTGTGAGGATGCTGCCGGCACTGTCGTAGGCGAAAATGACAATAACCTTAGCATTGCTGGGATTCTGCCGCACTTTAGTTTTGCGGGGTGACCCGTAATGGCGCCACTCATTAGACTGCCGTTTCATTTCCGGCTCGTAAGCTCGCGCCCACGCCTCATCCAGCGCTATGATACGATGCAAGAATGCATCCCCTTTCTTTTTGTAACGTTCCAAATGCATCCGAGCCGACTCGTATCGCTGCTTTTCTGGATTTCAGTCAAACTGTGCGGGACCCAACGAGATGCGATTTTGCGCATGTGCAAGCGTTCTTTGAGAATGTGCAGGGCCGTCGTATGGGACAATCCGGTCTCACAGGCCAACTCCCGAATTGTCCACCGTCTATCTGTCTCCAACAATGTGGCCACTGAACTAACCTGGGCTTCTGTTGCGCTGGGTCGTCCGGGCCGTGGCTGATCTGTCACATTCTGCCGTCCAGCGCGGAAGGCTTGAACCCACCTTACAACTGTCCTATACGGTAATGCTGCCGTACCGCAAACCTCTACCAGTCCTCGGTAACACTTTCTTCCTGTTTTGCCCCTGCTTGCTTCAATTTTTAACCAAGAACGCTGCTCCAGTTTAGTAAACATCCTTCTTAGGCCGAGTCTCTGCACCTGCTGACAATCAACTGGCTACTGCGTATGCCCATTTCGTGATGGACCGCTCCCATTATGTATGTTGGTAGGGGAACGACCCATCCTTCCTGCTGCATAGCCGCTTCACTCCAGCATAGCTTGTATCCAATCTAGCGCGGTGTTGCCAAAATTAAAATTCCAATCCACGTATGTAAGTCTAGTTAGGCAATTCGAAACACTACTTTTCTACGTAGTCACCAGCAGAATCGAGGCACTTGTATCGCGTCACAAGTTTTTGAATGCCTATGTCGAAAAAGTCTACCGCCTGTTGTTGCAGCCAATTGTTTACTGCCGTTTCCACCTCTGCATCTGAATGGAATTGCTTTCCAGCGAGAAAACGCTTCATGTGCAGAAACAGATGGTAGTCGCTCGGCGCGAGGTCCGGACTGCACGGGGGGTGATCCACGATATCCCAACGAAATTGCTGCAGTAGGGTTGTTTGCCGAGCCTATGCGGACGGGCGTTTTCGTGGAGAAGAACCACCCCGGAGCTGAGTAGTCCCCGGCGTTTGTTTTGAATAGCCCTGCGTAAGCGTTGTAGGGTGTCGCAGTACACCTGGGCATTGATTGTTTGTCCATTTGGACGGTAGTCAAGGAGCAAAACTCCAAGAATACCGTGCACATGATTTTGCGAGCGCTGAGTCTGCTTGAATTTTTTTTGGTTGGGGATGATGTGTGACGCCACTGCATGGACTGTCGCTTACTTTCTGGGGTGACTTGGGATACTCATGTTTCATCGCCGGTAACGATGTGTGTGAGAAACTCATCGCCTTCCTTGTAGCGTTCCAAAAAGGAAAGTGCAGATCCCATACGTTTCGTTTTGTGTTCTGGGGTAAGATTTTTTGGAACCAATCTGGCACAGAGTTTCCGAAAATGCAGATTTTCAGTCACAATCTGGTGCACAGTTTTCCGTGACACATTCGGGAAAAATTCGGCCAGATCCGTGATGGTGAAGCGTCTGTTTTCGCGGATTTTCACCTCAATCTGCTGTACGAGATCGGGAGTCACGACGCTGGGGCGACCGCTGCGTTTGTCGTCGTGCACGTTATCTCGACCATTTTCAAATTGCCTACACCATCGCCGAACCATGCTGTCACTCATCGGTCCTTCTCCGTAGACCTCACACACTTGCCTGTGAATATCGGCTGGTTGGATATTCGTGGCCTGTAGAAATCGGATGACTGCACGGATCTCACAGTCGGCGGGATTGTCGATGCGCTTTGCCATACTTCAGCAACTCCAACTTGCTACTGCTACTTGCCACTGCGATTAAAGCGTGACGTACCCCTTCAGGAATGTTCGCGAGATAACTGTGTGCACGCGCAACCGTCTCGTGACCTTTGCGCGCGAAATTCGGGCGATCGGAACTTAGTTTCGACATACCCCTCGTATAAAATCCCAAAATCGTTATACCCAAGAATTCTATCTGTTCTACAAGCCTGACATTTTACTACACTAAGAAATTGGTCGGTTAGAGCCATACACCCCTCAGCAGCCTTCAGCAATGATGCGGATCCTGCCTGGTCTGCAGATAAGCAATAGCATGGTGCAGAGTACGGTTCTCGTCATCTTGACTCTTGATCTGCTCGTAGCCTCTCGACTGTCGCCCTTTGTTGGGTCAGCCGCCGACCAGCTTGGATTCCTCCAGCAAGACCCCGTCTGTTCTCACGATCCACATTTCCCGGGGTTTATAAATCGTATTTCTGCTGCCGCTGCAGTCCAGCTTCCTGGTTGCAGTAAGGCCTGCCCTGATTCCTAGCAGAGAAGTCTACTGACTTAGTTTTGCGTAACCTGGCTAGACCCACTTACAACCAGGAACTCTCATACTGCTGAGTGGCCGTATTGCTCAATCGTAATAGCGTGTGAATGGAAGACCAGCTTGGGGTTCGCGACCCCTCACATACTGCGTGGCATTACAAGCTTCATCGTTTCTCACTACAATTGTTTTTATTTTCAGTTCCTGTACTTTTTCGTCTTCGTAGTCTACATAGATGGCCCGCGGGATTGGCCTGTTGTCAGTCCACCCTGCGATAAACAATAACGTGTACTTGCAACAATTGTTGTGACGCAGTGGTCAAATCCTACAGCACCCCGGGCTGGCATTGCAGCATCTGACCTTGCGTCACTGCAGGTTAAGAACCAGGCTGTTGAAATGTAATTTCGGTAACGCGATCCGGTAGCGTGCCACCTTCTCTCGTGTAAATAAGCAAGTGTGCAGGTACTGCTAGAGATCGGTGCCTGTAATATCGTTTTATGAGGCTTGAATGTATCGGGCGTTCAAACCGAGAAAGAGCAACCGTAAATAAATAAATTCCGAAAAATATATTTTAAAAGAATAAATGAGTACACTATCCAATTAGGAGCGAAGTTACTTTGCGTGGTGAAGGGGGCCGTCCTTTGTCGTCTCCTCCTGCGCCGGACAACGCTACCACCCTCAAGACAGATTAGTGGCGTGCATCAGCTGTGCTATTTCACGTTGATCTAATATTATGTAACACACTACAGCAGGCTGCAAAAATTTGTCTGCCTTTAGAGCAGGCTTCTGACTCCAAAAGCCTGGCCGGCTCATCGTCCAGCAGTCTGTCTAATGACGGGTCCAGTGCCTCTCCCAAAACGATTCCTCCACATAGTGCGATTTAGAGCTTCCTCCGGCAAATGAGAGGATCCTCGCCTGTCCTTAAGGTCATCCAGTAACTTCTTACGTCTTCTGCCTCTTCTTCTTGTCACTCCCATCTCTCCCTTTATCTTTCCTTCAATAAGCCGTTGTAGAAGGCAGTGTCCACGCAATATGTGGCCAATCCAGTTAGCCTTCCGCTTTCTTACGTCATGTAGGGTATTCCTCTGCTCATTGACTCTAAGTAACACTTCTTCATTTCTCACACGATCGGCCCAACTGATCTTCTGCATCCTTCTCCAGCACCACATCTCAAAACTTTCCCGGTGTTTCTGATCTACTGCCCGAAGTGTCCACGTTTCAGCACCATACAAAGCTATGCTCC
Organism: Coptotermes formosanus; assembly: GCA_013340265.1. Classification (NCBI taxonomy): domain Eukaryota; kingdom Metazoa; phylum Arthropoda; class Insecta; order Blattodea; family Rhinotermitidae; genus Coptotermes; species Coptotermes formosanus. Next base: position 532,454 of record BLKM01009160.1, on the reverse strand, counting down.
AAATGTAGCATTTTACTCGTTTCTTCCTCAAATTTAAATCCAATGTGCTGGTAAAAAGAGTCGTCTTCTTGTTAAATGCCTGTAGCCACACAAAGCAACGTGGTGAGTCTAACACTTGTCTCACCTCTGTCCGGCACGTTCCTCTCCCTGAAGTCCAGTGCTTCTGTAATTTGAAAGAACTTACATGAATTGTGTCTTCAAGCAGTTCCTTACTACAAAAACATAATAATTATATCATGATTTTCATTATAATAATAATTATTTATAATCCGAAATTATAGTAATAATGAGTAAGCCGAAGTCATGCATTTCTGTGGGTCGTACGGGTTGTGTGCTGCCAGCGCTCCCAGCAAATCGAATTCGCTTAACGGCGGTTGGAGATCCGCGGCAAGATTGACGTATCTCAGATGTGCAGCCACTGTCTCCTCCCCGTTCCTATCATATTTGTCGTGGAATATCTTGCAGCGGACGCTAGTTTGTTGTTGGTCGTTCCACAGTAGCCGAGTGACTTGTGTCGTGAAGTTCTCACGCATTCCTAATTTATGACACTCAGCACTTCGCCATGCCTTTGTAAGTGGGTCATGCACAGTCCTGGCTGCTGACGGGAATGAGAGATTTTGTGGTATTGCCTTCAGATGAAAATATAGCTGTCTGGTTCTGTTAGAAAATTTCCAGTAACCGGAGTGGATGGGTGCCGATCCCAGTCGCCCCGCGGTCTAAGGTGTGGGCCTCTCGGCGGTTGGCTGTTGCCCCTTTGGCGGTTGGACGCTGCCTCTCGGCTGTTGGATGGTGCCTCTTGGAGTCTGGATACTGCATCTCGGCGGCTGGACGCTGCCTCTCGGCTTACCACTTCCTTACCTTTTAATGCTCTTTGATCGATCTTCAATAATTATGACCGCTTTATGGCCTGCCTGTAAGAGCTGCTCCACTCTCTCTTTTTGGAGACATGGATTTTTATTTCGGGAATGCGTCTCTGCTCTTATTGGAGCTTTCGTTCCATTTCATCTTCGTAATTCTTGTGTGTAATTTTATGTGACACACAAATTAGTATAGCATTTCTCATAAACCGTTCCTGACCAGCCATAATATGTCATGCAGTTGTAAGTAAATTTTACTTACTGCCAGTTCAGTCTCCAGTTCTGCAATTTCTTGAGCGCATGATATCTGGACAGCTTTATTCTTTCCATTCATCGCTCTGGATGCAAAACTGTAAAAATAAACAAACAAATATGCGTAGTTAGATCAGTGAAGATGCTGACTTGTAACATTTTATATGGACGCCATTAACTAAACTGTCATTTAACAATAAGGAATTTCTAACGGTTGGTCTGAATAGTCTTTGGGTAAGGTGACAGACAGATTTTCATTCCGAAGGCCAAGGGGTTCATCCCCCAGACATGAGTGAAAATTAACCTATACGAAGATTAAATTCCTTAACTTCTGGTGACACTTTGGCTTTATAAACGTGTCCTACAGCAGTTAAAGTGTGTGTTCAGATTATTTTTTTGCTGTCTTGGTCAAAAGATGTTAACTACAAACAGGCTACCACTTTAGAAATTATTTCATTCATACTGCTGAGTGGGCAGGAGTCAAATGTCCATACAACCATACCTGCAGGCATATCAAGGAATTCCTCTCAGTCACAGATGTGCTCCCAGGCCAGTTAAAGGACAAATCTGATGCCAAAATTCCACATTCATCACATAATCACACGCTTATTTTCCAGAGCCAAATGCCCAGAAACTCTGTGTGCAATTTACACAGGGACTGATGAAAGTGATATATCACAGAAAACATCCTGGTTTGTTTTATTATTCGTCATTCAACGGCACTTAAAACTACTCGGGTTATATGGAATAAATGATAAAAATGAGAACAGCGAATTGAATGTGGGAGAAATCTTTGCCCAATTTCGGATAGCATGTCAGCATATGCATGGACGTACTCAAAAACTACAAAAACCTGTCAGATTATGCTACATCTGGACCAAGATGGTAACCTGGAAGCTCTCAAATACAAAACAGCGATGCTAACCATACAACTGCAATATTCTCTTAGAAAACTGACTTGTCTTCTGCTTGTCATAAGTATCTGTGAGAAGTAATACAGCCATTACGCAGGATTAAATGGTAACAAAGGGTGAGACTTTTAGCCTCATTTCCCTCCAAAAGAAGACAAAACTAGGCTTATAAGACCACAGTCTTTAACGTCCTGCAATCAGAAATAATGTGATGAACAAGTGAACTGACATGGGAGTGACATAAGCACCACATACTTCAGGGTGCTATTATGTAATATGATACACCTCATAAAAGTATGAAATATTTGTTCAGGTAATATTTTTGAGAACGCAAAATAACACACAAGAGCTGCTAGTAAATTTTCTTGAACTTAAAGAATTTTATGGTGGTAACTAAGGAATGATTAGAGATAGGAATGCGAAATTTGGTACGAAGACACATCATAAACATGTACGCTTTTCCGTGTAGGTACTCCTCAGAAAATCCCTTAGGTCCGCCCAGCTTTCTGGATTCCTGTGGGTTATTGCGGTCCTAGGTTCCCCGCTGATCCTTGTAAGCACAAACTTATGTAAATGTCCGCATTGTCGGGATTAATTACTTCGAAAGCAGTGTCCACATTGGAGATGAAAGCTAGCACTTTTTTCCTCTCCCCCTTAAATGGACTCAATAATTTCAGCGCCTCGCTAACTGATATATATTCAGCAATCCTAATGCTCTATTACTCTCACCCTTAAGCAAATAAAAATGTCTCTCACCGAGCAAGACTCACTGCGACAGCGTTGTGTCCTTCGTGCTCCTAGATTGACTCCTTTGTGGCTGGCTCCCATCCCGTCCCTGCGGTCGGCTGCTGCCCCGCGGGTTACTGCTCTCGGTGGTCGGATGCTGTCTCTCGGCGGCTCGCTGTTGCCCCTCGGTGGTTGCTCGCTTCCTCTCGGCGGCTGGCTGTTGCCCCTTGGCGGTTGAACTCTACCTCTTGGCGGCTGGCTCTTGCCCCTTGGCTGCTGGGCGCTGCCCCCCGGCGGTTGATCGCTGCTCAAAAGGCGTATGGACCGCGCTGATTAGTGCTGCCCTCACCACACCGTAACCGCGTCGTCGTCCCGTTACACAGCGTACTTTATGTCGTTGAACAGATATGAACCCCGACCACACCAACACATGTGACACCACTTACGTGTGTTGTATCCCGAGACCCTTTGCCGTGCGGTTAGTGCGCGGGTGGGATGTAGGTGTGTAGCAGCGACTCAATACGGTTAGCAGCTCGGTTTATTGCAGGTTAAATTACTACAGTTTGCGTCTCATCGCCTTACAACGGTAACTCGATCGGGGCGAACGGAGAAGAAGGGTCTGTTACACATGCAAGGTGCATATATAAGCTAGTTCAACACGACCCTCGATCTCGTACAAAAGTCTTACTTAACGGTACCTTGTCCTGTGCGTCACGAGGTTGGGGAAACAGCGTAGGCAAACGTCGTTGTGCTCCAGGGCGAGGTTCACATATTCCAATAGTACAGTGTAATTACAAAGCAAAGAAAATCAAAGAAAGCAGTGGTTCTAAATCTAATGCCTGTATCCGTATACAACAATACAATGGCTTCGCTTCCGCAAATTTTAATCTTTCAGGAAACACGGCTGTAGAAAGAACTTTATTAAATATGTAAGTTAAAGGGGATAAAACATAAGGAGCACTGACTTAAAATTTTTGGCGATATCTCATCATAACCGTAGGAATTGTTACTTTTCAAACCTTTGTTTTCTCAGTTTCATACGTAGTGGTATTCCTAAGTTTTATTTTTGAGAAGGGCTGCCTAAATGATTGATGTAAGTAACACATTGGCTCCTTATTCCTAGTGGTGTTGTCTTCAATAAATTTATTAAGAAAATTTTCAGCTACCTACGAAAAATAAACATTAAGGGCATTAGCAACACTTAGTGAATCGCTAGATAATTTATCATTTGTTTTCATTGATGATATATTATTAGAAATATTGTTATCATTAGTATACACTTACGCTTTGAAATTCAGACCAAGTTCTTCTTTAAGAAGTTCTGCATCGTTATGAAAGATGTGGAAAAACATGCCTATTTGGAAAAATATTACACTGTCATAGTGCTGGAATTTAAAGTCCCACCACTGTTGGATAATCTAAAAATGAAAAGTAAACATTGAAGGCATTAGCAACAGTTAGTGAACCGCTAGATAATTTATCATTTATTTTCATTGATAATATATTAAAGTCCCACCACTGTTGGATAATCTAAAAATGGAAAGTAAATATTAAAGGCATTAGCAACAGTTAGTGAATCGCTAGATAATTTATCATTTATTTTCATTGATGTATAAGATGTTGATAGGTTGTAAGATAGGTTCAGCAGATGTGGGCAGATCGTAGTGCTGCTTCAATGACAAAACCAACTCCTCAACAGTAAATTTTAATACGCTGTAATATAATATAATATAATATAATATAATCAACCCATTCAGGTTGTACAGTATGAAGTGCAGTACAGTGCTGGACTGTTATGGGTGGATAGCTTGCTCTTGATGAATCTTGATGCTGCTGGTACAAACGACAAACACACACAGCCGGCTGCCAACCAACCGAAGAGCTAACTAAGGGCGGAGATTTGCGCGAAGCGCAAGTCGACGTCCCTTTGTCTGAGTAGCCATTCCTGCGCTTTAACGCATCGCTCAGCTCTAAGACAGACACCTTACTCTATAACGGGCATTCGCTTACGCTAACTGTTTATAGCCCTGATTTGCGACCGGGACTTCTTACGTTAAAGGCTACGGCTCTAGGAGCAGGGGGAATTTAAATTGAACAGCAAAAATTACATCTGTTTTCAAACAAACTGCTCGGAAACGTAATGACAATGATGAAGGCTGATGTGGGTAAGTTATGTGTCAATGATTGTGGATATAATGATTACTTGGCTACCACTTGTTCTGGTAAGAAGTGCAAATTCAAATCTTCTGGGATGAACTTGCCCACATTTCAGAAAAGCTTCCAGGCCCTATATTTTTGGAGTATTTAGTCCCTGATGACAGCAACAGTATGCTTCTCCCAGATGAGGGTACCTATTTATCAATAGTAACGGCGTCATATCAGACGACTTAACTACTTCAAACAGAAAGTAAATTTACACGTACGCAGTTATTTCGTCTAACCTGCTGGAAACTGCCTCCACTCTATCCTCTGCAGAAAGCAAGACAATAAAATCACAACATTCAAACAACTTTTGTGTCATTTCATGGCCAACCAACTAACATAAAACGAGTTATCCGTAAAGCATACTCCACCATCAAAAACTCAAATATATAATTTAATAATTTTTATATAGGCCAATGTAATGATAATCAGATATAAAATGGTTATCTACAGTTACTATTCGATACGTAACGGAGACTGGTATGCTTCTTATTTATTCATACGCGCATTCATACGATCATACTTCGTTTCACCGCGTACCGGTTTTCCACACCACAGTTTTGCGAGAGCGTGGAAAAGTTGTGACTCGAGTTGTCGTCTTTGGTCGGTGGTGGTGGTTGGAGGGCATCCGAAGCGGGATATCCAGCCGTTTAGCAGGGCGCGAGCTACCCTGTTGGCGGTGCTATCCGTGAGGGGGATGACTTCTGACCATCGCGTAAAACGATCCACTGCTGTGAGGCAGTGCGTGAATCCTGCTGACGTCGGTAAGGGGCCGATCAGGTCAACATGGATGTGTAGAAAGCGGGATGCTGGCAGCGTCAAATTACCCAACGAAGTGATGGTGTGTCTGGAGATTTTCGAACGTTGGCAGGGCTGGCAGGATCGTGTCCAAGTGCAGCAGTCTTTTTGTTTGCCTGGCCACACGAAAGGCTGGGTCACAAGTTTAGGTGTTGCCTTCGTGCCGGCATGACTCAAGTTGTGCAGGGACTCGAATATACGTCGTCGCAGGGGTGCTGGGACGTATGGTCGCGGGTTTCCGGCAGATGTGTCGCAATAGAGGTTAATGGTTGTGCCGGGTGTGAGATGTTTTTTCGAGCCTTAGTGCAGTGTTCCCTTGTAAAAGAGTTTGTAGCTCGTTGTTGTCCTTGGAGGCGGGCAGAGCGTCGTGGGTTACTGGTGTGGTGATGACCTCGACACGGGGCAGTGTGTCTGCTACGATGTTATCCTGGCCGGATCACAACAATCAGATTACATTTCAGGTCAGGTTGGTACTGAAAATATGGCTTCGTGTTTTTGTGGCTTTTCTATAATTTGAATTACAGAATGCCCAGTTTGGATCAAGGTATTCATGCAGGATGCTGCCTTTCCGATGGGTATTTGTATCTGTGGGATGTCTCCTCTCTCTTGCGTTCACTGGAGTCGTAATTAAATGCTCTGTCGATAGCGATTACCTGTCGTTCTTGGATTGTGGGAAAGACGGAACACGGGATTTCCAGGTGTGGGTAAGTCGACTACTCGGGCTGGGCAGGCATAATGTCTCATCTTCAGGGAATATTAACGTGCGGAACATTAACGGACTGCATTATTCTACACTCCACGCAGCACTCAGGAATCAAACAACAGTCTAACTTGTATCTCAATTTATTGTCACTAATGATATTTTTTTATGATTCACCACAGTTCGCTGCGGAACTTTATTTGCGTCTGACCCGCTGCAGATGCCGAAACGGAGAGCCCCCACTTCAGAGACACATCGGTACATCTCAACGCAATTACACCCCTCTCTAAACTCCAAAAGTAATCATATTGGCCGAAGTGCAAATATGGAAAACTCGCATAGGCCGAATTCAAAACTTTTTAAATTCCTCTAATCTAATTGGTTACAATACGCCCGCGCTGAGTGTATCTGGCGCAACGTTAGACACCCTATCTACGCAATTAGCCTCCAGTTCACGGTTATTTACGGCACAACCGATGGCAGCTTCCCTACTGAGGATTTATGGGTGCACAGCTGTCAAGCGTAACATCTCTCAATAAAACTGCAACTTCCTAAACCTTTAGAAACCTGACAATTGAGAAGAGGTAGCCAGGGGCTCTCTTTTATTTGTTTTTTTTTCCCCTTAGCTGCGCCCCCGCCCCCATGTAGTACATAGCTGTAGGTCGGACCCTTCTCCGTAGCTGTGTCTTCATACACAAAATGTTCCAATTATCGAAGCGAAATCAAGTAGGATGCTTACCAAGACTATGTTTAGGACTCGAACCCAAAGTGTCCGATAACAGTATGCTAAGATACACCAAGCCTATCAGTATCACTGCATGCTCTGACACATCACACCTTACAAGTGGTAGCACTGTATGTAATGATACATCAAAACCCCCAGGTAGTATGGCTCAATGCAGTAATGCATCACTCACTCCATTTAGCATCACTGTATGCAATTATACATCACTCCTTTCAGATGCAATCGGCATTCAGAAATGATTCTGACTCACTTGTTTTGAAGCAGTTTTATTACATTTGGGCTGAAAGTTAAGAATTCCCAGTTCAACTTATTCCCCTCCCAGGTCAGAACACCGTTGCCATCTGCTTGGGAGCTTCTGGATGGCTTTACGAAACCATTTTTAGGGATGCTGCATTAACACTCATGGACAGTCACCTGGGATGCTTCTGGGGATGGGAATCACTGACCACATTGTGAATCCTTCATGCTGAGATCTTTGCTCTTCTGGGACATTATGCAGCATTGGTGGGTAGTAAGACACCACCATTCTGGCATAAACTAGGGGTCCCATCTTTAAGAGTCAATAAGTACAAGAAGACTGCTGATATTGGAGACGTGACCAGGGGGTTTACCGAAATGTCGGTAAGCTTTTATTTGCCAAAACAGCCGCTATCATTAATATACACTTATCCCTGTGTGAAACTGATTCCCAGGTGCTGTTTAACAATACATGCATCCTCATAGTAAACGTAAAAGAACACACCCACCTGGAAAAATACAATACTGTCACAGTGGCAGGATTTAAAATCCCACCACGTGTAGCCGTGTATTGCGGGGTGTTTCTCCCAGTTGTCTCAGTCGGTTTCATGAAAAACTTTTCTCAGGGAATGTTTACTTGTGACATAACAACGGTATGAATTACGAACCTTTATCAGTATTTATTGACAGATTATCGCACATTCACAATTGTATGTGTTGTGTTACACAATAATCTCTTATGCGGCACTACACTCGGAAAGTGATCGCACCAGGTGTAAAATGCATACTCGGATTATTATCTTTTTAAGCAGCACCCACTGATTCGACCGACCCAAAAACAATTCCTGAAAACAACTACTCAAGTACTCTGGCGCCCGGAATTCTTTCACTCAGAAATTTGTATTCCTTAAAATTTAAGATTAGATAACAGTAAGATTTACGTAGAAAGCATTACTTGATAAAGAAAACCGAATGATAGTAATATTGTTGATAGCTTTTTTTATTCAGCTTCCTGACATCTGCCAACTTAGATACTGCGGTATATAGATCCATTTCAAGACGTTTTGTCTTCACGTATTCTGTGGTTGACTTAATGTTTGGATTTCGTGTGGCTGTTCTGAAGGGGGCATACGCTTTTGTTAAGCCGTGTAGGAACTCGTCGTCAACTGCCTTGCCTACGTCTGTCAGTTTTCGGGAGCTAGACATGATCTCAGGCACGTAAGCTTGAATAGAGTTGAACTGCGGTGGTTTTAGGCTCACTAGTTCTCCTAAAAGCCTGGTTCCTGTTCTTTACTCGTCTGTCTTCAGAAGCCGTTTGAAGCGTGTCCCGTGCTTGTTTGGCTGTCTTGCATTGCCCTACATGCACAAGAACGTTAAGCAAATCCTTACTGTATCCTTGTGATATGTGTTTATGCCTGTTACTGCCGATCCCCACACTGTGGGCGACACAAATATCTCCTGCCAGCCTTAGTACAGTCAGATGGTTAGGCCAAGTCTGCTGCGTGGACACGAGGTCGTTACCCGGGGCAATGCACGTGTGAGGTCCCTGCGGCGTCCGCTGTCCGACTGCACCCGTGATTTACACTCATCGCATACTAGACATGACTATGGTGACCAGTTACTTCCTTTTCTTTTAGTGCTCTTCGGTTGCTCCTCCTCCATTGCAATGACCAATTTATGTCCAGCTTTTACAAGGGCTTCAACTCTTTCTTTCCTTTGAACGATTGGTATTTTTATTGCAGGATGCGACAGTTATACAATGGCACCTATACACACACGAACTGCGGAAAACTTACGTTGACCCCAGACGCCTACCACGACAGACAGGGCATACTGAAAGGGGCCCTGAAAAGGTCACGTTGTGAGTAGGCATGTGGGGGCGTAAGACATTATCACAAACAATCATGCGTAATCTGCGTCCATAATTAGAAATATAAACATCCAACCATCCACACACCCATGCTCCGTCTGCATTTACCCATACATACCAACGTTCATGATCATACCCAAGTAGCGCCTGTATTTATCCATATATCCCTGTAATCTATATTCTTGCATAAGCTGCGACCATATTTATTCATTGAACCCTGTATAAATTTTCAAACATAATCTGCGCCTTTATTTTCCGATGTATTCCTGTACCCATACGAAAGGCAAATACATGGATTTGTTTACAGGTGTTCCCAAGGCTACCTTGTTATGTAATTGTATATAACAACATAGATGTGAATTTTCTTAACCGGGAATGTTTTCAACGAGTTTTACTGTATTTTAAAGAGAGGTATTCTAAAAAAAAAGAAACATGACATTCAACGGTAAATATATTACTAGTACTTTATAGCGGAAAAAGCAACTTAGAGTACTGACAACACAGTTCTGAAGCATGCTGTTCCAAAATCTTTCAACGAAGATAGGTATACATTCTTACCCATCACAGCAGAAGTCAAACAGTTTTGAGGGCCTGGCACTATGGCCTCTCGAGGCAGAATTTCGTCTGAAAAGAAAAAATAGCATTATGCACACAATTATTTGCTCTGTGGCCACTGGCTGGAAGTACGGAATACTTCCAGAGACGCTAAATGCCTGTCAACTGGTCAAGAAATTCCCCCTTTTTGTGGAACCAAAGGGTTTATTATGATACACATAACACCCTCCAAATGGTTCAAACTGCAAGCCCAATAAATCCACCCCAAACTATAATGTCCCATTTCTTGGAAATCCACTTAAATATTGTTCTCCCATCTACACTTCGGTCTTTAAAGTGTCCTGTTTCCTTCCTCAATTACAATACAAGACAATACTTTTACATTGAAATGACAATGATTGTTCTATTCAACAACTCAACTGAATCTAATCTTGGATCCACACTTCTGCAATGTAATGCTGCACAGGATCTACCAGACATCACAGCCAAGGAAAAAAAAAAACACCTGTAATTCAGAGGGTTCAAGCTTCAAATATTGACCGTCAAATTATACCACGGGTGCAGTATAAAATGTAGGGAAGTTAAAATGCTATAAAATTAAAACTGACATGTTATGGATAAGATTACAGTTAAAACGCGTAGCAGTGTGTACAGTAATATATAAACTTTTTGGACTGGAGGCTCTCGGCTGATAAACGCATGTTGAAGTATATTAGGTTCTTACAGGACGTCATTGTTGTGGGCGTTATGGTGGCTTAGTCGCAGCTGACAGTGTAGTCGTTCCTCTGTCGCATGTTTTTCCTCATGTTGTCTCATCCCGTTTTAGATAGGAGTTGCCTTACGTATTATTTTGTTCCGTGGGATGCCGCCCTTAATGTGGTTCGCAGTTACGTGCTAGACTGTTTTTATGTTGACGGATTCACGAGGAGACGTTTTTCCACTTTTACTATCCGTCAGCGAGTTTGGTCATATCGAGGCTGTCTCTTTTCTGAAACACCTGTTCCCTTGTTCACACGTACATATTTAGGTACTCCAAATTTGCTCTGCCTCTTTCTCTCCATCCCCGCGCGGCAGTGCACATGTTTGACCGCGGTCAGTATCAGTAACTGCCTTCCTTTCCACGGTATATAAAGGTAAAGATACATAAAGAAATGTAGGCAATTTCAGCAGCCTAAGAACGCAGGCCAGTACATTGACGAGGCATTTTCAGACTTGGATTTAAATCTGGCTAATCCTGGAAGCATTTTCCGACCCAGCAAAATTCATCCTACTGAAAAGCTTCTGGAGAAGATTGCGGCAGAAAGTGAAGGCATTTGGTAAATTCATGCTTTCATATTACAGTGAAGAGTCTCTTGGTTCTGAATTCCAAAGAATTTACAAAGCTGGAACCATACATTATGTTCATGTGACTTGGTTGGCTCTGTTGAAATGTGAGGAATGGTGGCGAGGATTAAAACCTTATTTTTGTTACATGTATTCATGCACTGTCAGCGTTATAAAGTTTGTTACTGCAGCCTACCGAGTGACAGGCTCCATTCACAGCTCATACAAACAGCCCGCTAAAATTCTGCTTCAGTGCTGCTTGCCTGTGTGGTTTGCCCTGCTGATGATGCGGATCGTCGCGTCATAATGTTCGTATATCACAGGTGGGCGGGCATAGCTCAGTCGGTATAGCGACTCGCTAGGGTGTGGACGTTCTGGGGATCGAGTCGCGGTAGGGCCGAGATTTTCCGCACCCCTCGGGACCGGCCCTGCGGCCCACCTGGCCTTCTGTACAATGCGTACCGGGTCTTTCCCTGGGGTAAAGCGGCCGGGACATGGAGCTGGCCAGCCTACTCCCTTCTAGAGCAGAGGCTAATGAAAGGGTAGAGCTATGCCTCTACTACCCCATGGGCCTTCATGGCCTGTATAGGAGCGCCATTAACATAACCTGCTAGCTGTATTACCAGACTCAGCCCATCACCTACGTCTCTTACCCACGGAGCCATCGTGGTTCAGGTCAATCTGGTGGAGAATGGCCGACCGGGTGAACCTGACACCTGAAATTTAGATTCCGCAACGTGTGATTCGAAGCTTTGTTGTTTTCTGTTCCTGTAGCTAGCAGTGCTGTTTGATGTAAATACTGCTTACGTCGAAAAGAAAACTACGTTTTGAAAATCAAGCGGTCTTCTATTAATGGTATAAAAAGTAAAAATACCTAATCTGTCTGATCAGAAATGCGCCTTGAATCCTTTTTTCACTGAAAAATGTGTAACGTAGACTTTTCCCCACCGCTGCCTCACCAGTTTCTAACGGAACTTTTCCCCTCTGCAGCCCCTGATTTTATGGTGAAGCTGTCCTCTCTTAGTTTGGTGGGAATCTAAGCCTCGTTGGTAACGTAGTTGAGAGTAACTTCTGATAAGCTGCCACCAGCCAGAAATTTCATCTGACGTTTTTAAAATTCCCAAGACGTCACTTTACTCTGTAGGAATGCAGGCTCTTACAGCAACACACCTAAGTCTTGCTACTAACCGTTTACTAACAGTACGGTTGTTATTACAAAACTATGTTACACACAGTTGAATTATTGAAGCCGTGCCGGTACTGCGCTTTAGTAACCTGACATTGCCACTAGCTGCTCTATTACATAAAATGGTTGTGCACCCACTCCCTTTACATATTCACGCAAATTTCCGGGTCGTTAATTACTGACTTTAGTAGAATTTCGTATATTCACTTTACCAACTTACCTTGTATGATAATGCTCACTAGCATAGTGTGGTGGTTGAAGAAAGTTCCTTCTGCTCACTGCTTGCGTGTCGTTATTAATCCCCTCAATTGATTCTGTCGACGCCTCGGACACCCTCACTGCAGTCAGCTAGCCGGTCCTCCTCGAGACGTATGCACGGACGCAAGTAATATTCCCAGTGCTGCACCATTTTCACCATGCAAAATTCAGCACTAATTCACACTCTGTTGAATTCTAAAGTTCCTAAATTCCCTTCAACAAAATAAACCAAACTTGCATCTAAACGAAGTGTTTCCGGAAGTTATCCACCCAAATTTCCAAGTTGCAAAGACGAACAGCGATGGACCTAATCTTGTGAAAATCAATTTTCGCTTCGTAGCGCGACTTAATTTTATCTCTTCACGTAATCCCGGAAGTGATCCACCAGTCGATATAAAGCAAAAGACGCCGGGCATTGTTCATCGCCCCTATAAATAAATTTTTAGTGGCGTTGGTCCTAACTGGTTTAATCAGGTCGAACTGCTGAATTCGAAATTCGTAAACCAATGGAAAACCAAGCCGTCAAGCGAGAATGTCCAATAAGCTTTCAGACCGAAGTCCAACTTACGTTGTCTTCGCCCGAGACGAACAGTAAACTCTCACGCCACCCGTAAGGCTGGTTGCCTATAGCACAGTACTGCACGTGTATTAACATAAAGTAAAATTCGTATGTGTTACCAAGTCAAACAAAATGTACAAAATATAACAAGCAAAAAATACAAGAAAATTAAGAAACACACACATGTAATGGAGGGCAGTCAACCATTCATTACAAATGTTCATTGCTTAAAATTTGAGAGTACGTAACATTAAAATTTACATAAAAAGCGTTACATGAAAAAGAGAAACGAATGATAGTAATAGTATTGATAACTTTTCTTATTCAGCGTCCTGAAATCTGCGAACTTGGATACTGCGGTCTGTACATCCATTTGAAGACGTTTTGGCTTCACGTATTCTGTGGTTAGGGTAATGCTTGGATTTGCTATGGCTGTTCTCAAGGAGGCATACGCTTTTGAAAAGCCGTGTAGCATCTCGTCCTCATCTGCCTTGCCTACGTCTCTCAGTTTTCGGGAGATAGACATGATCTCAGTCACATCTGCTTGAGTAGAGTTGAACTGCGGTAGCTTTAGGTTCACAAGGCATACATTCTTACATACATTCTTACCCATCACACAGGTCGAGACTTTTTCAGGAGGCTGTAAACAAACCACCTCGCATTTCGTCTGAAAAGAAAAAAATAGCATTATACACAATTATGTGTTCTGTGGCCACTGGCTGAAAGTACGGAATCCTTCCAGAGACGCTAAATGCTTGTCAACTGGTCAAAGCGACAGCAGCAGTAACTGATTTTTTCTTTCCAAAACCTGAACAACTGAGTACCCATTTTGCATCAATACATCCATGTATGGTGGCGCCTTTGGCTGTAGGCCATCTTTAACCGATTCACGCGTATAACCGATTCTTTCCCTTGCTGATTCACGATTGTGTAGTTCAGATCAGACAACGTAGCAACAACCTTGTACGGTCCAGTCCAGGGCTTCTTAAATTTCTGATATTGTCCCGGTTTCAACGCAGGGCTGTACAGATAAGCAACGTCTCCTACAGCAAACTTTCGCAATTTGGCCTTTCGGTCATAGTATCCCTTGTTGACCTGATGGGACTTGCGATTGTTTTTCCTGACTGCCTGATAGGCTCTCCTGAGGCTGTCTTTCAGGTTGTTCAACCTACGCTCATGCTGGGTTCCTCTCAGTTCAGTGGATACTTTGGCTCTTAAATCTTGGAAAGTAGGTAACACCATTTCCCTGCCATGTAGGAGAAAATAGGGGCTGTGCTCCTTCGTTCTGTGAGGGGTAGCTCTATAGGCCATCAAATAGAACGGGACTAAGAATACTCGGTTATTTCCTGACGCGTTCACGTAGTGACTTTATCCTTGGTTCACGGATCGGTGGTATCGTTCAATGGTACCGTTTGAACTCGGATGGTAATTACTTCTGTGCAGTTTCTTAATGCCCAGTATTTTGCACGTTTCCTGAAAACATACTGACGTGAAGGATCTCCCTTGGTGCGTTGCTAATATCGAACCTGTGCCGTGCCTGGCAATGATTTGCGTTGCATACGCCCTGACGCAAGTTTCAACAGACATGTCTGAAATCGGAATCGATTCAGCATATTTTGTCAGATGACAAATGAATGTCAAGAGGTGTGTGTTCTTCCTGGGCGCCAAAGGGTGTGGACCACAGATGTCCATGGAAGTAATTTCAGACGGATACGTCGGCTGTCTGACGTCTCCTAGCGGCGCTTTAAACTCCTTGCCTTGTTTCTTTCTCTGGTATTCGTCGCATTCTCGGACGTACCGGTCTGTGTCCCTACGCATTCCTGGTCACCAATAACGTAAACTTATCGCGTCAAACGTCCTCTTTTGGCCGGGGTGGGCCGCGAATATAGGATCATGATTTGCAGTTATCACCTCTCTAACTAGGCTTCTGGGTATCACTAACCTGTGCTCCCCATTCTTGCTGCGTTTGTAAGGAGTACCATCTTCATGATGGAAAAACTCGAACCTACTCTTCGGTTCTCCGGGATTTAGGGATTTACAAAATTTATCCCTCTTTTGCTCAGTCTGCATCCTTTCCTTAGTGAGTGCTGCGTCAGCCGTCACTGCCTGAACATGACGACTTAGGGCGTCCACGTGCTTGATTCTAGTACCTGCTCTATGCTGCGCTGAAAAATCAAATTCAGCGAGACCTAATGCCCAAGTTGACTGTTATTATCTGAAAACCGATGCAGCTATCTCAAAGCTGCGTGATCTGTGCGAACGCCAAATTTCGTACCATGCAAGTAACAGCGGAAGTGTTTAGTGGCCCATATAAGTGCCAACATTTCGGCCTCGGACGCCGAATAATTTTGTTCCGCCTGCTTGCATAAGCTATGTGGCGTTCCACGCCCTCTTGAACCTGTGACAAAATTGCGACTATTGCCACCTTCGAAGCGTCTGTAGTCAGTGTGAACTGCTGAGTAAAATCCGGATAAGTCAATACCCGTTCTGAACATAATTCTGCCTTCAAGTTATCCAAGGCCGCCTGTTGCCTGTCGCTCCAATGGAATTCTACATTCTTCTTAACCAACCCTGTCAATGGTTTGGCAATCTCTGCGAATTTAGGCACTAATCGTCTATAGAATGACGCCGAGAAGACTGCTGATATTGGAGACGTGACCAATGGGTTTACCGAAATGTCGGTAAGCTTTTATTTGCCAAAACAGCCGCTATCATTAATATACACTTATCCCTGTGTGAAACTGATTCCCAGGTGCTGTTTAACAATACATGCATCCTCATAGTAAACGTAAAAGAACACACCCACCTGGAAAAATACAATACTGTCACAGTGGCGGGATTTAAAATCCCACCACGTGTAGCCGTGTATTGCGGGGTGTTTCTCCCAGTTGTCTCAGTCGGTTTCATGAAAAACTTTTCTCAGGGAGTGTTTACTTGTGACATAACAACGGTATGAATTACGAATCTTTATCAGTATTTATTGACAGGTTATCCCACATTCACTGCACCGACTACCTCCGTTGGTGCACTATGTCAACCCACTCTCTAATAACAACCTACTGTGGATCGTATCTGGTTGTGGCGTAGCTAACAGCGGCTCGTAGGTTAGCAATATATATATATATTCACCAAACGAACATAGCACAATACACCATACTTACAGGTTATATATCACATAAATAACACTGACAATTTCACTCCTTGTACACAACATGTAAACATCACTCACAATACATTTCACAGCCTGAATTCAGGACATAATCTTACGGACATTATAACGTGAACAACATGATACATATACCAAACATAATGCAAACAATATTCAATGAAACCAGAACGCACAGTAATCAGAGGCTCCACACATATATATATAAACAAATACTTGGGGGTGCCGGTACCAAACACAAACCCCACATGAAAATCCCCAGCACCACCAAGGACTGCACAACCCCTCCCGCTAGCTACATATTTGCCGAGACATAATTTGGAAACCCAGGGCCGAAACAAAATTTAGTTGGTCGCAGCTCGGGCGCAGGTCGCAGAGTGAAAACAGCTGGAAAAGGTCGGACAAAGGAAAACTCGGGACAACAAGTTCCACGTTGGAGGTAGGGGCGGAAACAGGAAAGGAAAACCGGTAGGTAAAGAAAAGGGGCGGTAAATAGGCTGACGTGGATCGTAAACAAAAACTGTGCCTTGACACGGCACATCACAATTGTATGTGCGTTGTGTTACACAATAATCTCTTATGCGGCACTACACTCGGAAAGTGATCGCACCAGGTGTAAAATGCGTACTCGGATTATTATTTTTTTTTTCACTTTTATCTCACCGTGCATTTTTGTATCAAATGAAAAAAGACACGTAACACGGTCGGCCTAGCACACACAACGAAGCTCAACGCTGAAGCCAGTCTTTCAGTACCCACACACCATATGGCTATTTCCAGATCGACGGCTGCACAAATAAACCGACTATTCAACCTCCTGCACAAGATTATTTAACTCGTGATGGTGCCTTATTATTTTCATTGTGTACCATACTTTTAACATTTTTGTAGTTTTCTGACAATGTGCTGTGTTACATTTTAATAGTCTTATAGACATTCTTACTATTTAACGGGGTGCCACGGCACTCACAGTTAATAATGTGCTATTCACGTCGGACCATATAGTTATTTGTTATGATCCAAGAACTATCATTAAGTTAAATTAAAATTGGGAACAGTGTGTGTGTCTAAATGCTATATTTTAACAATTTTACATGTGGGAAAAACATCGCCTGAGGAAAATAATGTCTTAGTTATATGCGACCCCCTGAGGATGGCGTCTTGTTACGCCGAAACATGTCGGGGAAAAGCAGAATAAAAGTTGAATAAGTAAGTACAGTGCATTTGTTGGTTGTTTTTTCATCGGATTATTATCTTTTTAAGCAGCACCCACTGACTCGACCGACCCAAAAGAATTCCTGAAAACAGCTACTCAAGTACTCTCGCTCCCGGAATTCTTTCACTCAGAAATTTGTATTCCTTAAAATTTAAGATTAGATAACAGTAAGATATACGTAGAAAGCATTACTTGATAAAGAAAACCGAATGATAGTAATAGTATTGATAGCTTTTCTTATTGCGCTTCCTGAAATCTGCCAACTTAGATACTGCGGTATACAGATCTATTTCAAGACGTTTTGTCTTCACGTATTCTGTGGTTGACTTAGTGTTTGGATTTCGTGTGGCTGTTCTGAAGGGGGCATACGCTTTTGTTAAGCCGTGTAGGAACTCGTCGTCAACTGCCTTGCCTACGTCTGTCAGTTTTCAGGAGCTAGACATGATCTCAGGCACGAAAGCTTGAATAGAGTTGAACTGCGGTGGTTTTAGGCTCACTAGTTCTCCTAAAAGCCTGGTTCCTGTTCTTTACTCGTCTGTCTTCAGAAGCCGTTTGAAGCGTCTCCCGTGCTTCTTTTGCTGTCTTGCATTGCCTTACATGCACAAGACCGTTAAGCAAATCCTTACTGTAGCCTTTTGATGTGTTTATGCCTGTTACCGCCGATCCCCACACTGTGGGCGACATAAATCCCTTCTGTCGGCCTTAGCACAGTCTGATGGTTAGGCCAAGTCAGCTTCGTGGACACGAGGTCGTTTCCCCGGGGTAATGCACGTGTGAGGAGGTCCCTGCGGCGTCCGCTGTCCGACTGCACCCGTGATTTACAGTCATCGCACACTAGACATGACTATGGTGACCAGTTACTTCCTTTTCTTTTAGTGGTCTTTGTTCGCTCCTCCATGACCGCGACCACTTTATGGCCAGCATTCAATACAGCTTGAACTCTTTCGTCTTTTTTAGGTATTGGTATATTGATTGCGGGAATGCTTCACGTCTGAAGGGAAAGTGATTCTTCATTACCTAGCTGCAGCGGTGGTGTGGTCTTCTCCGGTCGGGGGGGGGGGGGGTCTCCCTCCGTGCGGTGCTTTAAATATAAAACATTTCACAGTTTGTTTCTGGTATGTGAAAGTTTTCCTCTTTCCCTGCGGTTGCTTATTTCGCCACGAGTGACTCGAAGCTTTGTTGTGTTCTCTTCGTGTGGCTAGCAGTGTTGTGTTTGCTGTAGATACTGCGGCCTCTACATCCAATGTGCGTGCGTGTAAAAGGAAACTACATTTGTAACTCAATAGGTCTTGTATTAATAAAATAAAAAGTAAAACTACGTAATTTGTTTGATCAGAAATGCGCTTTTAAGTACTTCATTCACTCAAGAAATTTTATTGCTTAAAATATAAGCGGGCATAACATTAAATTCACGTAAAAAGCATTACATGATAAAGAAAACATAATGATAGTAATAGTGTTGATAGCTTTTCTTATTCAGCTTCCTGAAATCTGCCAACTTAGATTGTGCTGTCTATACATCCATCCTCTGTGAAACTGAGATGCAGGTGTTCTTTAGCTGTCTTCGGATCGTCAGAGTATACATGAAGAAATGGCCCTATCTGAAAAAACAGGACTTTGTTAAGGTGTTCTGATTTAATGTCCCACCATTTTTACAGGACCAGGAAATGAAAAATAACACGACTTTATGAAAACTTCAGCAGCAATTATTTAAGATTATGGTGACCACTTACTTGCATTTCTTTTGCGTATCTTTCGTGCCTTTTCTGCGACTTGTATCACAGATTGCGCAGTTTGGATGAGTCTATTCATGTAGGATGCTGCCTTTTCGATCGCTATTCGTACCTGTGGGATGTCTTGTAGTATCCCCCAGGGGTCTGATTTACAATTGCTGGCCCACGCGTTACACTCGCACACCGCTAGAGGGATACTGTCGAATAGCGTTGCAACGGCGACTGAACCACCGAACCCCATGAGAGATGACGTCACTCCTTTCTGTGTACTACACCGAACCCCTGAGAGATGACGTCACTCCTTTCTGTGTACTGCCCATCAAGTCACTTATATAAGTAAGCACTTCACATGCATTTCTGCAAAATCCTTTACAAAAAGTTATACAAGAAAACACAAAGCAACTCTACAGCAAAATCTAATAATGAAATTCTCACAAAATAATTCATTTGGCTCAAAAATTTATCATGACAAATGAATATCTAAATCAATCAGTTAACTAGTCTTTTTGTGTTCTGTATGTGTGTGTAGTTGCTGATCCCAGGGGCCACACGGTCTAAAGTGTAGGTCTGCAGTCGCTTGCCTGCCGGGATCGTGGGTTGAAATCCTGCCAGGGCCATGGATGTCTGTCTCTTGTGAGTGTTGTGTTTTGTCAGGTAGAGGTCTCTGCTTTGGGCTGGTCACTTGTCCAGAGGAGTCCTACCAAGTGTGGTGTGTCTGAGTGTGGTTGTGAAGCCCTAAGAATGAAGAAAGCCATGACCCAAAAGCAGGTCAAAAGTGCCACATAACAAAAAGTATCTAGTTGGATTGTGTTTTTTTATGTGTTTGTTAGCTGTTATTGTCAGTACTCTCTACATGTGTCCATTATTATTCTGTAATGATTTTTAGGATGAAATACAAATACAACACAATCTTAATAGCTTGCACATCCCACGTTAGTCACTCATTGCTATATTTGTAATCACTCACTACATACCCACAGGTGTTTTACAATAGTAAACCCATTGCACAAGAAGGGAGACAAAAGTAAAATGAAAACATAGGGCCTACCTCATTATAAACTTCTCTGTCCCTCTCTTTTTAAGTATTTGAGAAAACTATACACAGTAGATTAAGCCACCATCTGCATACTAACAACATCCTGGTCACAGAATGACATGGTTTTAGGGAAGGGATATCTATGGGAAATGCTGCCTTCAGGCTATCAGATAGTGTGTTTAAATCTGTTAACCAAAAAACGCACGTTGCAGGATTTTTCTGTGATTTGGCAAAGGCTTTTTGTTGTGTAACTCATGAAATTTTGTCACCTACATTATATTTCTATGGAATTCAGGAACATCTGAAGAATGGATCAGGTCCATTTAACTAACAGAAGACAGAAATTTGAAGTTAAATCACTTCATACAACTCAGAATTTTTTCTCTTGCTGGGGTACACTGAAACATGGAGTTCCCAAAGGATCTGTTGTCCAAAATACATACAAATGACCTTCCCCTGACAATAAGATCTATATCCAAACCAGTGGTATTTGCTGATGACACTAGCATTGTAATTTCAAGCAGAAATTTTGAAAATTTCTGTTCCATGTCAAATTTATTTCTGTCTCTTATGATTAAATGGCTTGCTGCTAGTAAGTTAGTCCTAAGTCTAGATAAAACAAATATACGAAAATTTGTATCAAATGATTTATCACATTGTACACTGCATATTGGTTATGAAGAGAAGTATATAGAAGAAACAGTAAATACAAAATTTCTTGGTTTGCAGATTGACAGCCCCCTAAATTGGAAGAACATATTTGAAAAAATGATCCGTAAGTTAAACGGTGCATGATATGCTGTTAGGTCAGTTTTCCATATCAGTAATATTAACACTCAATCAATTTACTACGCATGTTTTCATTCCATTATAAAGTATGGAATAATTTTCTGGGGAAGCTCTTCCAATGGTAGGAAGATTTTCAGTTTATAAAAAAAGACTCAGAATTATGGCTAGCGCACAACCCACATTTTCATGTAGAAGTCTATTTAAACAATTACAGATTTTACCTGTTCCATGACGTTATATATTTTCATTAATGAACTTTTGTCAGTAATCAAAAATTTTTCAACGAAACTCATCTATACACAACATTAGTACAAGGAATAAGCACCATCGTCAGAGACCAAATGCCAACCTATCTTGTTTTCAAAAAAGTACATTTTATGCTGACATAAAAATTTTCAACAGCCTACCATGTAGTCTGACAATCCTTAAGAATGCAAACGCAAAGTTTTAATTAGCCTTAAGAAAATTCTTAAATGCACACTCCTTTTACTTTTTAGATGGATTTTTGTAAAACTGTTTTCGTATTTTACACTGTAAATATTGTATGTATTTGTGTATTTATGGTTTGTTCACATTCTGTGTTCCTTGTGACACACTTATGTATCAATGGAATGTACGTACGTACGTATGTATGTATGTATGTATGTATGTACGTACATATGTATGTACGTATGTGTGTGTGTATGTATGTATGTATGTATGTATGTATGTATGTATGTACGTACATATGTATGTATGTACGTATGTATGTATGTGTGTGTGTATGTATGTACGTACATATGTATGTATGCATGTATGTATGTACGTACGTATGTATGTATGTATGTGTGTATGTATGTATGTCCACAAACACAGTCCTCACAGCCAAACCGTGGCATTGGCGGGTTAGTACACAGTCCGCTCATTAGCGGCCCTTGTGTCTTGGAAGGGTCGGCATATCAGGGGGCAGAAGTAGTGTGGGAGGCAGGATCCGGCTGCAGGAAGGCACTGGCGGCGGCAGGCGGGATAGGAGTGTGGGAGGTAGGATCCGGCTGCAGGGAGGCACTGGCGGCGGCAGGCGGGGTAGAAGGAGTGTGGGAGGCAGGATTGGGCTGCAGGGAGGCACTGGCGGCGGCAGGCGTGACACTCCAATCCGTTTCGCGAATTACGTGCGCGAAGCGCGTGAAGCGGTCGACAGCAGCTGCACGGCACTTAGCGGCAAACATGTATTCAGCCAAAGTGTAAATGTAGTCCGACTGGCGATTGTAACGATTGAGGAAGGCCTTGACGTGCCTCCAAGTTCCCTCGATCGTATTCGTATGTTGGCCGGTCCGCTCATCGACGAAGGAGATGGTGTGGTTCACGGTGTGGTGCACGAATCCTTCGTCAGACAGGTGGCGGTATGAAGCCCAGCAGTCACTAACGATGGTGGTGCCGGGCAGTATCCAATCGTGAATAACAGCCGTGAGGGTGTCAGTGCTACGATTGGGCACAGGTACAAGGAAAGTGCGGCCAGAACCGCACTCAACACCACCGAAAACCCACACGTCCTTTTGTGGTCGGCCACGGTTGTACTTGCGCCTGCCGAAGTGGCTCTCATCAATTTCAACGACTGTGCCGGGTCCTCCGATGCGCTGGGAATGCTGTCGCATGTATATGAACATAGCCTCCGTGCAGAACATAGTCCAATCACTGACGGTCTTACTGCTGAAGCGGTACTCCAGTCGTATTATCGCAGCAGGTATTCTGCGCACGATGTACGTGAGCAGCAGAACTTCAGAGAGAGAGAGAGAGAGGTTGCTGCGATGGAACCACGAGCCATGTCGTATGCTCGTCACATGAGAGCAACGAGATGTTCGTGGTCCCTTACGACATCGCCAAATGTATCCGTCAGGTCTGTGGAGACACGAGAGCCAGGTCATACTAGAGCCATATTTGCTGCACATCATTTGGGAGCGTATGGGCCTGATATCTTTGAGGAATTGTAATAGAAAGTCGTGGTTTGTGGCAAGGAAAGCTAGGAAAAGTTTCGTGACGACGCCGTCACTTCCGACGGTATTTCGGCCGTAGCCGCAAGGGGGGAGATTGGAAATTCGGACACGAGACGCTGATAACGCTCTACTAGGGGAGGAATATCGTCCGCCATTACGAAGACCTGCAAGAGAACGGTGTGATGTTAGTGACGACGTGGTGAAACGCGTGGTCAACAGAGACTAAGAAAAACCAACTTCAGTAATATAAGGCCCACAGGAAGCATGGTTGACACAAAGGAATGCGTTAAACGCAAGTCAGTGATGTATAAGTAATGTTTACCTGCAATGGAAGTGTGCGAGGGTGCGTAACTTGTTGTGTGAGAATGGAACTCTCTATTGATGAACCGCGCGCACGACAGCAACACACTACGGGTCACTAGATGATCTGCACTAAGGGATGAATTAACGCGGGCCAGCGTCAGAACGCTATACAGGTGTAGCGTCATGCTGTGGAGGGGCATGTTGCGCAGCTCGTAGGGCGCAGGAGACAGTATCATCTGTGATAGGTAGTACAGACCCTTCACCGGGAGCAACTCGAAATTTGTTCTCTGACTGCGGTACATAGAAACATGGAGTCAATTCTGTGGCCATTATTGTTCGTAATATATATAAAGGACCTTTCCGTGAGAATAAATTTCTTATTTGAACCCACAGTATTCATCCTACTTCGTATTTGCACGTCTTCATTGTGGAGTTGCATCTCGGTCATTTCCTTTCCTTTGCCAGCAATGATCTGTACTTGTCACTAAATATTATTCGGGTGATAAGATCGAAAACGAGATAGGCGTGGCACGTAGTACTCATGGGGAAAGGAGAGGTGCATACAGGATTTTGGTAGGGAGATCTGAGGGAAGGAGATCACTTCGGAGACCCAGGTGTAGATTGGAGGATAATTTTAAAATGGATCTTCAAGAAGCGGGATGAGGGACATGGACTGGACTGGGCTGGCTCAGGATAGGGACAGGTGGCGGGCTCTTGTACATGCGGTAATGAACGTTCGGGTTCCATAAAATGCGGGGAATTTCTTGACTAGCTGAGGACCTGTTAGCTTCTCAAGAAGGACTCTGCTCTATGGAGTTAGTTACTTTGTTTGTTTGTTTGTTTGTTTGTAAGCAATCCAGAATCCTGCAGAAATCGAAGTTCTCTTTCAAGGTCGCAGTACAGCAGTACGAGTAATATTCGAGTCGGAATGCCGTCCTCGCCTGTAAGTTTGTTTCGAGGGATCCCTTCCGTACGTCCGGAATTTGAGGTTGGGGACCATTTCAACCGCTTGCGAAAAGTTCATATCATCACCTTGCTCACGGCTAACAGCGGTACTGTACGTACTTGTCATTCTTAATTTCTGGTCCTGGCTTCTGTCGCTTCCAAATTCACTGCCCTTGCTTTCAATACTGTTACGTACAAAACTCTTAGTACTGCGATTCAAGTTCCCGCGTACAGGAAAGTTGGTGCCCCTTCTGTATTAATTATAGGCTTCTTCTGCTAAAGTGTTTCTTTAATTTGACTCTTATTAGCTAATATGCCATTTCTCTCTGCAGTTTCATAGTTTAGCTGGTGCGCTTTTTGACAAAGTAAGAAAAAGATGTTATCTGTTACAGAACTTTCGTGGCAAGTAATAAAAAAAGCCGAAATTTCCCGGCAACCAATAGCATTTGCCTTAGCCCCTTCGCCAGGAAACATTGAGCTTCCGCGCCATATCTCGACCAATCAAAATTTCGTAAGCGTCTGTAGATGTCATTTCATAACCACCCAGCAGCGCTACCAATGTAGGGCGTGAGTGGGGGAATGTAGGGGATTTCAATCTGGGCTTAGCGACAAAAAAAGTATATAACCGGTGTACGAGTTTGATACTGGGCAAGCTACATTTGTAATCCAATTGTTACGCTTGTACTTTATATTTTATTTACGGCTGTTATTGCATAGTGTTTGTCACTCCCTGGCAAACTGTACGAGAAAAGAAACTAGAGTTCGAGTATCTTCATAGGGACTTGCCCGACGAGGAGTTGGCGACAGCAGCAAGCAGCCAGCCGCACATTTTGCAAGAAGACGGCCTGAAAGCAACTGCTCTGAGCGCATGAAACCATCACACAGTTGCTTTCAACGAAGCTAATAATAAGTTACGTACATTCATCGACAAATTCGTAGAAACGGTGTGTGTTATTTCTGTGTTTGTGTAACGTATTCACAGAACTACAATTCCTTCTAAACTCACATAGTGCCATTGTGTGTTTGCCGCGAGATACGCGCGCCTGTGTCATTCATTCCATCTTCATTTTCTGGCCGCTGAAGGTATTCGCTGCAACGCTTGCAGGGAAGAAGAGGCGACAGAGTACAGCTTACTTTCTGCGTGTCTTGCACCTAATACCAGGTGAGAGAGTGCACTACCGTTGCTGTCTTCGTTGCAGCTACTACGTTACGTGCACCTCATTTCCCATTTCACGTCTTTCTTCCCTGACGTCACCAATCCGTGACGTCACGGATCCGTGGCCTCACAACCCCCCCGCTGTCGGTGGTTCAGTCCCGGTGGCCGTCGGTCGCCATCTTGCATTCAGTGGGGGGCCTACAATTGTAAATCAGAGCCGTATGCCAGTAGGCGGATGCCCAGGATAGCACGAAGGTTTGCCGAGCGATGTGCGATACTTACTTGCTAGGCGGCTTGCGGCCTGGGTAAGGCGTCGTCAAAGAGTGATAGCTCAAGCCAAACTCCAGCAGTATAACAAAAGCTTTATTACCTTTAGTAGTTACACGTGAGTAGTTGGTAGTAATTAGCGACGACGAGGTTTAAGGCAAGATCCCAGAGCAGATGTTGGTACGATGCTTACTCACTGCAAGTGGATTGTGTCCCGACTGTTCAGATTTCAGTGGGGTTTTTTATAGGAGACAAATGTGTCATGTGACAAGGGTGTTTTCCCTGTAGAATTAGGAAATTTTGCCTCCGCCTCGCTGGTCTTGCTCAGTACTCTGTTAAATTTGCGATCCCAAAACGTATTGCGAAGTAGTGTTGAGAAGTCTACTTCTGTCACAATAACACGTTTGTGAAATACTACATATTATTTCTGTTACGTGCCTTACACAATGGTTATTTCAATAGATACAAAATCCAATAGATAGTAAATTTGATAGATACGATATCAAATAGATGCTACATTTTAGTAGATGGTACACCTCCCTCCACCAGGGAGATTGTCTAATAAGGGGTGTCCAGTTAGACAATCTAAATAGCTTATTATTCTTAACGTTTAGCTACTGGAACCTTCTTATTATAGTTCCGAGAACTCGTGGGTTTGGAAGTAGTTGCAAGATTCATGGGCGCCATTTCGGTGATCTCACCTTCTTGGTCTGTTACATCTGTTGAGTCTGTGAGTGTTGCCATAGTTGGTCTATATATACTATCACTAGGCGTCTGCACACGGGTTACAATCTTTGGTTTAAATACGATAGCCTTACAAGTTGACTCATCATTAAACCATCTGACGAATCTGAACCAACAATTTCTGCAACAGCAACAACCATGTATTATACCCATCAACAATGTCAATATAATTGAACCAACAGTCGTTAATATTGAGAGGTGAGTAGTCCTTCTGGAGTGCCTCAACTTCCATTCTTGTTCCTCCACTAATTTTTCTACATCGTGAATCTTATAGCTGGCTAATTCTAGTTCATTGTGGTGTGTAATAATGTTTTTAAAGGGGCTTCCAACTGCAACTCATTTAGGGTTAGTTTGTTTGTGGTTGTCTGTCAACAATCAATATCCAAAGCGAGGGGTGGGATAATGTCTTTAGCCGAGTTATTTACGTAATGTGAGGTAATAGCTCGAATCATAATTTTATTTCCGTAACCCGTGCAATCTGCAAGAAATGTTAGTATCCCGGTTTCTTTAATTTCCATGTTCATAGGGTTCTGACCAGGACACATCACTTATTTGTTCAGGTGTTGGTGCTGTAAAATCCATGAATTGTCTCTCAACGGTGCCCAAAGTGTTTCTTTTAATTCTAACACTCTTTGTTCGCAGCGGTAGGGTACTGATCTTATTGGCTGCAGCATTAGAGCTCCACAATCACTAGATGAATGAATAATCTGAAGCGGGAAATTTTGTTTGCAGACTAAGTTGTTATTACTCGTTTGTCTACAGGAGATCAAGTCTTCATGACGCAATCGGGCATAAAATTGTTTAGTAGTATCAATTATAATGTATTCTTTTTCTGGTTGGATGAATGTAAACTTATTGGTGGTGCCCTGGACGTTAATGGGAAGTGGCATTATTTGTATACATTGTACAAATAATGAGTGGCCAGTGGCACCTTCACTACATGCACAAGGTTAGTGTTCACAATATATGCTTCTATACCAATAATATTAATCAGTTGATACAGGTTAGCATCACTCAAGGTCAAGGGAACTTGAAGGTCTCTGGGAAAGCTCTCTTGGCTGTTTTTCAGAATATTAAGCAAGTGGCTTGGGGAAAGTACCTCTGGCTGTTGTATTCCTTACCTGGCATACAAACGAGATTGTATCAAAATATCATTCTCATCTTTAACTTCTTCTAAAGCTCTCTGTATTATGGTGATTATGGTGACCACTTACTTGCTTTTCTTTTATGTCTTTTTTGTTTTTCAATAATCTTAATTATGGAATGCCCATTTTTCATCAATGTATCCATGCAGGATGCTGCCTTGGCGTGTGGTATTCTTACTTGTGGGATGTCTTGTAGTTGAGTCTATTGACGTGGCTGTCACCATCATCCTCTTCACCAGAGGCACTGGAGAAAATTGAGCTGCTAGAATCGTGACAGGTTGCTGTCTTGCCGTCCAGTTGTGGTTGTGGCACCCCTGGTCCCCGTTCACCCCCCCCCCCCCCCTCCAAATATCTGTAATGCCGTCACTTGACATCCTAGCTTCTTTGCTTTCAGTGTCAAAAATTAGTTCAGATATTTCTCCGGGCGTCAGCGACCTTGGTTTGATCCATTCATTTTTAGGCACCACTCACACCACTGCGAAATGCTTTCTGAGAAGAAATAATGAACTCCCTCAGGAACATTGCTTGTGTGAACTCGGCAACAAATCTGAGAAGTGCAACGCAGTATCTCGAGCTCTGAATGGGGGCCGTTCAAACGAAAACGTTGCAGATAAAGGTCTGCTTATTGCTGTTTTTCGCCACATTATCGTTGTAACCCTAGAGCTGTGTAGCTGTGTATTGACAGTCTCCAGAGTAAACCGTTAGTCATACACAAACACACCCAATGAACACAGCAGGAAAAATAAAGCGAGTTTCACTGCCTTGCCACAAACTTCCTTACTGGCCATGGGTAAAAACAGCATCATATGCGCAGGGATAACCGGGTTCTATCCTGGAGTAAATAGGCTGCAGCATCAAGCTGACCAAAGAAAGGTCTACTGCGGTGTTAAAAATGCGTTTAAGCTAGATTGTGCTCCTCTATATGTTTCTATGGCGTGGAGAGCAACGTATTTAAATGGCTGGCGTTCCCGCTGTCCCTTATAAAGGACGCTGCAGCCTAGAGGAAGTTTAAACGCCGTCCCGTATAGAGGACGGAGGTACCCTAAAGGTTTAACACCGGCCCGTCATTTAGCTCCTCTGCATCCTCTGTTCCGTCCAAGAATTCCTGGTTTTTGATGTTGGCTCCATTTCTTGTATACATGCATCTGCCCTTTTAACTGATCCTTGCCCTTACCCTGATAACACCATGCTGGATCAGCTGGCTAGCTTGTACAGTGGAGAGCAAGGCTTATCTGCGGGAATATGGCGTGGTGTAGGTGTTCGGTTGTGAACGTACAAATGTTATTGTTCGTGAAGTTACGTAAATAAATTGAACACACCGAGACGACCAAGTCACTGAAATGACCAGACGATTGCTAACAGATACATTTGATAAACATGTGCACAGCACTATTTGTTGGCAGTTTGCATATGGTCAGTTCTGCTGATCGGCGAGGTGTTGGAGCACACAAATTGGAATGCCCGTTGTTACTCCCGTGTCTTGTGCATTTCATTCGCACTGGTAGGACAGTGGCGTGCGTGCTCCTTTTTCTGATCTTCGCGACCCCGATATCCCAAACTGCCTTGGATACGGCTGCCGCGCTATAAAACTGTCACTCGAACCACGCTACTTCCATCCTCCCTCGCAAGGGCCAGCATAATCGGTTGTAGTTCTTCCCCGGTGGAATAGTTTAACAACGCGAACAGCGCAGTTGATACACTATTCCAGTACCGCGGGTACATAGATCGTAATCGCTCATATTCCATGTGAACGTACATAACAATTGCACACTCGTGTGACTAGACATAACAGCGTGTACACATAGGTTTAGGCAGTTTCTGCATTAAATTACTATGGGTTTCTACTTCATTAGCTGTCAGCTGGCTGCTGCATGTCTTTAGGAGAGCAGGCCCATTTATAGCCTTCTGGCAATTTGAATGAATGAACGAATTATATTCATTAACTGCAATTGGGATTTCCCCCGGTGGCAGTTGTCCGTAAACTATACACAAATGGAAAGGAACAAATATACACGAGGAGAAACGATGTACAAGACAATGGAAAATACAGAACACGCAAAGTAGAAGCAAAAGGTACAAAGAATAAACAATCATAAAACGCATAACAGAACCTAAAACGAGTACACAGGAAACAATGAGACAGGTATACAAAACAATGAGACAACATACAATGCAGTAACCCACGTAAGAATTGCATAACTGAAATCAATGATAATACAGGCATTCCACACAAGACCTTCACTTCACGTCACTTCACTTCACTTCGTTTCACTTCACTTCACACCCCACTTCACTTCACACCACTTTTAGACGCTTCATCGCCACACTTCGGTACCCTCCACTTTACGTCACTAATAATTACTTTCCTAATCCTCTTTACAACACAAATACAATTCCAAATACAATACGCATACAAACACAATTACAATACAAATACAATAAAGTGCAAATTACAATACAAGTACAAATTACAAGTACAACATTCATCATGGCATGTGGTGCAAGTCTCAGTCTTCTTGATAGGTATGTCTGAACAATGGTCCCCAATATTGTTGAGCTCTGTATCTGCCCTTCGGCGCCTCTATAATTTATCATAGACGGGTTCTCAAATCTTGCTGCAGCAACAGCAGCCGCTATGTGAAGCGGGAAGTTGTTGCGGGTGAGACAGGCTGTTGCTTCTTTGTCATAGAGAATTTTAGCAAAGTAAACTTCATGAGGAGGAAGAGATGCAACAAATCCCCACACTGCTAGCATACCCTTACGGTTTTCTGCTAGAAGTCTTACAGACAAGAGCTCACGATACCTAGAATACAGATACTCGTCAATGAGTATTATGTGGGTCATGCTTGTACCTTTCAGTAGCCTAATCACATCTTTGAAAAGGTTAGTAAAACGATCTTGACCGGATGAGACCGCCCAACATATTGTGAAAATTTCTCTTCTCAAAAAGAGAAGAGATATATGTTCCGATTGAATTCATGGTAGGAATGGTACAAATGGACGGGTACATTCCCCAATATGTCGTCCAAAGTGTGTGGACTGACTAAACTTACGGTAAGCTTTCCCAACAGTACGCACTCGTCTAACCGCTCCTTCTTTCCCGCTAGCTTCTTCAATCGGTTAAGCACGTCTCTTAGTTACAGGGAATCTAAGTGGTCTGAAGCACTACTTAACACTGTGGTAGTTAATTACACAGGTTTTTATTGTTCCAATGAAAATTTACACTGAATCTTTCTAAATTTATTTCTTATCTCTTTTTTTTTTTTTTTTTTTGTAGATGTGGCATTGAATTAATTCATCACTTTTTTGCTTGTATTATTTGTTGAACGTGTCCAACCACCAAGAAATACAAACAGCGTCCGACCACCAAGAAATACAAACAGCGTCCGACCACCAAGAAATACAAACAGCGTCTTACCACCAAGAAATACACACAGCGTCTCCTCCGGCGTCAGCAACCACCGGATGTATCTCTAGTTCAAAATTTCTCCCTCCCTCAAATTTCCTACATCTTCTAATTGGCTATCTTCCTACCTCGACTATCCCTAATAGGTCAAAAAGTTGAAATTTTTAATTCCAAATTCCCATTGGCTGACCACGGCGTGAGATCGTAACCTGCGACTCAACCCGTGTGAACCCCGTGCTCTAAGTAACGTTCAAAAGTGGGCGTATGACTTCGCTACCTCCTACCAGACGAGTTATGATGGGCAAAAGCTGTCAACTTGCCAAATTTCTGTAGCTGCAAAAACACTTCTAAAACACATTAAACCTGACATTGACAAACTAAGTTCCTTTTGCTGCAAACTAGCCTCATATCTCTTTCCCATTCTAACTAGTGCTAACTCTGTCTACAGTCCTCGCATGTCCCCTTCGGTCCTGCACAGTTGTGTATGCCAGATGTCCTAATTAGCTACATCCCTGCATCTAGCTAGCTTCACGATATTTCTGACTCTCACTATTGCCTTATAAATGTGAAGTTCCATAGCATTAACAACTAACCCCCTTTTAAACAGTACACACTCGAGTGCTCCTAACAGCTCGTCTAGATTTTCTTGCAATTTTAAAATGGAAAATTCTAGCTGTCTGATTAGTGTGTACAGTTCACTCATACCATGTAATGTCACGTTAAGCCACATAACGTCTCTGGGTATTTCCTTGAATCTGTCATGGGACTTAATAACTACGTCTTTCACTATGTTGGACATATTACCTATAACCTCTGAGTTAGTACTTGTGACCGAGTCTGGTCGTTTTATGTACGTCACTTGGTTCTCCATTGAGGAAACAACGTCGTCTTGATGTGACTCTAACTTTTCCAACGTGTCCTGCAGTGAATTTAGATCCGTTACTGTTGCCGTGCGAAACTAAGTTTTGAGAAACATTCCGCCAATGTTCAACAACCCCCCTACGTGGATCCAGTTTAGGAGTGAATTGTCCCATACTGCTCAATTTAATTTCCAATTCATCAAGTAAGAGGTCTACTTGTTCGAGCTCATTCACTACAGTGGGTTCTGTTCCGTTGTGTACTAACTGCAAATCTCTCCTCAGAGTGGAAATTATGTCCTCGTATGGCCGCAAGTTCAAGTCTAATACAATTCGCCAGACATCATTAGTCATAATTATGTCTTTAGTTTTTAAAAATATCATGCTGTGGTTCAACGGGTTCATCGTCTGCCCGGTTACCATGCTCAGCATGCAACCTGTAACACAATGGGCATTTTATTCACATAGTAATACGTCGCAACACGCAACTTGCACTAATACTTTACTCCTAACTGTCCACGTGTTACCTAACTTCTGACAATGAACCACGTGCTTACTAGTCGGCCATATTGCATGTGGGAGGGAATGCAAGTGGACTGGTAAGTGGGAGGTGTCAATTCCGCTATGAGTTAATCGTCATTAACCTAACAGCATGTCTCGCTTCCTGCGGCTACTGTATGTACACACCATTCGTCCTTGTCTTATCTCTCAAGACCTTGTCGGTCGTGTTACACGTTGGTCAGTGTACTACGTCATCTGTTTACATCGAGTATCAGTCTTGGTCGTGTCACCTCTACAAGCACGCACAGCCGTTGCGAACTGCTATCCATTTATTCTCTCTACGTTACTATTTTCTCTGCTTATTATGCACCCATTTTCGAGACTGCCCTTTTGGATCATGCGTCTGTGCGTTGCAGACTTATCTTTCCGTTTGTCCGTCTCGATGTTGAAGTGTAGCTCGAGACCTCGTAACCGGTGGTTCTGGCCGTGTAGTCCTTATTTCGCGACTCGACAGGCTCAACTAAAATGCAGCTAGAGCCCAGTCACCATATTAAACTAGAACAAGATGTTTTCAAAAATGCAGATGCAGTAGCATTAATTATAAATGATAATTTACTTCTCATTCCAGGCATACACCTTATACTTTCAATTATTATTAAAACGACCCAAGTGGACACCATAACTTTGTGATCAATGTTATTTTACTGGTGGACAGGCCACAAAATATTAATCCCTGAAAAACAATGTTTTTGTTTTCCCCACGCATAACCGCTATTTGACCTACTGCAAGATGTCTTTATGTGGCACCTTTCTGCTGTTGCAATGTTACCATATTTTTCCATACTCTATGGCGCATATCAATAAACAAAGTGCATTATTTAATCACTGAAAAAATGCAGTAAAGCATAAAGCTGTCATATTTTTATGATATGACAAAACATGGGCATAAAGCAAAACCTTCACAAGGTCTTAGAAAACTCATGTGGCTGTTTCAGCTGATAACTGTATCAATTACTTACCATCTTAAAAGCCAACAGAAAACTACGTCACATATACAAAAACCAAATGTGTACCAATAAGGAGCTGAATTCCTGAAAAGAGTAAAAAAGGCCAAGAGTTACCCCACAAGTCTGATGTTGATGTCTTTATTGTGCCAGACCATTTCAACAGACCACATATATTGTGCCCTTTAAACAAACATTGACCAATTTGTGTTACACCCTCGTTCTATGCAGTTCAGTAAAATAAGGTAATCATATTTCAGGAGGCCCCTGCATACACAATTGCTGATGGAAGGAAGGGTTAACAGAGCACCAGAGAATAGTGACAGACTGTGAATGAGGGCCTTGTGAGATCCTTGTACAAACCCAGGCCCTATCTCGGGTTGAACTGGGGAGGCGCTTGCTCCCTTATCCACTAAAAATTTAGAACTCTCTGCCATTTGTCACTGTTTGGACCAGTTCTTCATTTGTCTCATCTCTGATGGTCGGAATCACTTTCTTCGTGGTGTTTGTCGACCTTCGTGCGGGGCTTCCAAAGGTCTCACTTAGTTTGGGGTGTGCTTAGCTGCTTTCTGTTCTCCCGCTGGTCTATCTCGTGTGGCCAGCGAATTTGCCTTCTTACAAAACTTCGCGATGTGCCCCGGCCCATTACATAACCAGCACCTTATGCCCGTTTTCTCCCTACTGTTCGGTCGTCCGTGTCTAGCCTGCTTCTCCCTATGATAATCGCCCTGGTGGTAGGTCTCCGTCTCTGACCAGCGATCCCTTGCGATATGTCCTCGCCTATTGCATTTGTGACACACGATGGACCTTACGTCTGTCCTAGAAACCTTCTCTTTTCTAGCTCGGTCTTCAAACTCCCAGACCATTATGTACGGTGGTGGCTATTTTTAAGGGTTGCTCTACACTCTCGGGCATTCGGAATCTTAGTTCCTTCCCCACATGTCCTGTGCATCCATGGATGAATGCTGACAGAAGTCTATAGCGCCCTTCGTCTGCCCCGCCCCCCCCCCCGCATTGAAACAGGTTACACTTGCGTGGTTTAGGTTACGATTGTATTCTCGAACTAACTTTCTGTCGATTTATTGTTCTCTAAACCAGAATCGCTGTAGGGTTCGTTTTTATGGTAGTAGTTAGGTACAGAGTTTTGTGCATCGCATTTTACACCGGCCCGTCATTTAGCTCCTCTGCATCCTCTGTTCCGTCCAAGAATTCATGGTTTTTGATGTTGGCTCCATTTCTTGTATACATGCATCTGCCCTTTTAACTGATCCTTGCTCTTACCCTGATAACACCATGCTGGATCAGCTGGCTAGCTTGTACAGTGGAGAGCAAGGCTTATCTGCGGGAATATGGCGTGGTGTAGGTGTTCGGTTGTGAACGTACAAATGTTATTGTTCGTGAAGTTACGTAAATAAATCGAACACACCGAGACGACCAAGTCACTGAAATGACCAGACGATTGCTAGCAGATACATTTGATAAACATGTGCACAACACTATTTGTTGGCAGTTTGCATATGGTCAGGTCTCTGTCAGTTCTGCTGATCGGCGAGGTGTTGGAGCACACAAATTGGAATGCCCGTTGTTACTCCCGTGTCTTGTGCATTTCATTCGCACTGGTAGGACAGTTGCTTGCTTGGTCCTTTTTCTGATCTTCGCGACCCCGATATCCCAAACTGCCTTGGATACGGCTGCCGCGCTATAAAATTGTCACTCCAACCACCAATCTACCGGTGTTCTTTCCCTGGTACAAAGCGGCCGGGGCGTGAAGCTGCCCATTCACCTCCGTCTAGAGCCCAGGCCAGCAAAGAGTGGCGCTACGCAAGTGTTCCCCCGTGTGCTCTCGCGTCGTGGGCAGGCACAGATTTGCCTCTTACGTATGCATTTAGTTTGATGTTACGTGCAGTTTGCACTGATGCGACCCCAGGGTTCAGCAGTATGAAAGCTTACAGTGAGCAAGCCACTCGCCACGGATGTGTGTCAAATGTGATAGCTGGACAGGGGGGATTTCACATTTTGTGTCTTAAAGCTGCGACTCGGATATACAATAGGTAAATGTTTCGCTGCTTCACCTTAAGACAACACCGCCCTTGCACAGGGCGTATGCTAACCGCTAGTCAGCTCGTGGGGGTTTGCTTACCGCGCCATAACGTCTGTAGACTGAATGCTAGCAATTTCCTGCCGTGTCACCAGGTCATGCCTGTGCCTAGCGTGTCGGTCCTCGTCTCCAAGACGTCGCACTCTGCGCTATCTACTCAAAAGAACGCCTCACATTTTATTCAACTCGGAACTTCATTATCGTGTTAAGAAGAGCCTACCACCGGTCCATACCCGTGAGCCAGTGGACTCCAGTCCAGCAGGTGTCATTGCACCTCACGCACACCGGTACCTGACAAATCGCGCACTGAGAACAGCTTGCTTGTAATTTCAATTGAACTTGCGGGCTGTTGTGCTCACGGTAATGAACCTTCGGGCACGACAAAACGTGGGCAATTTGTTGACTAGCTGGGCGACTGTTAGCTTTTCAAAAATAAATATAATTCTCTTCCTTAAACTTAGTCACGCCGATCGCAGTGGCCGTGCGGTCTAAGGCGTGGGTCTGCGGCCGTTCGCTTGCTGGCATTGCGGGTGCGAATCCCGCCGGTGGCATGGATGTCTGTCTGTTGTGAGTGTTTGTGTGTTGTGTAGGTAGCGGCCTCTGCGTAGTCCTACCGGATGTGTGTGTGTGTGTGTGTGTGTGTCTGTCTGAGTGTGTGTGATCCAGAAACCTCAACAGTGACGCGGGCTAGGCCTGTGTTGGGCTGTTGCGCCACAGAAAAATAAAACTTAGTGTCTTTAGGGTCAGGGACTGCAAACTTCACGTTTTTGGTGCAGAAATGCCTGGACCAAAAACGGCTGTTCACACTGCTGCTAGAAGATTATTATTATTATTATTATTATTATTATTATTATGTGTGTGTGTGTGTGTCTCTTGTCACAGGCCTTTCCTTCCCGGTACGTCTCTTGAACCAGCAGTGATCCCCACCGCTCAGGCTTCAAGCTTCACACTGCAGAACTTTCCGTATTATGTGTGATGTTCCAAGTATAGCTGTCTTTTGTAGTGAATCTATCGAATGTTTTCCTGGTATAGCTTCCAAATTTTTCTTTAAGCTTCTCGTTACTATTCAGTGGCTCCAATTATTACTTGTACAATTGTACACTTCAGGTTCCACATTCGTTGTATCTCTATACATAAACTCTTGTATTTTAACCTCTTTTCCGCTTCCTTTTGCACAACGTTTTTGTCTGCTGGTATTGCCACATCAATCAGTGTGCATGTTTTCTCTTTTTTGTTTTTAATTATTATATCTGGCCTATTTGCTGTAACTTCTCTGTCTGTGTGTACTGCTTGGTTCCATAACACTGTGACATCTCCCTCTTCACACACAGGGTTGGGCATGTGTGTATACCATTTGTCTGTGGTTTCAATGCCCAAGGCTTTACATATTGAGTAGTGTAAATGTAAACAGACTTTATCATGTCTCATTAAATATTCGTTCTTTGCCAAAATGGGGCATCCTGAAGTTAAGTGGTCAATAGTTTCATGTTGTTTACACAACCGGCATTTACTCTCAATTTCTTCCTTCAAAATTTTATTCTTAAAATAGTTTGTACTAATTGCTTGGTCTTGAGCTGCCACTATTGCACTTTCTGTTTCTCCCTTGATGTCGCCAGATTTTAGCCAGTGATATGACTGTTCAATATCCACCAGCTTTGCATCTAAATTACGTGGCAATTGTCCATGCATCCTCTTCCCATGCCATCTTCCTTTTGTTTTTTCCACTATGCTGTCTTTCAACTTTCTTGTTTCTGTCTGTACTTCTGTCTTGAGGCATCTAGCTGTCGCTAACACTGTTGAGTCCGTGTTGTGTTGGTGTGTTCTTACAACCTGTATTAGTGAGTCTTCCTTCATTTCTACATATTCCACCATTTTTGTAATTTCTACTGCATAGGCTGCTTCTAATTGCATTAAACCCCTTCCTCCCTGTTTTCGGGGAACATACAAGCGATCTACATCTGCCTTTGGGTGATGCTGTCGATGAATGGTTAATAATTTCCTCGTTTTCCGGTCTAGTTTTCGCAGTTCTTCTAAGCGGCAGTTAACAATTCCAAAGCTGTATCTAAGGACTGGTACTGCCAATGATCCAATTGCTTGAATTTTATTCTTTGCACTTAATTCTGTACCCAAAACTAATCTCAGTCTCCTCAAGTATTCCTTCTTAAACTTTTCTTTCTCATTCTTATGCTGTATGTCAAAATTCTCTTCTATTCCCAAATACTTATATGCTTTCCTCGGGTCCAGTTCTCTAATGTCGTTCTCAAACGTGCTTCCTATGTGCATTTTGCTTTGGACCCTACCTCTTTTCAAACATATTCTCGCACATTTTTCTAAACCAAAATTCATATTTATATCTTTACTAATTGTCTGTACAATTTTTATTTCGTTCTTCAAATCATTCTCATTTCTACCTACCAGTTTCAAGTCATCCATATACAATAAGTGACTAATTTTCCTCTCAGTTCCATGTACTTGATACCCACAGTCAGCTCTGTTCAGCTCGTTTGTTAACGGAATAAGTGCTATGCAAAAAAGTAATGGCGAAAGAGAGTCCCCTTGGAATATTCCTCTTCGTACCTGAATGAATTGTGACTGCATTACTTCCTGCTTTGTTTTTAAAAAAAGCCTTGTGTTCCATTTCTCCATGGATAGTTTACAAAATCGGACAATTTTACTGTTCACTCCTACCAATCCTATTGACCTTTCCATCCAGCTATGTGGAATGCTATCAAATGCTTTCTGGTAATCAATCCAAGCTATACTTAAATCCTTGTTCCTTCTCCTGCAGTCCTCATATATTGCTTTTGATACCATTAACTGATCCTTGCAAGCTTTACTTCCAGGGTGACAACCTTTTTGCTCTGCTGGTAGTAAGCTCTGCTCTTCCAAATGTTTGGAGATTCTTGTAGCTATTATTCCTGTTAGGGTTTTGTACATGGTTGTTAAGCATGTAATGGGTCGGTAGTTTCTGACTTCCTTACTGTCTCCCGATTTTGGTATCAAATATGTTATTCCTGTGGTCAGCCAGTCAGGTGCCTTCTCCGGTTCCTCTATAATTGCATTAAAGCTTTTTGCAATATACCTGTGAGTAGCTGGGAAAGCCTTAAGCCAGTAATTTTGTATTTGATCATTTCCAGGAGATTTCCAATTGTGAGCTTTTGCCAAGTATGAAGTAATTTCCACAGTCTGTATAGGCCTCCAGTCCATATGGTTAATTTTCCTTTTCTCTTCCCTTTTTATCCATTCTGCTCTTTCATTATGCTGCGCTTCTTCCCCCCATAATGACTTCCAGTAAGTCTCTGCTTCTGCCATAGAGGGAGNGCTGTTCACACTGCTGCTAGAAGATTATTATTATTATTATTATTATTATTATTATTATTATTATTATTATTTACATGAAATGCTGTGACAGCCTATACCCCCGCTACGGGTTCCCCAAATCACGTCCGTCTTCCACGCCACTGTCTCCAGTACTCCGGAACACGTTTTGGATCGGACAGCGCGACTTAATAGGTAATCGGAAAGAAAAAAGGTTCGAGTCGCGAACGTCTCCCTAGTCGAAATTTAGGAACAGTGAGGCACGACTGTCTGGTTCAGGCAGCTACATAACTAGTGTAACCGTTGGTTTGTGTTGGAATTCTGGCAGATGTTGTTATGTGACAATAAGTACACTGATTGTGTAAATTTATTAGGGAAAGAGCATGTTGTCTTAAATGAGGGGGCAAAATTGTAACGTTTGGCTACGGGAGGTTAGTTAAGGGAGGCTGTGTATGCAGGGGATAGCTGTACTGGGCAAAGACCAGGAAGTCATTTGTCAGCTGTCAGGACTAATAAGAGATCTGGAATGCTTGACCCAAAAATTTTAAACTTGACAACTGAGTACAGCAATAATTCGTCCAGCAAAGCGGGTGACGCTACCACGCCTTTGCTAGGTCGTCACTGAGAGGTCCAGAGGTCTTCACGACCAAGCCCACGGACTGCAGTAATTAGTAACTTTGTCATCCTATCAAGGAGGAGACTTGTTACGTACAGGGGCCAATGGGAGCCGCAGTGTCGGTGCAGCAGCCAATAAGAAAATTTGGAATTATTAGGAACTTTTGTTTGGAGAGC
Organism: Coptotermes formosanus; assembly: GCA_013340265.1. Lineage (NCBI taxonomy): Eukaryota > Metazoa > Arthropoda > Insecta > Blattodea > Rhinotermitidae > Coptotermes > Coptotermes formosanus. The sequence goes on along the minus strand of BLKM01009160.1, from coordinate 492,829 downwards.
AGGAGAATCCAGGGCGCGAGGGTACGCGAGTCTTTTCCTTCACCCGAGGGTGGATGGTCGAAAGAACGGTTGATCACGCGTTTCAGGTTGGGACAACAGATTTCCAGATTGCAGTGCGGTGTGATATTTCATAGTGAAGCAGAACAATTGTAGTTGTAAAGGAAGGATAATCACCCAATAAAGGAGTGTAATTTAAGTGAAATTTGTGTTACTTAAACTGACATAATACAAAGGGTTGCACCGCGTGCGTTGGATTGCCACACGTAACATTCGTTGGGAGCAGTGTCTCGTGCTGCCGACTGGGACATACCCCGCAGTAGACGGCTACACAACTACACCGTTTCACTTTGATTACTACTCCGAGCGCCGCCTCCATAATGGCGGCAAGCGCTGCATTTTGTGCCTAAACAATGCGCGAATCTACTTCCACGCAATTTGAACCTCTCATAATTGCATGAGAAACAGCTGCAAGTGCGTAGAAGTTACACCGGCCAATTAGTATCAAACTGTCGCCGCTCATGCAACTCTTCTGTTGAATGAATCGACTAACGCAAACGGGTGCAGGAAGGGCTGTGAAGTGCAGCTGGCTGAAGGGATCCTGGATACCGAATGGCGAGTGGGAGAGGTTGATGAGTGTCCGAATCACTGAAGGGGCGAATAATTTAATTGGTGAGTGTACGACTGAGTCTGCGAGCCTGTGATTGTTTGAGCGAGTGAGCGTCGCGGTGTTCCGAGTGTACGAATCACTGTAACTACGTGTTTGTCAGCATATGCACAATAAGGTGTATAAATTCAATCTTCCCGGCTAATGGCGGCCTCAGAACGTTTGTTTCTGAGAGTTTCATTTGAAGCCACAAACCTCTTGAGTGTGCCCCCCCCCCTCCCATGAGGTTACACACCCTCCCCGTAAGTAGCCTGCTTATAAAAAGTATCGAGCGCATCGCAGTTCGCTTTTGCTTAGGAAACGTCTGGGCTCGCGCTTTTTGTCGGAAAGTGACACTTGTTTCGATGCACGTTTAATTGTCAAATGCAATGAGCTGTACATCAGTTAAAATTATAAATGGTGTACATGGTTATACAAGGACAGGCAAACTGAGCAGCAGCTCGGAGGTAATAGGTCTGGGCAAATTAACACTGGTGCTGGGAAAACAGCGTGTAGACGTGAACCCCCACCCTGAACACTAATGCCCCAAAAGGCAATGGGGAGTGGGACACAGGGGTGCACCTCTACGTAAGCCGTCGGGTGTTTGGTCGGCCGGAAACCGACCCAGCCTCCGTCCCCGTGGGGGAATAGTAGTCACTGGCAAGATAGTGTAGTAGGAGAATATGATGGTAACAAGCAATCATAAATATATTAACAACGTAAGATCAAATAATACAATATTTCTCAGAACTAATCACAACTCTGGCCACAAATAATATACAAACACAATAATATACAAACGGGGCGACCCTCCCTCTCTCTTTCTCGGCACACACACTCCATTCACCCTATTTACAACAATTTCGTAGCCCCAAACAAACAGAAAAAAAAACTAACTCGACCTTCTAATTATTTCTCCTCTCCCTCTCTCTCTCCCCCCCCCCCTCTCGTCCTCACTTAGTAACATACTATGTCTGACGCGGAAGGACAAACTCCCCCGGGCACCGTGGGTGCGGGACGGACGGCACAACCCCCCCCCCCCTTCTCAAAGAAAGAAAAGAGACAACAAACTAGGTAGCAAACAAACAAATATAAATTACAAATACATCCCTCAATACATACCAATGTGCCGTTCATACACAACACCAACCCACGGACGAGCGAGAGGCAGAGAGAGAGAGACGAGGCAGGTCCTAGATCGACCTCCGAGGGGGTCCAAACGGAGAGTGAGTTTTTCCTGACTGACAAGCAGCTAGGAAGACTCAAGAAAACCCCCCACCCTAATCCATCTCTCCCTCTTCCCCCTATCAAAGGCACCCGCGCACGCTCCGCTGAGGGAATCGCATGTGGCATCATCGAAATCGGCGGGACATGAGCGATTGGAGAATCCAATCGGCTCAGACGTAGAGTATTCCTGCTTTTATGGTTAACCCTTTAAAAGACCAAGATTAACGGGAATTAAAGATATTCAGCTCGTACCGCGCAGTAAACACCCTGTCTCGGTTGTGAAAACCAATCAGTGCTGTATAGGGGAATAATCGCTGTTTGTTCTGAGATGCACACAAAACACGTAAATACGCTGTGTGGGCAGAACGTGGAATTTGTGAATGTTAAACCTCGTGGTACAGTTAAACGTTCAGTCCGTACCGCGCAGTAAACACTGGCTCGGTTATAAACACCAGTCAGTTAATGCTGTATGAGGAAACAATCGCTGTTTGTTCTGAGATCCACACAAAACACATAAATGGACTGTGTGGGATAAGATCAGGCGGACGTGTGAGTATTGCCTCCCACGTATCCACTTGCAGTAACGGCCAGCCTCTGTGACACAATTTTCACCGCAATGAAGTGTTCGTAACGATAAGTTATGCAGAGTGACTGGGCCACGGGCCGCATGGTGCACGTTTCTACTTCGACTGCCCGTAGCAGCAAGATTTGTTTCTTTTGCACAGCCTCTGTACCAGTGGTTCCCAACCTCAGGTCGCGACCCAACTCAGGCTCGCGGAGTGTCTGACGTAGGGTCGCGAGGGTGTTCTGTTCATTCTATGTAACGTTCCACATGTTCAGTATTTCGTAAGTTTTTATTTAGAAGCAGATGGTTTGTCTAACCAGCACATGTATGAGTTATTTAAATAAAGATTTGTTTCTTTCATGGCTTGTGTATTTAATATTTTCTAAAAAATATTGGAGTTGACAAGTACAATTAAAAGTTCAGTATTTTTTAATAAGTGGCAATGTCATGTGGTGTTCAAGAATAGGCTTTAGTATCAGTTTATTTACAGTAAATGTCGCTGACTCTTGCCGTTTCCATGGCTGGGTCGCGGGCCACGTACCGTTTGCTACTTTAGGGTAACACTCTTAAAAGTCTGGAATCCGCCGCTCTATATGGCCTTTGTTCCTAGCCACAGGATGCCAAGATCCTCTGTCGGCGGTAAAACGGCCAGGACATGAAGCTGACCGGTCGCCCCCATGTAATGTGGATGTTAAGAAAGCATGAAGCTATACCTGCACTTTGCCATACACTTCATGTTGTGGCGGTCAGTTACTCACAGGGAAACCTGTCTTTACGCTGCAACGTATTTGTCTCGCTTATTAACATTTGAACTAATACAGCGGTTTTCAGAGAAGTCGGTATCAGAATTGTTAACACCCTTAATTCCGTGAAGCGCTATATAAGAGTCAGCGAGGTAGTGCAGCGAGTTTCCACTTTCACGGAACCTTCAGTTACCCTGTGTACAGCAGCCCGCCAGTGGGCTCCACCGTGGGCGAGCCGAGATTTACAAAGAGGCTCTTGATATCATGTGCAATAACTCTGTGATTACTATTAATTTCATGTTCTGTTAGACAATGAGCCAAGTGTACAGCGCTGGAAACCACGTATTGACTGTCAAGAAGATTAATATATTGATGTAATATTTGGTTGAGATATTTTGCCACTTTGTGTGCTTGTGCATTGACATTATTGATAACTGGGCGTGTCTGAGTATCTGCTTTGTGTAATTTTAGTTACGCTGTTAGTACGGAGGGTCTGGGTTTGTTTTGAATCAAGTATTTCTCTGTATGTTTGTTGACAGTGTTATCACAGTGTCGTAAAGTCTTGTAACCGTTGGTTTGTGTTCGAATTCAGGCAGGTGTTATTAGATGACAATAAGTACACTGATTGTGTAAATTTATTAGGGGAAGAGCATGTTGCTTTAAATGAGGGGCAAAATTGTAACGTTTGGCTACTGGAGGTTAGTTAAGGGAGGCTGTGTATGCAGGGGATAGCTGTACTGGGCAAAGACCAGGAAGTCATTTGTCAGCTGTCAGAACTAACAACAGATCTGGAATGCTTGACCCAAAAATTTTAAACTTGACAACTGAGTACAGCAATAATTCGTCCAGCAAAGCGGGTGACGCTACCACGCCTTTGCTAGGTCGTAACTAAGAAGTCCAGAGGTCTTCACGACCAAGCCCACGGACTGCAGTAATTAGTAACTTTGTCATCCTATCAAAGAGGAGACTTGTTACGTACAGGGGCCAATGGGAGCCGCAGTGTCGGTGGAGCAGCCAATAAGAAAATTTCGAAATTATTAGGAACTTTTGTTTGGAGAGCAGGAGAATCCAGGGCGCGAGGGTACGCGAGTCTGTTCCTTCACCCGAGGGTGGATGGTCGAAAGAACGGTTGGTCACGCGTTTCAGGTTGAGACAACAGATTTCCAGGGTGCTGTGCCGTGTGATATGTCATAGTGAATCAGAACCATTGTAGTTGTAATAGAAGGATAATCACACAATAAAGGAGTGTAATTTACGTGAAATATGTGTCAGTTAAATTGACATAAAAATAAAGGGTTGCCGCCCGTGTGCGCCGGATTGCCACACGTAATATTCCTTGGGAGCAGTGTCTCGTGCTGCCGACTGGGACATACCCCGCAGTAGACGGCTACAGTCTGTTGCAGTTGTTTTGGTATTTTGTGCTGGCTTCTGTAGTAAGTTATGAGAACTGGTTGCTTGTTAAGAATCATTTATCCTTATATCTTTAAGGTAGTGTTTTTATACAAGTGTTTTAGTGTCAAGTGAAACTGCTTATACAAGACACAACTCGAACCCTCTCTAGTGTTTAATAACTGGTGTTGATGATGGTACCTGTGTGTACCGAAACATGTTGGGTTTGTAAGTAAACATCTTGTACATACATTTTATAAGAAGTGTGCACATGTTTGTCTCGTGTTCTGCAACTCTGATCATTTATCTTATTCTCATAGGCATTGTTGTCTATTGCAACGATCTTTCTAGCTCTGTCTGCTGGTACCAAAGTCACATTATGTTGTGTTCTAGTTTGTTACTAACTGTTTTGCAACATGTAGATGTGTCTTATGTAAGAGGGTTACAAGATGTACATGAATTTGTAATTTGTTTCACTCTTTTTGGTGCTAAGACTCGGTAAGCATTTTGTACGTTAGAATGTAGCATTTTGATAGCATTTTCTGTTTCAATCACAATATTTGTTAGATATGATGTTACAGGGTTTTTGATGCTTTACTGAAATCCAAAGTTTAAAAGATTCATTTCTTGTTTTGTGTGAGATTTATGACAAATTACGTACCCCGGTATAAAACGTATTATTTTGCTTACGTTGTATTGCCTGCGGGCTAAAAGTTGTATCGGGTGATGACATGTGTTTGTTCGCTTGTAAAGCGTGTCACTTCTTATTGAGATTACGGTGCTGTGTCTCCATACAGTGTTGCAGCCTTTCATCGATATTGCTTTGGATGAGTGTTCAATTCTTCTGCCACTGTGTTGCACATTGTAGCTGGATCTTATGTAACTGTTCGTTGAGTTTTTGTTTTTTGACGTATGCAAGTATTTCAGCTCCTGGTTTATGCGAAATTGGGTCGCCGTTTTCAGTGTATTGTGACTTTGTCGGCTGGACCCACTCACTTTTATGTATGTGTAACGAGATGACAGCTGTGATTGCTTGCACATTTCGTTATACCAAATTGCTGCGTTCGTCTCGTGTAACTTCGCTCTGATATTCATGCAGGGATAAGAGACATTATATATATATATGTGTGTGTGTGTGTGTGTGTGTGTGTGTGTGTGTTTGCATGTATGTGGAAAAAGCCCTTAAGTACACTGTTGTTGTGGACAGGGATGAGAGTGTATGGTAAAGGAGATGTATGTATGTATGTATGTAATTATATATGTATCTACATTTACGTTATGTTAGACTTGCTGGAAGAAATAGTCGTATTGATATCTGCCGTGTTCTGGGATATTACGCGGCGTCGTGTGGTAATTGTTACCGACGTTTCGGGACAACGTATCGGTCCCATCCTCAAGGGTCAATAGTCCAAGCCGGAAACAAACATCGGTAAAGAATCATCACATGACGCTGCGTAATATCCCAGAAGAGGGAAGATATCAGCAACGTGGCGACGGTAGCCTGAAATTAAGATTAATAGCCGTATTGCTTGCGAAATGTTTCGTTTTTAGGGTCTGGCCCTCTTTTCTCATCTCCCCTCCCCAAGGCAAGCGGCGAGAAGTTTATGTTTACTGCCCCCCTCCCCCCCAATTGCTGCACAGGGGGTGGGCCGGTGCTGGAAGTCAATCCAGCCATATATGGGTGTGTGTCGGCCTGAAGAGCCTGTGGCGTGGGCTCTGGGTTTCAGAGACACCTCTGAAACACCCCCCGGCCCGGACATGGCTGGAGATTTAGAGATGTGTAGACCACCTGGCCGTAATTTTATCACGCTGGTGATAATATGGGCGGGTGGGGGATATCTGAGCCGTTGGCACTTTTTCGAATTTTCCGCCGTAGTCTTGGCACCTATTCTCGGCGCTTGTCTAGACCTACCCTGGTAATCTCTAACCCTCACAATCTGTACCCCGGTTTCCTTAGCCTCGACCCTTTGGTAGGTAGTAGGCTGTAGGAGTCGGTCAGTCGGCTGGCCGGAGTACGAGCGGTACAGCGGACGTGAAGCATTGGCTTGGTTGGTGGAAGTTCCGGGCTACCGGAGCGGGGGGGAACGAACGAAACCTTTCCGGCAAGTCGGAGCATTCAGTTGAGATTGTTGTAATATATTAATAATATATTAATCTTGGATTGTTGTATGTTGCAGGTAATATATGTATATTTCCTTTCAGATGGCGACTGTAGAGTGCCGAGTTACGTCATGTGATTCCCATATTTGATGTTGTAATTCCATATTTTGTAAATACAATTTATTTCATTGATCCTACTTGTAATTCTACTCCTCCTGATCCCAAGTCTCGGTTGTTACTTTTCCACACAGTGCTGTACCAAAGGCTGTATATCATGAAAGCAGGTCACACGTTTTAGTTCACTGCTCGCTGCAAGACAGATCCTCTGCGATGTGCAGGGCACTTTGAGCAGTACGAACTTATTGAGAAAGCGAGTCAGTGCACCTGTTTTTTATTTTTATCTTCTTTTAATGTTATTCAACTATTTTGAATGATAATTTTTAATACTGACGTTGGTATTCACTGATTGTGAAAAGAGACCTCTACCTGCTGCACTTCGTGTTTTATGTAAACTGAGCAACTACCTGATGATGGCCATAAAAATCGGCCGAAACATGTTGCAGTGAACACAAAGAACATACAGTGTTCTTGTCAGTTGTGGTAGTCTGGGTAAATAAATAAATATATATATATATGTATATTCGATTCGAAACACAACGACATGACCCATGAATTTAGTTCTGAACGTTAAACCTGGCGGTACACACAGTAACAGGTTACTGCTGCTTACTGTGTCAGTCACACGGACTGTGTGGGACAAGTGCAGGCGTGTTTAATATCCAGCCAGCTCACACACAGAGGCTCTGCTGAGGTTCAGAGGTCAGTAGGACCTCCAGATAATTTGGCACGAAAGTCAGGCGCGAAGTTGTTAATAAATTAAAATAAACATCAGACGCCGCCTGCAGTCAGCTTCACGACTGGCCTGGGCCATACTTAAAATGGCGCCAGATCATCTTTAGGGATTGTCAGTTGTTAGCCTATTGTCTTCGCTTATGGCTCCACCATCCACGTCATCATGATCGTCGTCCTATTGCCGACAATCGCCCTATGGCCCGGTCCTTCCCCGACAGGCCGCAGGCACCGCAAGTACAAGTCTATTTCAAGTCACGTCCACATAAATCAAAATGTTGCAAACACAGTTCGGCACGACGGCCGTTTTAAGCCGAACTGCAGCAGCATGTAGAGTACTAGACGTGCCTGTGGTACGAAAAACGAAATTCAAGACGATATTACATGTTTTGTATAAGGACTCGGTGCGTACCGCGCAGTAAACACACTGCCGACCTCGGCTATAAAGAACCAGTCAGTTAATGCTGTATAAGGCAAAAGTTGCTGTTTGTTCTCAGATCTGTACAAAACACATAAAACGCAATGTGGGCACCACGTAGAATTTTTTAATGTTAAATCTGTTGGTACGTGAAGTTACCGCTAGGCTTTAAAAGGTTAAGTCAAATCACACAGCATTTAATCCAACAAAATGCACTGTATTTGGTTCAGACATTCAATATTACAGATCGCCTACATATTAACTGTTGGCCTTTTTATATCCTTGTAATATGTATATACATTGCTAGTTCAGTTTTGTGAAATCTCGGAGAGTAACAATACGGACGCAGCGATAAGTTCAGCCCTATCTGCGCAGGTTAAGAATGGATGAAGCTTTACCTCCACCATGCGATGGCGTGGTACTTAATCACGCCGATAACCTTACTTTCCGTGGACAGAAAGTCGGCCAATATCGCATACACGTCACACCGAAAAAAGATATGCCTACAGAATTTTGTATCAGAGGTGGCAGCGGTTTGTGTGGGGGTCAGTGTAGCTGACTGTTGGATGCATGCAGAAGGCACATGATCTCATACAGGACTCTGAAAAACACACAGATTATGAGAACTTCGTATAATGGCCTTGTAAACATGTAGATTCGTCTTTAAGTTTTATTTAACATAAGTCTTGGTTAGACAAATCAATAAAATTAGCCCCTGTGCTCCTTTAAGTTCACTGGGCTTGCCATAAAACCTGTGATAATTTCATGTTGGTTTGGTAAAGGGCAAGACAAGGCTTCAACACTACCCATGCAGCTTCCACAGCAGGCCTGCTAAAACTTGTACGTGGGGCGGTCAGCTTCCGAAACGTCGGATGTTCATGCGGGCAGCATGAACTTCAGTACACAGAATGGATAACGAATAAGCATACTATGATTATACGTGCTTGTGTTTTTGTCTACACATCATGCACAATAAATAATAACAATAATAATTTATTTAAACTATGCTATTCACCTTTTAGGTTGGGGTGTTGCTATGTTTCGCATATTTCTTTACGAAACGAAGTTGTAATGTTATTTATATATCAATAAACACCTCAAAAGTCTTCAAAATCGCTTTGGTCTCCTACTTCGGCTGTGCCAGGGAAAAAGTCAAAGGCATTCTGTGATTTCCAGTGTCTCTGTGGCCAATGTAGCACTGTGTTGCGGGCAAAGTATTGTCCGTGAGCTACGCGTTGAGTGGGTCTGTTCCTGGTGCAGTTGATTTTCCAACAACAGCAAAATCTATCCGACAACTGGCTCTCAGTTTTGCTGAGAAAGCTTGCCTTCCTCAAGGGTTCAAAGAATTTCCAGGTTACGACAGTTCGCGGCTGATTTCTGAACGACACCACGCAAAAGCACTGAGGTCTGTCTGCCACACTTGCAGCAACAAATCACGTCCCCTACAAGCAGTACTGTGTGCCGCCAGTTGAAACATCTTTTCACGATATCAGCCACATTTCACTGGCGAAGAAGCTGAAGCTGACAGTTCGCAAGAAACGGAGGGCTCAAATATTAACACCAGAACGGCGAACGGTAATGCGGAATACAGATTTCCGTCAAAAATGTAAGGTAGAAGAGTAAAACAGGGTCATTAAGAAAAGGACAGCTGGAAACAAACAGAAACACGGAAGCTACACACTTCTTGCGTTTCCTCTACTGAAAAATCACTCCCGTAATAGAGGAGGTAGGGCAGTACCACGGATCACCATTATTGTGTCACTTGCAGTAGATACAATAATGATGATCCGTAGTATTTTTATTAAGCAGAAGACGGTCCTAAGTGTGACCGGACTTAAGGTCTGAGCTGCAGCAAACGGCTGCGAGAATGCTGTGTATCTGATAACACTGCACAACACAAGCGTTGTTGCCCTTTCAACAAAAACAAGTTTTCTAGTATATTTTAACTCGAAATCAGTGAATTTCCAATTAGATTTTTTCTACCACCTACCATTTAAATATATAAGCAAATGGTAAGTAATACGGCGACAAGCGTATCGATTTTATGAGCGTATGTTGCTGTTTGGTAAATGTTTAGGAACTGTTGGTCAGCTTTCACTTACTATTCTACTGATAAAGACTGTGCTGCCATCTATAGGATACAGCGAGAAACACAAAGGCCGCAACGTGTGTTGGTTGGGGTTATATTGCTAATCATTATGTGGTATTCAGTGGTTGTCACGCAGAGAGGTTAGACAGCGTTATATTGTGCACTGAATATAAATTTTGTATAGGTAAAATGTCTCGCAAATGTGTAAACAGCCCAGATACATTTTGCTATGTATGTGGAGAACTTACGTTGAAGTCTCTAAAACATAACCTCATACCTGTAGTAAAAAAGGCCTACGAGTTATACTTTGGCTGGTAAGTGGGGGCCAGGACAAGCCATCGGCTTCTCACATATGTTGTAGTTCACGTGCAAGGTGTATAAGAAACTGGCTTCAAGATTCGCGACCATCTATGCCGTTAGCAAACTGTATCTTGTTTTCCATTTCCAGCGGGAGACAAGAAACGCGGTATGTTTGTTTTTGGACTCCTTGGGAACATACCGCCAACAGTCCGCAAAGTGACCTAACCTTGTTTGCAAACTGTTTACATACACGTGTGTGCAAACAATGTGTGCAGGTGAGTACATGCTCTTAGATTCACTGGCCACCTATGTAAAATGTTAGACCACGGGCGGTGGTAAAGATGTTAAGTGTCTGGTGTGTTCAACTAATTTCTTGAATTTCGTTAATATTCAGCTGTTTGCAGAGTATGCTAGTTTGCAGCATTTGAAGCCTGATGTGATGGATTATCCACAGTAGTAAGGTTTTATAGTGAACCAGTACAACGGTGATCTCATGTCTGCGCACAGGTGGGAGTAAGCTTTGCCAAAGCTATGTAAACTTGGTTGACGACGTGATAATGGACATCAGTTGGATATGTGAGCAACAGAAGCTGACGTCCAAAGTGATTTGTTGTGACATATATAATTGGCAATATAAACGGTGAGTAAAATCAAAAATCAATTTCCGTTCCACAGATTTTCATGCATGCATTGTCTCACATTGGAAAGCAGTTCCCATTGTATTGACACTGGGTTTGCAAAGTATGACCCTGCAAATGTGCTTGTAAAAGTCAGCAAAGCTCAATGTGTTAAGTGTTTAGTCTGGGTTTATGTAGAGTTATGTATGTGGTTATCATGTACTACCTTCATGTGCTGTAGCAACTAATCGAATTGTTTCAGTCACTTACTGTACATATTTTCTGTACGAATGTCCAGCTTTACTGTATCTCATTTTGTTATAACAGGTTGTTACATTGAGGGTGGTTTGAACAGATGTAGCAGGATGTTGATGCTTGTCATCTGTTTCCAGCGAAGTAATGTGAAGCAAAGTTAGAGGTTTCAGCATGGGTTTGTTTTCTGATTTTGTATGGAACACAGAGTTGAGGTACAATAAGTAATGATGAAGGTAGAAGAGAGAAAGGAAGAAGACAAAAAGTGTATCAAGGGGCATGGAGGTAGCCACTGATGGGAAGTGAGGCTGAGGGGAAGGTTATATTGCTGCTGTGATGTTCCCTGTTTTCAAATTGAAACTGAGACCAGCACACAATAGGTTATATGTAATGTGTAATTAATGGTTAATATAGCAGTGTGAAGATTTTAGTGTTTGGGTTTGTACCTCACCATAAGTGTCTCTGAACGAGATGTGCCCCATATCAAGGCCTGCTCCACACTTGACCTGTCGAGTGTGCAGGAGGTCTGCCCCTTTTTAAGGCCAGCTGCACACTGGACCCCGTCAAGGAGTGGCTCAGTTTTATGTGCCTGCTGAATGCTAGTTTTTTTAGCCATGTATTTGATATGAATACACATGACAAACTGCTGCTGGGTTTACAAAGTTCTGGGCTGCAAAGGTGTAACTTTGGGGGGGGGGATCAATGGCACCCCCATCCAATATTTTTTCAACCTAGGAGTAGTTTTTTTGGTTAACTGAGTTGAATAATGGCAAATAAAAAATAGAAAAAATAAAGTAAAAACATGTGTTTTATGGGACCAATTTTCCGCCATTTCATATTTGACTCCTTTGTATAATCTGGTTCCTAATACCCATGGTCTGGTATCCCCCCCCCCCCCCCCCCAGTGATATTAGCCAAGTTATGCGTATGCTGGACTGGAAACTGTGCAGGATCTTTTAGCAGTTGATGACACAATAAAGAAAAGGAAGTGTTTCTGGAAAAACGATTATTGTATGTGGAAAAAATAAAATCACATGGTGGATTATTTTGCCCTCTGAGCTCACTTATGGTCTGTCAGTAATTACATTCAGTAGCATTGGGACTAATCTGGGAGTGCGGCTCAACTAGTTGAATGGAATAACAAGAGAAAACAATTTAGTGCTTAACAGGCCCCTGGAACTGAAGGTAAGCTTTGTCAGTTGTTGGTTCGCATGCTGTGAAAGCATATGGGAAGCGGAAGTACAGCTGCATGCAGTCTTAATTTTGGCATTGAAATTGAATGGGATCTTTCAGCTCCTATCTGTGGTGATGATTCTGTTTCCTTGGTGAAAACACACATACTATAAAAATCGTGAAAAGCTAGTAAGGTTAGTGAAGAGCATGCAGGGCAAGATGTCAATATGAAGGTATCCAATAAATGCTTTGAAAATTTGGTAAAGTTCAAATATTAGGGAAGGACATTAACAAACTGAAACTGCATTAATGAAGAATTTAGAAGCAGGTTTTAACTTGAGGAATGCCTGCCATCATTTAGCGCAGAATCTTCTGTCTTCCAGTTTGCTGTCCAAAAATATGTAGAAGAAAATACACAAAACTAATTTTTTGTGTTTTGTGTGCATGTGGAACTTGGTATTTCACACTAAGGGAAGAACCCAGGCCGAAGGTGTTTGAGAATCGGGCGTGGAAGGAGACATTTTGGTGTAAGAGGGACAGAGTGATAGGAGATTGGGAATAAACTGCATAGTGAAGAGCTTCGTGGTGTGTCTCAACACCAAATTATTAGATTGAACGAATCAAGGAGAATGAGATGGGTAGATCATGTGGCACACATGGAGGGGAGAAGTGAATACAGGGTTCAGGTGGGGAAATTTGAAGGACAGTCTAGGCATAGGTGGGAGGATAATATTGAAACTGATTTTACTGAAATAGGCTGGGAGGGCGTGGCCTGGATTGATCTGCCTCTGGTTAGGGACAGTAGGTTGGCTATTGTGAGCAGTGGAATGAACGTTCAGGTCTGTAAAATGCGGAGAATTTGTGGAGTATAGCTGAGCGACTGGCAGCTTCTCAAGTAGGACAGTTCATTTTATTAGTGCGTGGGCAAGCTGCAGAAGCTCACTGAACTTGTTGATAATCAAGAGTTGTTAAGAATCCAATCATGGAACTTGCATTTTGGTTTTGTGTTAGTTCTATGAAGAGGAATGTTCAAATCAGTATATCTGTTGGAATCTGTGTATTCTGTACAGGTGTATATGCAGAGTTGGCAGTATGGATCTGTTATTCATCAAGGGCGATGAGAGTGTTGCATGTGTGGCTCTGGTCATGTGCGAACTGTCTGACTGTGGGGTTGTGTATGAAGATGTAACAATGGTAGCAATGTACCATATGTACCAGGTAGGTGGTACAATGATGGCAAAACTAACGGTGCCATATATACTAGGTATCTGATACAGGAATAATGTCACTAACCATACATGTAGCTAGGGCGGTGTGAGTGGTTTGGCCGCCTCAGGTAGCAGAGCCCAAGGGGTGGTGAAGTGACTTCTAAATACAAAGATTTGATTTTCTGTGCTCACCAAATTTTAAATTTCCGAGATGAATAACAAGGAGTTCGACGAATAATTGTAATTTTTTTTAATGTCTGTGCTTTATGTTGGGTGGCCATTGTTATTGCTGACGCTTGGCACCAAGAAACTAGCTATGCCACTGGCTGTACCTATCAATTATGTGATATTAAAAATGGTTCCATTGGCGTATACACCAGGTGTGTATTATAACAATGGTGCTGTTAACTGTACTGCACATATGAGTTGTGTGATATAAAAGTGATGCCACTGCTATGTATATACCAGGTATCTGATACATGTGCCAATAACCTTACCATACATACTGGTTATATGGTATCACATTGGTGCCACTGAGCATGCCATATGTTCCAGGTACATTAAAACTCAGTGTACTGGCACTGTTGGTGTCGGTGAAAGCCTGTGAACAGGAATTCAGTATTATATAAGCAGTGGGGAGTAGTTGGTATAGCACTGCCCTACCAGCTGCCATTGATCAAAGAATTTGGTGGTACAGATGTGCAGACAAGCATTAAGGTGTCCAGTATAACGCCGTTTTGCTGTGCGTCCACTGTTACATGTACTGTACTGTACAGATACATTTCTTGGTAAGATTGTAACTAATGTGAATGTTAACAGATGTTCTGTTTTATGATAAAGGACTGCAGGAAATCACTCAGTTTGAACACTTGCTTGATGATAGTGTGGCTGTACTGAAACGTGTAGTGAGACTGTTGTACAAGGTATGCTGTTGCGTTAGGCTGGAATATATAATGCAGAAATTTAATACTTTCTATCGATTTCCACAGTAACACACATTATTGGTGTGTCTATCAAGTCTAGGCTGGATGACCATGGAATTGTGGTTCAGTTGCCAGTGGGTGCAAGAGATTCTTTCTTTCCCATAATGTCCAGACCAATTTTATAGCAGGTCACATTGAAATGTCAGAGGCCTCACTGTTCACTTTACGTGTTACATTGTTACCTGTTTGGATTTGTTGTTATTGCAGGATTTCTCGTTTTTCAGGCGGCACCAGCATTAGTTGAAACATTCTCAAGGTTACGTGACACCACGGTAAATCTTGTACCAGAACGTGTCCTGGTAGATGGCAATGGAATTTTACATCCGCAGGATTTTGGTCTTGCTTCACGTGTGAGTGAGTTGAAGTGCTGTATTGCCATTGCTGAGTGGAGGTCCCCCTGTTTGTGTGTTGCACTGACAACAGTCTTACAGGCCGCTCTTGGGAGGTTTGAAGTTTTCACATTGATGGTGCTAAATATTCAAGCATGCTTGGATGTGATGCTCTGTTGTTGGAAAGTAGTGCCTAACATGTCAAAAGATTGTTGTCTTCATTTGCAGGTTATTGTTCCTGTAAAAAAACATTCTCAAAATTTGATTCCAAATTGAATTTTTGTAACTGCAGCTGGTGTTTTGTCCATGCCCCCCGCCGTTCTCAGCAGCGGTGAGGGCTTTCGCTTCAACTACATGAACATTTTTCCTTTCGTTTGTGAGAAATGAGAGAGCCAGGACAGCATAGTCAGTATAATGATGAAGCTGTGATATAGATGACAAGGAATTGTTTGTTCCCAGCATGGGCTAGAGATTTTCCTCTTCTCCAAGACAACCAGACCAGTTCTGGGGCTCACTGTGCCTTCTTTTCAGTAGGTACTGTTTGATCTCCCCCCGCCACAGGAAAGGCGACCAGGACTTGCAGTTAAATCATTGAACTCCATCTTGCACAGGCGTTAAGAATGCATAGAGTAGTACTTCCACGCCTACATGGTGTGCACAGGCAGAACTTTGCAATATTTGAGGTTCTTACAGCAGTGCTGCTACTGCTGAAATTTAAAGTCTTCTAGAAAACAATGCTGTGTTTTTGGGCAAGTGGTTTCCACCATTTTGAAGGCACCACAATCCTGTGAGACATCAGGAACTGCTTGCCCAGTGACATAAAGTACATTCCAGAAGACTTCTACTCTTCAGTTTTAGCTTAACATTTATACACATTCAAACATGGTGAATATGGAGGGACATGACTATCAGATTCCAAACTCTTCAGGATATTTTTTTTAGAAATGACCTTGTCTTTAAAATACTTGTTCAGGAAATGAATCATATTTGCAAAGTATAAAAAAGTTCACCTGAGAACAGGCCATGTAGGCCCAGAGGTAAACTAGAGTTGTAGCTCTACTCTTTAACCTGAGCGCTAGGTTGGGGTGGGTGGTCAACATTTGCTAAGGTGGTGTTGTCACTTTATAGTGGTTCTCGAAGTGTGGTCTGTGGTCCATTGAAGGCCAGGGCAGGAGATCCTCAAAATTACATGTTCCTGTTACAATTTATAAGTTAAAGGTTCTGCATTGAATGTTGTTAATGTTTTATATCTGCAGCAATGGTGTTTCTGTTCTTGTAAAGAAAATTCTTAGTACTTGTTTAACCTTTTAAAGCCTAGTGGTAACTTTACATACCACCAGGTTTAACATTAAAACATTCTACGTCGTGCCCACATTGTGTTTATGTGTTATATACGGATCTCAGAACAAACAGCAACTTTTGCCTTATAAAACATTAAGAGACTGGTTTTTACAACCAAAATGGAGAGTGTTTACAGCGCAGTACGCAGTGAGTCCTTATATAGAACAGATACACTTCGTCTTTAAAGGGTTAATTAAGTAATTAATTAATGTATTTATTTATTTACTTACTTCTTAAAACTAAACTGAAAGCAGAATTTTACACAGAATATATTAGATCTCAGTTCAACATTCCTGGAAGTAACAAAGACATAAAATTTAGCTGTGGAGTGATACTGCAGTAACTGTTACAAAAACCAGGAACGGTGTGGATAATAATCTGTAAGGCATCAGTGCTAATAATAAATGTTTACATTATGTGTGGAGTTGAGATGGCATAGTGCTAGTCACTGCTGATAGATCACTGCCTGCTTTCATGCACGGATCTGAAGCAAACAAACATTCATATTGCACTCTTGACTGCTGGCTATGAGGCTTAATATCAAAGTAAAGTCTGCAGTGGTGGGATTCAATTGAAAAGACCAATGCAGATAATACTGAAACGTAAGGCCCAGGGGTTTATCTTTTGTTACATTAAATAAAACAAAAATCTGTAACTGGACACTAAACATGTCTTTCTTTTTGATGTCTCTCAAGCACCATTTAAGATTTATCTTTGTTTAAACAGAGAACTCTTGTGCCCAAGGCAGACCGTGCGTGGGGACTGCATTGTGTGTATACCCATCAGTGTATTCTGTTTCATTCTTGCACTCCAGATTTACATCCAGTTTCCTTATTTTATGTTCAATGAGGAACTTCCAAATTTTTACAAAAATCTTGCATTGACAGAGAATGACTTTTCAGAACCACTCGTACTCTTACGCATGCAGAAACTACAGCAATATAGCATTACAATACAGTAAGAAGGCACAGACATTACGTGGTTTAAATTTATAAGTAAGAAACAAAGTCAGAATGATGCTTTAGTTGGCACATGGAGTGATGGTTAATGATGTGTGGCTGATGAAGACTATTCACTGTGTGTTTCAGTGCTGTTACATACAGTGTCTGCTTAAAAAGTTCCTGGACTATGCGTGCAGCATCCATTTTTAAAGTTTTAATGACCATATGATGATTTGGTGTGTTTAGTAGACTGGAACCTGGTGTTATTTCATTTAGTCCTCAACATATTTTATTACCCAGGAACGATAATTATCTGTTTTGAGATAAGTGTGGATTGGCAGCTTTTTTAAATATTGTTCGCAAAAACTTTTAAAATATTGATGCCATTCAGATACTGCTGGTCAGCTTAATGGCTTATCGCCGAATACCACTTTTATTGAATCATAGGCTTCCTTAGCAGCTTTTCCCAATACGTAACATGTCACACAAATGCACTGTTCTGTCAATGACATTATGAAAATCCCTACTGCACACTTCGTTTAAACCAAATAATTATCTTTACATGACAGTAAAACATATTAAGACTGAATGGAAAATAGCAGTAGGATCCAGACAGTCTAGTACACCATGCCCATCTTTACATGGCCATTACATGATTTTAAAGGGAGGTTGGTTATGATTCCAGGACCTTTTTGTACAGGCTGTGTGGAGTACAATGGCATTTGTCAAGTATAGACCGCTAGTGCCAGCAGTGCTTTGTTATAATGAATATTGAAATATGCATTCTACAGTATTGCCTCATGTAGAGCAGCGTGATATGACTACTGAACTACAGTGTTTGGCAATTTGACCTTTTGTGGTCACCATTTTAATACAACTGTTTCAATCTTTTGTGATGGCGATGAGACCGCTTGGCTGGCAAGTTGGCTTCTCAATCTGTCCAGCTATCGCGCAGATCACTCTCAGCTCATTCGAGCTGAGCTGTCACTAAGCAACGCTGATTTACGTTGTGCTGCATGGAATGGGACTTTCCTTCGTATGTTTAATATATTCTGTGCTTCTCGAAAGTGTTTGTGTTTTATTAAAAATGAAATTTCAATCCTCGTATGCCTTTTGAGGTTTTTTGTGTTTTATTTCAGGTATTCTGTAGGTTAATGGAAGCAAACAGGCGTGACATTGGAAATAGGTTCTGATATTCGTGATGATCTTATGAGTCGTACTTAATCACGAACATCAAGACCGTACTGTAACTTTTGCCATGTCACATTGTCACCATTGGTGTGATAGTCTGACCTGTTTAAGGACAAGTTTTGTACATTCAGAATGATGTAGTAATAGCACAAATTGTGGAGTAATTTTAACACGTCATCGTGTAATATTAGCACTTTTTTTTATGGCTTGATGACAGCCAGCAGTAATGCAGGCCGTATACTATTACATGGTAGAAAGGACGAGGTCATGGTCTAATTTGATGTACTACCCTGACATCTGCCCGAAGAGACTGAATAAAAAACAGGAGAAATGTGTCATGCTGAGATGGCTGGTGTGTGGGTTTGAAATATGGAGTTTCCAAATATAATGCAGGCAAGCTAACTACTTGACCACAATGTTAGTATATAGGAAACATTAAACTTTGAGTTTTTCACTGAAGTGCCTATCATACATGTTGATGAAATGAATATAGTACAGTAGCACTTTATGTGCAGTTCCTATACCATATTAGAGAAGCACTGTAAGTCGCACTTTGAAGCAGGAATATCCTAAGTATGACAGTACTTGGGTTGCCTCAGAAATATCAAAATGATCACAGGTTTCTCCTTTCATGTATTGTGATATATGTAGCAATTTTTGTAAAGTACAAAATGTGTTTTTTACAAGTTTGCAAATATGTACATAATATTTAAGATCCCTTGTCATATGTGCAATGTATGGCACATGACAGAATGTCAGGCTGTCTGCTTCTTACCACTCTGAAGTTACACCTTAGTGAGCTGATTTACTAATTTTTGTTTTGAATAATCTGCCCTGAAGTAATTTCTCACAAGTTTAAGAATTTCAGAAGTGCAGAAGTAAACCCAGTTGTGTTTCTGATTACTAGAAGGGAATTGCTGAAACAGAAATAGAGTTTGTAGTAAAATTTCTCAATCATTATATTAATGAATTGTTATATCTGCACTTTACATATGTTAACTGTGAGATGGGATTTATATTTGTTGAGGGTGCTGGGAAATGCAAAGACTGATGATGTTTTTTGTAATCTCTGGATTCTCTTTATTCATCATTCAAATTGGTTTCTTCACACACTGGCTGTATTTTTATAAGCAGTTAATATTTTGTAATATTATGCTAATATTGTGCAAACATTTTATCTTGTCAGTTAGCAGTTTTGATTCTGTAACAGTTCCAATATTATTATAAATACAAGAATTTGAAGTTCACTTATTTCCACATGTATTTCATGCACATCACTGACCTTAAAGTTGGGTAATTGGTGGCGAAATCTTGTCGTGCACAATTGCTATTCATTTCTTTTGCATGTCCTTCAAATACAGTCTTGCTTGTACATGATATACAAAGGACTGTCAAAAAATACAGTAACAAACCCTCTGGTGCCCAGAATGGATAGCAAACAGGAAGACAAAACATTCTGGACCAAATGCTTGCACGGATTCCTTGAGTTGAATTTGTTCTGAATTTCTTCGTGAATGCAATTTTGGTTTGTGTTGTTCCTAAGTGAACTTTGCCACGCTTCCAAAGGATTTATTCCCTGTCTTTGCGTTCATGAGGCATGTAGGGGAGGGTGTTGTTTGTACCTTGGGTCAGTTTTTGGTTTTCATTCTTTTGTGTGAACAAGATTACATGTTGTACAGTTTGAACTGCTGCATACTGTTGTATACGTATCTGGCAACTGAAGTCTATTTTTTATTTCCACATTGCTTTAAACAAATGGCTGCTGATGACAGTTTGAATGGGACAAGGTAAAGTGATGCAAGGTACAACATATGGTTGTACCTTGGGACAGAATTCAAGAGGAGGGCACAGTGAGGATTAAATTTATTTTTCACACTTTGTGTAGGTACAGGGCCTACAGACTGCTACACTAACGAACACACAACTGACGTCAACAGGAATAGAAACTATAACAACAGAAAACAGTATATGGAATCCAGTAACATTTATTTGATATATTTGCAAATGAAGAAGAAGAAATATGAAAGATAAGCTATATCCAACTTAAAATAAGTTCAGTTACATGCACTTGTATACGTTTTACACAGCTGTGATGCTTAGTGTTTGGACAACCGTATTGGTAATGGGGGGTGGAAGATTCCATAATATGACTACTAAGAATGCTGAAATATTCATTTTCTTTGTCAAGGGTAAATGTGTTTATGTTATCCGATGTTTGTAATACCTTATTTCATATTCATAGCAATGAAGAAAAAGTCATTTCTTCAGCTATGTAATGAGCAGTGCTCTTCTCTGACAGATACTAAAATCGAATCGTCTTTTGCAACATTTCCAACTAAAACTTTCTTCAGTTTCTTTTTGGACACACTCCTAGATAATCGCCATTACTCATATCTGCACATAGAATCTCTTAACGCTCCTCTTCAACATCATCTTCACAGTTTTCTGTTCGTGTATTTCCCCTGAATATTTCTTTTTACCATTTTTGGCTATTTGGCTTTCAATTTCGGTCATCTCTGGTGTGTCTGTTACTATCCTGCCTTTTCCATCCTTTCTTTCCTTAGTTCTTCTTGGTTCAGCTTTAGGGAAGGCTTTTATTATTTCAGGGGGTACTCTTCGTGCTTCATATAATATCAACCGATGTTCCTTCTTCATCGTTGTCCTTCCAGCTTGAAGGTGCATTGGCTGGTTCTGTTACTGGACTAAGGTGCTTCAGTGACATAGAAGGACAGGATTCTAAAATTACATGCCGCAATCCTTACTTTTGTTTCTGTAACACACACACATTCATGGGGGAGAAATCTTGAAGTAGGTAGTAATGCTTTATGTATTTGCTTAAAGATGGCTGAGCAATGGCTAATGAATGGAATTAAAGAGTGACCCAAAGTACAACAATATACCCGACATAAGGCAGTTGTGAGGTTAATATCCTTCCTAACGCCTATGTGCCATTGCTGGCTGACTTTCAACTACCCACTCTCCACAGATGGCCTAGCAACATAACGTAATACATTGCCACAGAATCCCAATGAGTTATGAATGTTTTGTGCTGTAACTGTGCCTAAATATTTCTCTTTATTTATGATTGCGCTCTTTGTCTTCGCCATGTTGAGTGTGGTTTTTGAGTGTCAAGAGCAAGGAATGTGTGGTTTTCCAAGTTGGACATGTTACAACTGGGGACGTGTGTTGTCTACAATCATAGTAATAGGTTAGGAAGAATGTCGACTTAGTATTGTGCAGGTGAGAGTGGAGTTTCGCGTGTTACCGTAGGATTCTCATAGTTGCATACAGGAATGCAGTTTATATGCTTTGTAATAGTCAGCTGACACAGGCAAAGTGAAATGAAACCTGTGTCTTGAGAGAGAAACACATGTTTTGGTCACATTATAGCATAGGGCATAAGTCCATGGATGACCGTTACTCTGATAAATGTGGACTATTATATATGTATTTTCAGGTTAGTATTTTCTTATCATCTAGTACTGTTTATCAGGCAGCATCATGAGTGCCATGTTATTTTGGGAGTGTGCCATGTGTACAGTAACTGAGAGGTGTGATGAGATTGCACAGTGGAATATGAATTTGGCCCCCTCCTACCTCCAAAGTGACATTTTGGGCAGGTTTCTCACTCCACATAGCTACCTGTTTGTTACAGTAGGTCAGTCTTGCTTTGGTTTATTGAGCTGAGGTGAACTCATGTATGCTGCACCTTCACACTCAGTTTTCATTTGGCTTTAAATGTGCTTATCTATCTCGTTTTCAAATAACTGATCACCTTTCAGTTGTGTCCTGTTGTGTAATACACTCCCTGTAAGCGAGATTGGAGATTCTTGCAGTGAAGCTATGAAGACTACTGTATGCAGGGATGTATGCTATGTATGTATGCTAGTGGGAATGTGTGAGTGTGTTTTGGAGGGATATGGAGCTACCATCATTCTATGCTGAAGATGGAGGCAGCACATTCTTCCACAGTGTAGGTACCTGTCTGTGCAGGTGCGTGGTGTTGGGTTCTTCATGCACAGCATGAGTAATGCTTGATCTAATTGGTATGCTTAGTTGATACAATGAGAAAGAAATTATGTATGCTATGTTCCTTGAGCTGTTCATGTTTATTTATGGTACAAGATCACCTGTGGTGAGGTACAGATACTTAGTTTTGTCCAACTCTGATGCAGGGTTTTGTTCATGTTAGTAACCAACTGTCTTATTTCTAACTTTCCTGACAGAAATGTCTAAATCAAATGTGTAGGGGCATGGAGAGTAGTAGTGAGCATTACTATATCATAAAACATGTATGTGAAATAAATGTCCGAACATGTGTTGCAATTTGTTGATACATGAGGAGCTACAACATAAACATTATGCACTATTCCAGCATGGATTGGCACTATTTCCATGTGACTGATGTTTGGTGTAACATGGAAAATGACAATGGTGTTATTCGTGGTTATGTTACAGCCATACCAATGTTGATAAATGCAGGGGATTTGAACATGGGTTGACAGACAAAAAGTATTTTAGATTTGCGAATTTTTGGAGGTTCTGAAATCAAAATGGTAGGAAATTTGGAAACTTCAATGAAGTATAATATAGAAGAGCATCCTGTTTTTATGACAACTTTTGGTTGACTGTAAATGTCTCTGCATTATTTTTATTGCTCACATTGGGGTCGATAAGTTGTGGTGATGGAGCCTTGAAAAAGAATTTCAAATTGGTTTTCTGGCAAGTAATTACTGTCTGATGTGGCACATTCTAGCTTTGCTTATGAAACTCTTTGGATTGTATTGATGCAGCAGATGGATATACTATACCCATCTGCATCTAATTAGACATATGTAAAGGAACATCGATATTCTGAATTGTGTGAACATAAAGTGTGGTAAGTATTTAACCATATTTCTGAAGAGACTTTCTTGTGTGCTTTCTGAATTCATCCCAGTATAGCTGATCTTTAAGTTCTGCCCATGAATAACACAAGGACCCTGATTTGAGAGTAAGTCCCACCTTAAGAATTTGACGTTATGTATTTCTTTCTGAATAGTTTCTCGCAATCGTGATGACGTTAGCTTTTACAGTTCTATGTTGATTTAAAATGAGTCATGCTGATTGGCGTTTTTAAAATTCTGCGCCTTTTATTACCCACAATTTGTATGTTCGCTGTTTCCGTACAGTGATTGGTTAGAGTGAGTGTGCTAAACAAATTGGTGGTGACATACCAGTGACGCTAGTATGGGAAATAAGTCCCGAAATGTAGCCGATTTCGAAATTTGTTTGGCGACAAAAAGACATTTTACTGTATTCGCTGTTTTTTTTTTTTAGAATTTCAGAATCAAACTAAGGACAAACGTTGACACCTCCATGTTAAAATATCATTGTGCGTGTGTGTTAATACAGTTACTTTAAGTGGTGTCAGATATGAGCACAAATTAAATCCTGTAGATGGTACTTGTTACGAGCTCAGAAGAGTGCAATTTGCGCAATTAGGCCTCCGATAAAAAACTCCAAACCCACGTGTGAGACGACGGAGCAGTATATCTTGTAAGCAGTATAGATTAGGGATTTGTTAATGGAGCTTTTTTGGGACTCTTACTAGAAACTTTCTACACAAGGGATTCGCTACGCTGTTCCCGGCAACGTCGTTGAGCAGGCGTGTGGTGGGATATATATGGAGTCAGCACGTGCTCGCGATTGGAGTGACCCGTATATCTGTATTGTGACTTGTAAGTAGAAACACTTCTTACGTGAGATTGTAAATGAAGTGATTATTTTGTGTGGCGGTTTCTATTTTCAGGCAAGCACACCACAAGCATCGCTCCTCATTGGTTTTGACTGCTGTAATGCCACATGTTTAAATCGCCACGCATGACAGCAATAAAGACCAATGAGTAGAGGTACCTTTGTTGCGCTACTCTGAAAGTAGAAATTAGAGACCGTATCGTATGTTCTTTTGGAATGTGCCGTGTGTTCCTGAACCAAGCCACGTCACCAGTTGGAACCGGTGGCAACCGGTTATGTCGTCATACGCAGCGACGCTATTTACCTCCCCTACTCTCCCTTTCGCCGAGGTTTCCTTATGAGGGCAGTAACCTAACTGCGTTGGTCGTCGCAGTGTAAGTTCGAAATTTCGTCTCGGCCGTTTGTCATTCAAAATTCTGTCTAGCGGACCTGCGGCGACAGGGCTAGGTACCTGCTCCACGGCTGCATTGCTTGCCGATCTGCAAGGTAATATTGTGTTACTACTAATTGTGTTAAGACAACTTTGGGGCAGGGTGGGAGAGGGGGAGAGAGAGAGAGAGCGAGCGAGTAGCTGGTGGCTTGATATACGCTCGTGCCAGGGAAGGACGTAATTGTGTTTTGGTATTTTTGTAGTCGGTATACGATCCATGTTGTTTGTATTTTTATTGTTTTTTGCTTAGACCTGAACAGTATGAATATATACGCAGGCCTTTTATCTTAAAGGTTTCTGTGCGTATTTTTGTTGCTACTTCTCCCCTAAAAGCTTCCACATCCATGGAGGGGGTGGTACAGGAATAAAGTGCACTGGTTGGACAAATATTATATTTGACTAATAATCACGCATGGGATGAGGAATGTAGAAAATGAAACGCCATACCTAGCATTGACCGCGCTTGTGCTACAAGCAGTGCAAGTTTGATTTCGCTTTGGCGCTGCAGTTACAAGAGCAGTTTGCTAATGAAGTGAGTTTGTTATATAAATTTTCTCTTTTATTCCAGGAACTTCGTGGTTAGGATATATTTAAGATTTTAGTGGCATGTATGCAAGTATGGCCTTCAACAACATCCACAAAGAAAACGGACGTTAACTTAACATTATAGGCTTTTTCATATAACCTGCAATTAGAATTCAGTTTTTCAGAGAACCGTGTGTAATCACAGGTTTTGTTTTGCTGCTGTATTCCATTATTGCATTGATTCGTGGCTAGGACGTTTAAGGTCTTCGTATATTTTGCTGTTCCCTGGAAAAGGAAGTTTACTGTTAGGTTCTTTGAAAAGGTGTGGAAGGGTAGACCTTGAAGTAGCTGCAGGTTGAAGTTCAACAAAACTGGAAATTTTCTATCAAATTGTTTTGGACAGTGGCACTCACACTAGTATGAATTGTTTAATTTGCAGAAGCTTTAGAATGTGTTGAAGACATGCTTATTGTTGAATTGTGTTCATTTCCACGTTGAATGTAATGTGAATGGTTGTAAGCCAATTTCATTCATAATCTGAGTTTATGTTTCTGTAAGATTAACACTAAGTAATGCAACTGCTTTTTGTATTGCAAATGTGAACTGTAATTGTGTGTTTATCCTTATTAATTTGATGTGTCCATCAGTGTTGAGGGTATGAAATGTTTCAGTTATGTTTCTACTGCATGATGTGTTTTGTACTTATTTGTAACATCTGTTGCCATTGAAATGTGAATGTGTTGTAAATTCACATACACTCAGGATGCAGGATATGAAAAGCAAGGAAAATTGTTAGAGAAAGAAGTCTCCTAGTAAAAGTTCCCCCATGGCTCCATCATGGGAATAAATTGATCCAACTACAGATGTACATGTCCTTTTTACGCACTTTGATAATAGATTCTTCCAGGGATAGTTGAAGGGCGTAAAAGTGAAATGGAGTCAAAATATGACTTCGTTAGTGTATTTTTGTAAAGATATTAATGTGATTTATGTTCTTTGAGTGCTCTGAAGCCAAGGGAAATAGTCCCATGAACTGGAATCATTGATATCAAACCCTGAGCTATTTCACTTTTCCCTCAAGCTTAGTCCTTTACCGGATCTATGTGATTTAAGTAAACTCTGTTCTGTATTTTTGCTCTCCAGTCATATGACCAGTGCATTTTCCAGATAGTTGATAGTGACAGTAACACAAATAAGCCCTTTGGTCTCATTGACATACATCAAAGTTGGCAGGTCAGCGTGACAGTAGGCAAAAAGAAGGCAGAATCCAGCACTGTCATTTTCGCCACCCAGCCTTTCTGCAGTCTCAGTGTCAATTTGCTAATTGCACAAAACAGGCCATTGTTTGCATTAATGATCCTGATTTGATGTCTGTCTGTGTTTGTGTGTGTACACGTGTGTGCTTGTATACACTATGTAAAGCTTGTTGCCTTTAGAGGGCAGAATTACAAAATTACTTGTAATTGACATGGAGTTAGTTTATATATACTATCCAAGAATTCAGACAGTTCCAATTTTGATACATGCTCAGAACACTGCAGATTTTTTTACATAAAGATTGAAACCTTCATGCCTAACCACAGGGGGGCAGGATAGTGCAGTACTTATAGTGACTTGCTGTAGACTGGATGGGTCGGGGTTCGAATCCTGGTGGGGGCAAGGTTTTCCACACCCGTACAGACTGGCCCTGGGGCCCGTACAGCCTCCTGTACAGTGAGGACCAGGCCTTTCCTGGGGGGGTAAAGCATGTGGGGCATGGAGGTAGCCATCTGACCTCATTCCAGTGCCGAGGTTAAAGAGAGAGTAGACCTGTACCTCTACTCCCACTCTGTGCCTTCATGGCTGGTCATAGGCACCTGTTTACCATCTAACGAAGATAAGACTGGGAAATTGAAGACTTCCACTCCTTCCACTTTCCCATGGTTCAGGGCGTATGCTGAGCCGTAGGTTCTCTGCCAATTATCGTGCTTGTGGTAACCCTGTCATGGAGGGTAAGAGAATACCTCCCACATGCAATTTAGAAGCATTCCTGCTTTCTACAATTTGCTAACTAGGATGTACATTTTGTGTTTGTATCAAGTTTGCATTTGTTTGTTGTGTCTGGTACGAACATTTTGCGGAGCGTTTCAGACTTGGATACAATGTTTTTTAAATAAAATACTTACAGATGTGCTGGGATATGTTGCTATGAGGTACAGGGAGGGCTGGGTTCGGTTCGGCTCAATCTTCCTTTGTTGAAAGTGTGTCCTAGGAAAGATCTAGTTGAAACACTTCTCATAAGTGATGTGTATAGATTATATCTGGTTACTATCATGTAATGCAAGTTAAGGTCAGTAAATGCTTCTGCAGTCTGAATGTGCTTCATCTGTTGTGGATTTTGTGAATATGTATTAGACTCAGTTGTTGTACAGTGCCTTCTTTACTTCATGTAGAGTTATTTATACACCAGTGTTTGTCTGTCACACATCAGGTTCATTTTGATCTTTAAACATAAAAAATTCGCAGTGTCTGTCCATCAGCCCCTCATGCTCTGTATCTCACAAACTAGTAACAGTAGAAGCACAGTGTAAATATGAGAGTTGTGTACTTTAGGAAGGAATACAGAAAAGTGGTTAACATTGCTGTTATGCATATGGGATCAATTCCAAGTTAGTATTAGTGGTACGTGATCAACTCTGAATCTATTAAGCAGAGGTGACTGTTGCTGTGGTACAGAGGAAACTAACAGGGGCAATAAGAGTGTGACTGCACCTAAAATGTTATTCACTGCGTATATTTTTTGCCTTCGGGGTATATTTTATTTTGGTGTAGATCGACTGTTTAGACAGTGGCAAAACTGTGTGATGTACAGTGTTTTCTTTTTGCAGCATGAGATGATACATGCATGAGATGTGACTCAATGATAACTGTGACCGTGATAGTCATGGGCAAGAATTCCTAAATCATATGGAAAGAATTAATGAAGAAGCTGGTACAGATTTAACGGTAAGTGCCTTTACATTGTTTTTGCATTTAAATCTGTTTTTGGATTTGGGTGATTGTGCGTATGTAGTGTAGAAAGGTAAACACTGAGATAATAAATAAGTCTGACACCGTACATTTTGCCCTGTCGAAGTGGAGGGAAATCTTATGATCACAAGACTTCAAAGGAGAATTTTCTTGTGCTTCTTTATACACTGTTACTTAATGCATTGTGTGGCCCCATAGTAATTGCTGAAAGCCATTGACTCTTAATGACCATGAGGGAATAACAGTGCATCAACCTGATATGTACAGAACATTCGAAATCTACTGTCCCTTGTGTTTTCTGCTGAAATGTCTTGTTTCTGTTTACAGTCTGATAACATGTAACTTGCAGTTCTCATGCACTTAGTTTTCTCTTAACCTTTACACGACGGCTTGTAAATGGAACTGGTTGTGCCTGGGGTGCAACATTCTTCCAGCCGGCCCTTTAAATTTTTGCGCGTTGGTTACAAAAAACATATTATTTGAACCAAAAAAATTAAACAGTGAAATAAGCGGCATTTTTGAGGAAATGATACAGATATTTCAGCGCGGGTGGAGTAGTGCAGTAAAATTTTAGTAGTATCAAGTAAATTTCCAAAAGTTTCAAAATATTCAATTTCGTTTACTTACATTTCGGTTTCAGTCCCCAGTTTTGCGTAGGGATATCCATCTTGGGCAGAATGAAAAGTTTCATAGCTGTGCTTTCGTGTGGTGGTCCTTAAAGCAGCTTCTGTCTACACAGAGTCCCAAATCACACTTCGGGCACTTCACAAAAACTTTTCTGTATTTACCCCTGGTCAAACACTCGCGGCATGTTTGGCACATGGTCTAGATCAGCTACGGCTCGCCTCTAGTCTTCTGATTTTGGAGGCAGTGCTGGGATGTCTTGCTTATGGCCTTGGTATAGTCCGTTCATATCCAGCCTGTGCCAACATATTCCACACATGGGTGAATTGAAAATCTCTATGCAAAATTTTCATTCTCCCACATGAGGAAAGGAGAATGAAGCTGTTCAGAATGGCCATGTTGAACAGGTGGTATGTATTGTCTGAAAACGACCCTTCATTTCTACAAACCAGTAACTTCGTAGATGGCTACATGTTGAGAATAGTTGTAAAATTTTGAAAATGTCGTGTTTGGAATTCCAAATAAGTTTCGAATCTTCCAGTCTGTAAAAATTTCGTCCTTCCTGTCAGGTCCACTCTTGTCTGTGAAGTGCAGAAAGCGAACATGGTGACGATATGTCTCGTTTCATAGTGTTACTAGAGAAAGTTGTGTACAGCTCGTCAAAAGTTGCCCAGTAGTCTGTCAGTTTGTCCCGTAAGTCATGTCCCATTTGTGTTGTTATTATTGTATTGTTTGGTAAAGGTCCATAGGTTTCCTTATTGTCTAAAATATATGATAACATTTTAGAATATTCAGTACTTCTACATCACATTATTTGAAACTTGGTAAGGTCATCTTGTTTGTCATTTTCACAGGCCCTACTTTATCTGAACAATGCACATTCATAACTGAAATAACAGAATAACTGAATAACAGAATTTTGCTGTACATCTGCATGCCTATGAAATTTGAATAAACCCAGTCATCCATTTTTTACTAACAAAAATTTGGTTGAACTTACCTTTCTTGATGATTTGGTTTGTTGTCTTTTCAGAAAAGCGATCAGGCTCATGAACCTTCATGTACCACCTGCCACATGTTGTTTGATGGTCCTTCCACCAGAAGTCAATGGAACCAGGCGCACGGTTCATGGCACGCTTCACTATGCCAAAGTAAGGCATTCTACTCTGGCATGGCCCATTACAGTGCCACCAGTGCTGTTGGTATAGGTTCACTTCTTCATGGAAGCTGTGGTATACCTGAAACAAAGACCAATGTGTATTCTTGCACAGAACCTAAACACTTGTTAGATGCATGATGCTTCCCAAGAATTAGAATGCATATGTTTTAAGTTACATCCTACAAGGTGCCTCTGTAACATGTTGTCACACAAATTCCTTACATCATATTACTATAATTCATCAGTGGTACTTATCACAATATTTTGCAATTAGTACATGTTATTTCACATCGTCTATAAAAGAAAAGAACCTCAAAGTTATGCATTCAACAAAAAATTGCCACTGTATATGTATGCCATGATTTTACATGTCCTTCTGAGAGTGCTGATAGCAGCATGACAGAATGTACCAGACTGGAGATCTGTCTAGCATTATGAACTGCATACTAAGCAACATTCCACATTCTCACAGTAGGGCTGAAAAAATTCAAGTATTCTGGAATGTTATGCAGTGCAAATCAGTAAATAATCACCAATGTTTTAGAGGGGTATAGTGCCTCCAACTTAAGTGTCAAGCAGTCAAATAAGAATTCTTGGACCTTTTGACACGTGCAACTCTTTCCCAGTCTACAAGCGGTCACCTCATAGCAGAGTTCAGTCTTGAAGTGTATACAGAATTTCAAACAATCACTCTGTTAGTGTCTGTACTGTTGATGTTGGAAAAACATGTCATCAGAACTATCAGTTTGCTCAAAAAACTGGGCCATAAATCAGGTATTCACACATTCATCAGTATGTAAACATGCTGGACGTAAAGATTAACAATTCTGATAAACATGTGTTGACACAATGAAGCCTGGCAATTATAACATTAAAAGAAAACTAAGTGCATGAGAACTGTTAGTTACATGTTATCAGACTCTAAACAAAAACAAGACATTTTGGCAGGAAACACAAGGGACAGTAGATTTTGAATGTTCTGTACACATCAGGTTGATGCACTGTTATTCCCTCATGGTCATTAAGAGTCGATGGCTTTCAGCAATTACTATGGGACCACACAATGCATTAAATAACAGTGTATAAAGAAGCACAAGAAAATTCCCCTTTGAAGTCTTGTGATCATAAAATTTCCCTCCACTTGGAGACGGCAAAATGTACAGTGTCAGACTTATTTATTATCTCAGTGTTTGCCTTTCTACACTACATATGCACAATCACCCAAAACCAAAAATAGATTTAAATGCAAAAACAATGTAAAGGCACTTACCGTTAAATTTGTACCACCTTCTTCATTAATTCTGTCCATATGATTTAGGAATTCTTGCCCATGACCATCATGGTCACAGTTATGGTCAGTGACAAAAAGATATGCATGTATCATCATCTCATGCTGCAGAAAGAAAACACTGTACATAAACATAGGGGGGATCTTGTACTGGGAGACCTTCTGTAACAATTTTCCTTGCTTTTCATAGCATGTCTGGGCGCTGTGTTTTGCTGTGCATCAGTAGATGCACGGCAAAACGCAGCACCCAGATAATTGTGATTAATTAATTAATTAATTCATTCATTCATTCATTCGTTCATTAGTCCACCATAAATCCCATGTGAATTACATTCCACTGGATGTGGTTACCATCAGTCTTGTCTTAAACAAGTGTGATAATACAGCATTTGCCATGTAACATATTCATGAATGTCATGATTATAATGCTTAGTAAAACATAAAAACATTTGAATATAAATAATTAAAGAGATTAAAAGAGTATAAAATACTATATGCATTATTCAATTAAGAGTATAAATTGCATTTATAACTAAAATATTCTTCCATTGAATAAAATGAATTTGAATACAAAAATCTCTTTAAGGCAGACCTAAAAGGATTTTGATCATTAGATAATTCTTTAATTTTTGTTGGTAAGTGGCTATATATCTTTATGCCTGAAAAGTAAGCTCCCTTTTGAACTTTGGTTAAAGAGATAATGGGGGGCTGTAAGTTATTATTTTGTCTGGTAACAATATTGTGAATCTCAGAATTTTTTGTAAACAAGTGTCTATTATTTACAACATAAAGCATCAGAGAAAGTATATATTGAGGGCACAAAGGCAGTATTTTCATTTCCTTGAATAATTCACTACATGAATCTCTTTTCTTTGAACCTGTAATAATTCTAATTACCTTTTTTTGGAGTCTAAAAATTTTTATACTATATGGTGAATTACCCCAAAAGATAATTCCGTATGTCATAATGGAGTGTATCTGAGAAAAATATATCATCCTCAGGGTACTTTGAGACAATATGTGTTTAAAAACTCTCATTATGAAACATGCCACACTTAGTTTGGTTGTAAGGTAGTCTACTTGATTTTTCCAAGATAGCTTATTATCAATAATCAAGCCAAAATATTTTGTACAATTAGCGTTAGATATTTGTGTGTGACTAAGACAAATATCCAAATCTGAATCATCGTGGTTCATTGTTTTAAACTGTAAATAATGTGTTTTTTTTAAGTTAATGATACCAGGTTGATTTTGAATCAATTACTGACCTCGTGGAATATTTTATTCATTGGTAAATTGGAGCCATTATAATCAGGATTAGTCAAGATTATGCTTGTGTCATCAGCGTCTAGGAAGATATTTGCTCCATTTATAGATACGTTGGTTATATCATTTATATAAAGAAGGAAAAAAAGCAGACCAAGGGTCGATCCTTGGGGCGCCCCAAATTTTATCTCCATCCACCTAGATGAGATGCTACTATTGTCAAGCATAACTTTTTGGTACCTTCCTTTAAAATAGGATTTGATTAAGGCATTAAATTTACCAGTGATTCCTTAGAATTCCAGTTTCTTAATAAGTAGATCATGATTGACACAGTCAAATGCTTTTTTTCAAATCACAAAATATTCCCCCAACTAAGTTTATTATTCATAGATTTTAATATTTCATCTATTAGTTTGAAAGATACTTTTTCTGTAGATGAGTTTGGATGAAAGCCATACTGATTAATGTCCAATATATTGTTGATATTTATATGTTCATACAGCCTATTATATATAAGCCTTTCGAATACTTTGAAAATGAAGATAGCAAAGATATACGCCTGTAATTGGATGGATCATATCTGTCACCATTTTTGAATATTGGTTTGACCATGGCAAACTTCAGACTGTCAGGAAAAATACCCTGGGCTAAAGATGTATTACAAATATAAGTAAGTGGCGATATGATATAAGGCGTACTAACTTTTAATACTTTTGCGAAATTTCATCATATCCACAAGAGGATTTGATCTTTAAGGATTTAACTATTTTTCTAATCTCTGCGGTTGAGGTGTAATGCCATTTAATATTTTCAAAAGAGGAGTTAGAACTGTTACGTAGGTAGTTTAGTGGGTTAGTGTTGTTTATGGGTTCATTATTATCCTTAATTAATGTCTCCTGTAATTGTTTGTGCTACTGAGGAAAAATATTATTAAATACATTGGTAATTTGCACCTTATCATTTATTATAGTATTATTGATTTTTAGTAATTGGACGTCATTTTTGTGATTTTTGTTTCCAGTTTCTTTTTTAACACTTGATCATGTAGTTTTTATTTTATTTTTAGATTTCAAAATTGCATTATTGTAGTATAATTTCTTTGCTTCTTTGATGACTGTAGCAAGTATTTTACAATATTTCTTGTAGTACAGCTTAAAATTTCGGTTGTTATCTTGCCTAAGTTTTAGGTAAAGCTCCCCCTTTTTTTATTCCACTGGTTATCCATGGATTATGATTTGGTTTGGGCGTAACTTTTTTCGTAATAAAACAAGATTGAAAGGGTTTTAAGTATGTGTCAAGAAAAGCATTGAATGTGGTATTTGCATCATCACTTACAAAGACTATCATCCCAACGTTCGTAACGTAACAGCCCTTGGAATTTAGATATGTTATAATTGCTGTAATTACTGAAATATTGAGGACTACATACATGACTGGGTGACATTATGTCACTAATTAATATCATCTGGGCATCATGATCTGAAAGCCTGTTTATTAATGGTTTGGTGATATATTTCCTTTACCTGTGGATGTATGTATTATCAATTGCAGTGCTCAAACCATTTACAATTCATGTAGGGAAATTAACCATGCCTATTAAGTTATATGTACTTAAAAGCATGTTGAGCTGTTGTTTTCTATCACAATTTTGTAAGTAGTTTATATTCATATCTCCACAAATAATAAATTCTGATTTATTATTGTGTAAAGTATTCAGAATATTGTCCAGTTTCTGTAGAAATTTATCAGAGTTTCTGGAAGGTGATCTATAAACTGCTAGCACAATAATCTTGATGTTGGTTGAAATTAATTTAATTGCACATGCTTCAGTGTCCATCTCTACACAATTTTTTACTATTGATACAGTACTGAATCAAGTCATGAATAAATATACATACTCCCCAATTTTTGTGGATTTTCCTACAATGTTTAGCTCCTAGTACATAGTTATCAATCAATATGGTATCCATTTCAGGATCTATAAGGTGATGTTCTGTCATGCAAATTATGTGTGGGGGGTCAAATAGTAAGGAGCTCGGAAATTCCTCTGTTTTACCTAGTAGGCCTCTTATATTTTGATGGCATACCTTTAAGAGATTGTTTGTATTGACAGTCATAAACTGGTCATTATTTCCATGTGTTAAAATATTGCTATTAAATTTGTGACATTCATCATCAATTATTAATATGTGTTTTACTCACTTTCTCATAGGATCTAGATAAAAAATCGGGGTTTTTGTTTATGTTCAAACCCTGAGTCAATCCTCCCATAAAAAATCTGTACTCCTCGTTATTGGCTTTCTTCTAATACGTTTGTCAACAGTGTTTACACCTACTGCTATTGATGTACAAGGTAAGCTGATCCCGACTGGATCATTAACAGCCACGTCACATTCTGCTCTCCAGGCTAGTTGTATGGGTGCTTTAACTCCCTTATTAAGCATCATGCAAATACACTTAACTATTTGACTGGATACATTTGATTTACCTAAGCTGTTTAGATGCATACCATGCCTAGTAAAATTTTCTCAAGAACAGTTAGTCTTAATTAAGGACTCACAGTTGAAAGACTTTAAACATTTCTCTAATTTTCTATTAAAAGATGAAACTTCCCTGTTCACACACAAAGACATAGGTAGATCATATCTATGTGGCACATTTACTACAATAATATTAATGTGTTGATTGTTCATGACAAATTTGACAATATTCTTCACTTCAAGAGTAGCTTTGTTATTACTAGCATAATTTGATCCACACTACAACACTATGGAATCATCTCGTGTAAGCTTGCTGATCTCAGTTGATGCAGTATTAGCTAGGCTACTGGACGTCACACCGGGTTTAACAAAGCCACAAACTTCGAAATTAGATGAAAGCTTATATTTTATTCTTTCTGTGCATCCTGTTCCGTGGCTGTCACTCAGCAGTAAGATTTTGTGATCTTTGGGGTGATTGTTACACTGGGGTTTGCAGCTAATTTCCTCGTCTTATACTTGGGTACCGGTTTGTTAGATGGTGACACTTGACCATCAATAATTGTTGGAATATTATGTAATGATGCACTTGACAACTGATGGCAGGGTTTTGCTCTACCTGCAACCACATCTGACCACTTCACTGAAGAGTTAACTTGCAAGATAGTTTTTGAGTTAGAGTTAGTGGCAGACAAGTTGGATGATGTCTTCGCATTCACTGATGAAATACTACTGTTCCCTCGATGTCTTGTGTCGTTGAACATATCCAAAACTTCATTATTATTAATCACAATATTAGCATCATTCTCGTATGAATTACTGGTGTAGCTGGTGGAATTATTCATAGAAGCATTTCTCACTTCATTATGTTTTGCATTTACACATTTGCTAACTATACCTCTGAGGTTAACCTTTTTTTGAACTTCATCTTGTTCACTGCCTTGCTATAAAAGTTCGATCGCTTTTTGCAACGATTGCAGTTGCGAGAGCGCATCCTCTGACTGACTTTCCAATTGAATACAATTTACACATGTAACCACAATATTTTTACCAATATTTGATGAAAAATGATTGTCCCGTCCAGCATTCACCGCTATTACATCCGCCATCTTTCATTGATGTCGATAATGATATGAGATGGAAAAAGCAGAAGTTTTGATGAGAACCGTGCATATTTTTGTCCATGTTGTGGGATGTTATTAATGTATGCTGACATGAGTACGTATCTCGACTATTATCTGAAGGAGATGGAGTAATGAGTCACTGTTGTGTTGATGAGATGAGCAGAGGGATGTGGTGTCACTGGTGAATGCTGGGTACCTGCAGTAGTATATTGTGTATTGGTTTGAGTTCTGAGTGATGTGATGATTAATTGTGTTATGCTTAGAATGTAATTTTTATCATTGTTTGGTAGTTGCTACTTTATACTTCGTAACAAAAACAATTTCTATTTGGTACTAGACTGTTTATACTTTGTAATGAAAACAATTTCTAAAGTTATATTCATATGGTTTTTAAATATGGTAGTGTAAATGTTCTCAAATATTGTAATCTTATATATATAAAGGATCTAACCCTTTGCATGAAATGTTTTGAAGTAACGATTTCTGCAGCTGTCAAGGGATGGTATGACCATCTCCATGTTCACAGTGAAATTACAGAACAAGATCTACCTGCATACTTGTGTCATGAATGCAAAAAGTGATTAAGCCTCACCAGGTGGAGCCTGTTGTGAGGTGTGTTTGTGTGCAAAGGGACAAAGATGTAGCCAGAGTTTTAAATTTGAATTCAAAGAGTAGGAAAAGTTTATTTTAATTTTTATAGAATTACTAGATAATTGTCAAATAAATGATTTATTCCTAAGAGGCCTGTGAAGAATAAGAAAGGAGAGTTGATAATGAATAGAAATGGAAAATTGGCATGGGGGAAAGAATATTTTGAGGAAGTACTGAATCCTAAGGGAAATGAAAATTTTACTTTAGGAAATACTGAAAGACAGGAAGAAGTAAATGTTATAGAAAATAAAGAAATTAAAACAAACCCTCTTAGTAAAGTTGAGATTTTTAAGGCTTTGAAGGACCTAAAACTAGGGAAAGCTCCTGGTCTAGACAATATCAATCATGAGATACTGAAAGTGCATTTGGATACAACTGGCACAGTTCTGCTGCCTCTGTATGAACATATTTGAGAAACAGAAAAAATGTCAGGTGATTGGAAAGAGGGGCTATTAGTAAAGATCCCCCCCCAAAAAAGTGATTTATCTGAATATAAGAACTGGAGAGGAATTACACTGTTATCAGTCCCAATCAAAGTTTTTACTAGAATACTATTAAATAGATTAAAGAAACCAGTTGTGGAGAAACTGAGAAGAGAACAATTCGGTTTCAGAGAAAATAGATCCTGTGTAGATCAAATAAATACACTAAGTATAATAATAGAACAGTCTATGGGATTCAGGTCGCACCTGTATCTTGTTTTTGTGGATTTTGAAAGGGCCTTTGATAGTGTTATAAGAACTAGTATAATAAAGGCCATGAAAATATTTGGCATCCCAGAGAAAATTAAGGTAATTGAAGACATCTACAGAGCATATGCATGTAAAGTAGAGGATGAAGGTGGATTATCAGACCCTTTTGAAATCAAAGCAGGAGTAAGACAGGGATGTCAGCTGTCCCTGACCCTTTTGCTAATGGTTTTAGATATAATTATGAAAGTAGTGATGACGAAGGTCAAAAGAATTAGAGGTATCCAGTGGAATCTTGTGAACATTTATTTATTCATCCTTTACATTTTGTCATTGCGTTTATGGTTGATAGTAGCCACTGGATACAGAATCAGTCCACAAATTTATATAAGAACACAATAAGGATGTGCTTGTCATTATCTAATACAGAATAAAACAATGATAAGAAATGTAAGTAAAACACTGTGTGCATGATATATTAAGGAGGCCAATATGAATGACTTAATAGAATAATTAAAATCTTCATTGGAATAAAGGAAATTCTTTGACAATCTTTTAAACAAGTTTGTATTGTGTATTAAGATCTTTATTTTACTAGGCAGTTTATTAAAAATGGTTAATCTCATCTTAAATATCCAATTGTTAAAAACTGATAAGGTAAAGATCTATGATATGTGTGGTATTAATATTATGAATGACAGAGTATAGTAATTAGTATTATTAGCCACAAACATTAAAATTGAGAACATATATTGGGATTGAAGGGAAGTATCTTTAACTGTTTAAAGTACACTCTACATGAGTGTCTGTTTCTCTATGTAACATTTAATGATTCTTATCGCAAAAGAAACTTTACTTAGCTTTAATAACAACAAATCTAAGTGAGTTCTCCAGCACAATTTACTTTCAAAAGTTAAACCAAGAAATTCTGTTCTATTTGTATTAGTAATTGCATTGTGATTATCAGTGATAGTAATATTCATATAGGGGGTATTTCGTGGTTTAAAATGAATAAAGTGGGTCTTACCAAGATTAAATACGTAGGTACTTCAAAAAGTTTCCGCACTTTTTTGTCTGTAGGGTATTGGTAAGTGTTAGACAGCTGAGAGTTGGCAGCATTGTACACCATATCCTGATTGTCTGACCTTGACTATGGCTGGTCCCCATCCTCAGTGTGTGAGTCGCTATTGGGCGTTATACATGTCAGCGCGTCTTTCAGTTTGCACCAAAGAAGAGCAGAGAAGTGTCATAAGATTTCTGTGGACAGAAGGTGTTAAAGGTGCCGAAATTCACGCATGTTTATACACTCAGTATGGGGACAACGCATTGCCACAAAGAAGCGTATACGAGTGGATAGAAATGTTTAAAAATGGTCGGACAAGTGTAATGGATGCCGAACGCTCGGGACGGCAATCAACATCAACAGCTGATGAGAAGCTGGAAGAAGCCAGAGTCATTATTCTCAGTGACAGAAGAGTGACAATAGAAGAACTCGCGTTACAACTGGGCATCAGTCAAGGTACGGCCTATTCTTTAGTGCATGACATTCTTGGTTTCCACAAAGTTGCTGCAAGGTGGGTGCCCAGACATCTGACAGAAGAGCATAAGCGCAACCGCCAGCACATCTGCTCCAGTCTTTTGGAGCGGTACAGTCGTGAAGGCGATAGCTTCTTGAATCGCATCATCACTGGGGATGAAACCTGGGTTCATCGTTATGAACCAGAAACCAAACGGCAGAGCATGCAATGGAAGCACACGTCATCTCCTGCTTCCAAAAAATTCAAGTCTCAGCCCTCTGTTGGAAAGCTTTTGTTGACGGTGTTCTGGGACTCCCACGGGCCTATCCTTGAACATTATATGGAGAAAGGTGTCACAGTAACAAGTGTCAATTACTGCAACATGTTAAGAAATGAACTGAGGCCGGCTATTCGCTCAAAACGGAGAGGAAGGTTGACACAGGGTGTTCTGCTGTTACACGACAATGCACGCCCTCGTACGGCACACCTCACCATCAACACCATTCGGCAACTGAATTGGGAAGTTCTCGAGCACCCTGCCTACAGTCCAGACCTGGCCCCTTCAGATTTCCATCTGTTTGGACCCCTCAAGAACGCTCTAAGAGGTCGTCGATTTGCAGCTGATGATGAGGTGAAAGAGGCGGTGCATGACTGGCTTCGCAGTCAACCACAAACTTTCTTTTCCAACGGCATTAAGAAGCTTACAGATCGCTGGGCTAAATGTATCGAGAAGAAGGGACATTATATCGAAAAGTAACGTTCGCATGTCTGTAACGTAAATAAAGATTTTTTAAAAAATAAAGTGCGGAAACTTTTTGAAGTACCCTCGTAATAAAAATCTAATTTTAAATCATGCATTTAACTGTACAAGTACCTGATTAAGTTCGGTTTGGAAAATATCACTATTTGGGTTTGTTACCAAGATGCCAGTGTCATCAGAGTTTCTTTGTTGCAATTTTCCGTTAAATGATTGATATTAATATCCCTGCAAATAATAAATTCAGAGTTATTGGGAGATAAGGTTTTTAATACAGTGTCTAGTATATTTAAAACTTTCATTAAATTGCCAAACTTTGAACTTCACATATTTCTAACTTTCACAGTATTTCCAGTGAGATGACTGTCACCCAACATTAACACTTTACGCTGCACTGCGCTTATAAACTTGTTTCTGTGGACACTCTCTTGTTGACCTTCTTTGTGTGATTTCTCGAAGATAAAGGCGTGTCATTCTTCGTTGAAGCTGTGCCACTGATTATCGTTGGTATTCTGAAGACCCTCTTTTCATCCACTGTATCCTGTCTCCTTCGGGTTGGTGATTGGACATGTTGTACTCCTTGCTGCTTTATTGAATCCAGGAATGTTTCCTTGGTGACTCCTTCCCGCTCTTGAGTTTTGTGATCCGTAGTTAAAATTGTCACATTACCATCCTTGTCATGAAGCAGTTTGAAGGCTGAATAGCGATTTGATACTGGTATCATTTGAACATTTACACCAGTCAGTACAGTATGTAACAAATTGTCTTTATTTAATGCGTCACAGCGTCTTGGTTTCACCCTTTTCCATTCGGAATGCATTACTTGCTCAGCAATTTCTTCAGACACATTATTCCTATTAGTATTATCTTGTTTTGACTTTATCTTTGTGGAAGATTCCTGCCGGAGCAATTCGATGATTAGGTGTGCTGAATTTATTTCTTTTAATGCATCTTAAAGCTGATCTTCTAAGTAAGAATGTTATGTGATCTACAGACAAAAAGGAAGTACAGTGAAACTAGCTTAAGAAAAACACGGTTAAGAAAATTTTCCGGCTAAGAAATCGGGATAAAAAAAGCACCGAAATTCTCCCATTTCATTAAAATTACCCTTTTAAGAAATTTCCCACTTAAGAAGTAGGATTTTCTTGGAATTTTCAAAATTTTCGTAACAGGGTTTCACTGTACTTCAGTTGATAGAGCAGTGTTATTTAATACAAAATTAT
Source organism: Coptotermes formosanus (assembly GCA_013340265.1). Classification (NCBI taxonomy): domain Eukaryota; kingdom Metazoa; phylum Arthropoda; class Insecta; order Blattodea; family Rhinotermitidae; genus Coptotermes; species Coptotermes formosanus. Next base: position 451,996 of record BLKM01009160.1, on the reverse strand, counting down.
ATGATATGTAAGCCACACAGAAATATGATTGAGTGTGCAGGGCTTGTAAGATGTATTGGAGGCGAGAGGAATGCATACGGAGTTCTAGTATGAATATGACGGAAAAGACCCACTTGCAAGACCTAGGCATAGGTGGAGAGTAATATTAAATAATCTTAAGCAGCAAAATTTTAGGGTCTGTACTGGATTAATCTCTCTCAGGGTGGATACAAGGTGATGGCTGTTGTAAATGGAACGAATTTTCTGAGTAGCTGAGGAACTGTTAGCTTCTCGACAAGGACTCTGCTCCATGTACTTTATTTATTTATTTATTTATGTGTGTGCCATATCATGGCACAGGTTTCTGGTTTCGAGAAGCTTCCACGTCTGCCTAGCAACATAGACCTACCAGTTCCTTTTCCTGGTTCCTCCCGTACTTCGAATGTGGCGTGTTTTCCCGAGTTTACCTGCTTGAGCTCTGTCCTTCCGTCCGCAGTGTACGACCTGCTTCCTTGCAACTAACATCTAATTCTGTTTCGGTCTTGTTCTAAAGAATTTTGTCTCGGCTGATATTAAGATATCGGGGCATTGTGCAGTCCTTGGTGGTGCTGGGGTTGATTTACGTTATTATTTGTTGGACCAGCACCCCAAAGTATACGTTGTGTGCATGAGTGTGGAGACTTTTTCAGTGTGAAAGTTGTATTATTTTCAAGTGTTCATGTTACGACGCATACATCATTTGTTCATTACCACAGTGTAAGTATTGCTACTTGGTCTATTTAAGTCTTACGCTCTAATAAAATGATATAGTTAGTTGGTTGAGTGTTTGTAATCACACAGAGTGGGAGAAGCGGGTTGAGCCACAGTTGAAAACGATTCTCGGTGTTTAGGGGCAGAGTAAGGTGGCAAAGGCACATGCACGTGTATTTACCTATTTATTTAGTTATTCCCTCGTAATATGTAATGTTCGCGTAGTGTGCTGTATGTCTCAACATAAATCTGTTGCTGTCTAGTGACGTAAGACAACCAAAAAATAACTCTTTCGGTGGATTATCGTGGACGTTTTGGGATATCTGTAACTTTCACATCCGTAATTCGAGTTGTAATTAAAAGTGGTGGACTATTTCTCGCAGTGAGGAGGACGTGTCCTAGGCTCGTACCATCATGGAGGCTGTTGCTAAGGGGTTGGTGCCTGGCCGCCATGGTGAGTTCAAGCTTCTGGTTACTTAGCAGCTGTTTACGTGGTTTTATATTAATGTATGTGCATCGAAACACTTGAAACCAGCTCAAACTCATTAACTTGTTGAAAACATGATTTTGCAACTTTTCAAAGTTTTTATTTTGTTGTAGCCAAGGTCGAAGTACGTTGCAGTGTTACACACGCATTTTTCGTGTCAAATGAGTTTCTTGTGGGTCCTTAATTTGCGATTGTTATCGATATACACGTAAAGGAACAGGAAATGTTAGGTGCAGGAGTTAATTTACATTTTTTGCACTGTTTATCGGCATTTGTAACTTCTCTAATGTATCCGTTCGCGAGTAATGGTCACAGGTTGCATTTCGAGTTCAATAGTGTAACGGTCACATGATGCAGTGCGTTATGGAGAGGTAGAGTTACGTAGGTGTTTACAAGATTCTTGGAAAGTACAGATCAAATGTAGTAACTGTCGTGTTGATGAAACGCATTCAGTACGCAGCCAGTTCGAATCCCAGTTGTGGCACTGTTGAACACATCCAGTTTTATTATGGTGTTTTTCGACCATGAGTAGCAACGATATCATTTCGGGTTATTCGACAGATAACTAAATTCAAGATTTCAATTAGATCTTCGAGCCCAGTGTTCCTTAACGCAGACTTCAAGTGTTTAGGTTACTACATAACCTTGCATTAAAGTAAAATGGACGAAGATTCCCCAGTTTCTTCTGATAGATTTTTACCATCATGTATAGCAGCAGAATTTATATCTGGGGGTTTAATGGGTATAGTATCGTCTCTGCTACAAAACAGTCAGTTTCTTTGTAGCAAACTTAAATTCATTTACTGGCAGCAATAAAAATTATAAAGATATGCGAACGGGGGTTGCCTGTGGCATAAGCGTGGTGAAAGATGCCCCACAAATAATGCAGCAAAAGATAATAAATTTGTAGTAAGCAAAACTGTAATCAAAATAGTCTGTGTTCTGTATCACTATGAGACTCCTTGTTACTTCTTTGTAGATTTTTTAAGTTTTTTAAGAGTCATGTAACTGTTGCTATGGAGAAGATTGCTTTGGAGAAGATTGTGCAATTTTCAAAGAGTCACTTTTCACAGGATGAGCATTTTATCCAGTCGCATTCCTCTTTTGTTACACAGTCGTATTCCGTATATTATTTACAGCAGTCACTCATCATTTTTATCAGAATTGCTCGAGTTCGAATTGTGAACCATGTTTTTTAAATTATTCTTCATATGTTTGGCTTTTAGTTTCTTCTCCTGGGTGACTGGCGAGCCAGTTAGAACTTTCCACGGAGCTTGGTAATTTTGTAGAAGGAACAGTTAGCCTACGTGAGTTTTGGTTAGCGTTTTTTCTTGAGAAATGGAAAATGGACGGATGCAGGAGTGAATGTGTGCCATTTTAATACTTTGTTTAACGCATAACAGGGTAAAATAAAATACATTATAGTAGGTGGATGACAACTTCATAGTTGTTCGTTAACATATCGATGAAAATGCCATGTACAATTCGATCGTATGAATATAGGTCAACCACGTGAGTTAGAATATCAGTGGGTCATCTTTATCCATCTTTCCGAAGGGTGACTGTACCCAAATGTGGAGCCACTATGGCCTGGCTTGCGAAAGTTTGTAATGGTATAAAAAAAGTACAGAAAATTATTAAAAATTATTAAAAATAGTTACCTGAAATGTACAGGGTTACAAATCACGTTGATTACCTTACAAAACAATGTCAGGGCGTTGGGGAAAAAATTAAACACCATACCTAGCACTGACCGCGCTTGTGCTACAAGCAGTGTAAGGGTTTGGGGTCTGATTTACTATTGCTGGCCCACGCGTTACACTCGCACGCGGCTGGGGGGGATACTGCCGAATAACGTTGCAACGGCGACTGAACCACCGAACCCGATGAGAGATGACGCAATGTATGACAATGACGTCACGCTGTCAAAGCTGAGAGGTACGGTTGTGATGCAAAGAGGTAACAACATATAAAATTAACAGTAAACAACCACAAGTATTTTTCACTCCTTTCTGTGTATTTCGTAAGATATCTTACAAGGTACTTTTCAAGTCACTTATATAAGTAAGCACTTTACATTAATTCCATTTCACGTATTCAGCCATGACGTCACACGTTCATGACGTCACGGATCCGTGACGTCACATCCCCTCCGCTTTCGGTGGTTCAGTCGCGGTGGCCGTCGGTCGCCATCTTGCCTACGGCGGGGGGCCTACAATTGTAAATCAGAGCCAGAAAAATATGCATGCCATACCAATTGACATTGATAGAGTAACGGTAACATGTCAAGTATTTTGAAAATATCTGGGATAATGCAACTTTTACTGACTACATTAAAAACACAGACATTGACTACATCTTTATGTCAAGTATTTCCAAAATATTTGATATATTACGCACAAAACGATGTTCCATGTGAACATAACCTATATCTATACAAATGCTACATATGTGGCAAATGGGAGAACGAAGCTGCGTTAATAGTAATAGTGACAAAATAAGACCTAACAAACTGACACTTCTTTAATACACTGCGGGTTCACAATCGCCAACAAACGTTTTTAGAAGAAAAGTTTCTTCGCGCCAAGTGTAATCCATCATTCCCAGTTTTCTGCATAATTTCTTTACTGTGCAGTGCTATAATGCATCACTTTAAAGAGAAGTAACAAAAAGCAAACATACGTCCATAACCCATTCTCAGTTACTTCTAAAAGTGACCACTAGTTCTCGACAAATTCACTAACTTGTCTCTCCCTCCTTTACCATGAGCCTCATGTATGATTCGTGGTTCTCAAACTCGACTGCAGTGTAGCCAACAGTAAATGTGGGGAAAAGCACGAAACGATGTATGTTATGGGAGCCGATTTGCTCACAAGAACTTCGAATACAAAGAAGGATTTCTAGCTGCTCCACCGCAACGTGTGGTCACTTGTATTAAACGAAGCCACGGACAAGATGGTGATTGAGGGGACGTGCCTTTCGTTCGATGTATACTTGTTCTGAAGAAAAAGAAACTCTTATTAGGTGTATTTTAAAAATGAGATTAGCCCTTTAAAGCCTAGCGGTAACTTTACATACCACCAGGTTTAACATTAAAAAATTCTGCGTGGTGTCCACATTGCGTTTATGTGTTTTGTACGGATCTCAGAACAAACAGCAACTTTTGCCTTATAAAACATTAAGAGATTGGTTTTTATAACCGAAGTGGAGAGTGTTTACAGCGCGGTATGCACTGAGTCCTTATATAAAACAGATTACATTCCGTCTTTAAAGGGTTAATTAATCATGCACCTCGCTTGTGACAGAATCCAAACTATCTTATTTCGATAAAACCCATGGGTGTTGTGACCTATAAGTTTAATTTGTTTTTATTCGGTTTGACGACTTTATACTGTTGTGACTACTGGAATTTCATACTTGTGGAGCGTTTTTTTTTCCATAGTGCGATGAAACTCGATATACGGTACGTTCTGTTATCTGCATTGCTGTGTGTAAGACTCATTGTAATTGCGTGTTAGAATCATACCACTTTGTTTTGTTCCAGTTAAACCTTAACTCGCAGACGGCTTGCTCATTCAAGCTAAGGCAAGTGGGGGTGTGAGAAACAGTGAGGGCATTGGTCGTAACTAAGGTGAACGGAAGCGAAGCAGTGAACGATGCACTTCCGAACACTACGCGATCGGTTATTGAGGTTTTGTATTGCGCTGTGAAAGGGTGGATGCTGAGTGTTAAAAGTTGATTTGGGTATGCAAACAGAAGATTTGGAAATAAGCTGAGGCATAGCAGAGGTACGTATAAGTCAGTTAGTTAAAAACCTGTGTACGGGACCATTAAAGCTGCGTAACGGAATGAAGTAACTTACGTGAAATATGCGGCATCAGGAGGAAGGTTTTTTTTTAGTGGTGAAGGGTCCCGCAGCAGACGCTACGGACGCACTGCAGCCTGGAGGCTTACTGTGCAACCCTATGATGAAGATGAAGATGATGATTATTTTTTGTCCTTTTCCTAGTAATGGATCACCGATGGAATGAAATTGGCAGGGGAAAACCGAAGAACTCGGGGAAAAACTTGTCCCAGTGCCACTTTGTCCAGCACAAATCCCCCATGGACTGACCTGGGATCGAACCCGGGCCTCCGCGGTGGGAGGCCGGCGGCTAACCGCCTGAGCCATGGCACGGCCGTTAGGAGGAAGGTTAGAAGTTTCTGTTCAGGAAGTAATAACTGCTAAAGTTCGCTGGTGTCTCTTCAGCTTCTGAAGACGTGCTCTCAGAGACAATAAATATGTGAGGCCCCGTATATTCAGTCTAAAACTCGTTTATTGAAGATTAACAACTGCTGCAACTTGTTTGTTACTATTACAACACCAAAGAAGTAGCTGTATTTTGAAGGTCACGTTACTGCATTCTGTAATTTGTTTGCAAGTGTGAGATAGGCGTACTGCTATTATCTGTTGTTGTATCTGACACATACATGCATACATACATACATACATACATACATACATACATACATACATACATACATACATACATACATACATACGTACATACGTACATACGTACATACATACATACATACATACATACATACATACATACATACGTACGTACGTACGTACGTACATACGTACATACGTACATACATACATACATACATACATACATACATACATACGTACATACGTACGTACGTACGTACGTACATACATACGTACATACATACATACATACATACATACGTACGTACGTACGTACGTACGTACATACGTACATACGTACATACGTACATACGTACATACATACATACATACATACATACATACATACATACATACATACATACACACATACATACATACATATGCCTAGGCGTTCCGATATATAATGACGTAATATTGAGGCGCCTCGGATCTTTGCGCTATAGACTTTTCTCCAATATTTAGTCATAAAATTTGTCGACTGGGGACATATTATTTGTTTTTCACAACCGTAGATGTGTTATGAAATGTGATTAGTATTATCATGGCCTGACTTGAGAACTTGAGTGTTCACACGCGTATGTCTTTGTTGATTTTGTCGATACAAATGTAGAGGTTATACATAACCTTGAAGTTTTACCCTGTCGAAATATTTTGTATTGCTGACTTACAACCAACACTTCGCATACGTTGTGCAGGTATGTTTATAATCTGTGTACATATCAAATTTCATATTCTCAGATACAGGCGAAAAGTATTCAGTCTTGCAAGACCTCATTTGCCTTAGTTATGCATCATGTAATTCGCATGAAGGGAAAATACAGTACTGCATCTTCAGTGTGGAAAGAACAGGGCCACATTTTCCTCTGAAGTGGATGAAGTGTGTTGTTGTTGTTGTTGTTGTTGTTGTTCGGGATGATGTTCATACTTTATTTATAATTTTGAATACCAAACTGTCTTTTGCAAATATTACAAATAGGGCTGTTATTTGTAATAGAGCTTTTGGGACACTAAAAATTAAGAATTTGGAATTTCCTGTTTGTACGTCTTGTTGAACGTGTTAAGGAATGCATCAGATATTTTACAGCAATATTAGGATGGCTGCGAGAGGCTGATTAAGCTGTAGCATGGTAAGGTCTAGGTCAGCCCAATGATGCTCTACCGCAAGGACTTTATTTTCTTACAAGTGCTGCCGAGGTAATACCCCTGTACAATGTTAACTCGCCGATCCCAGTGGCCGCGCGGTCTAAGGCGTAGGTCGTCGGCCGAGCGCGTGCTGGGATCATGGCTTCGAATCCCACCGGGGACGTGGATGTTTGTCTTGTGCAGTGTTTGTGTTGTCAGGTAGAGGTCTCTGTGAGTAGGTAGAAGAGGTGAGGACAACGAAACGAAACGATGTAACTCGGTGTTAAATGGAGGCGAGTATGGGGCTGTAGCCATTTTGTGAATTACGTCGCATAAATGAACGAAAAGTAGTAGTAGTAGTAGTAGTAGTAGTAGTAGTAGTAGTAGTAGTAGTAGTAGTAGTAGTAGTAGTAGTAGTAGTCGCAGCAGCAGCAGCACCACTTTAATGTGTTATTTGTAAGGTACTTTGGGGACCAGTCCTAATTACGGATTATTTAAAAATATTGGAATGTGGCACGAAACGTAACAGATGTATTCGCTGCTCTTAAGTAAATAACTTTACGTGGTTAAATGGGGCAACAGCGGAATAAGATTCGCAAGAAGAATTCATCCCTTGGTTCCTTAGTGTTCCTAATCAAACTGGACAGCCTGAATATTTATTTATTTGAAAATTTAAACCCGGATAATTCTAAATATCGGGTAACTTACTGTTATTAATTATTTAGTCCGCATTGCAAGGACGCAGGGACAGATCTTGGACAGCTAGCACAAGGGTATCGGGCACGTGAAGATTTAAATTGTTAAATTTGTTTTATAAAGTTTTGTATTATACTGAACGCAATCCCCATTCATTGCAAAACATGACTGCCCGTACTAACAAGAATTTGAATGGTGTTCCCATTAATACAAAATATTTTTGATCTTGATACTGTCTTTTATCGCTTGGCTGTTTGAGCTTCGAACGATTACCTTTTTTCCCTAGGTTTTTTAATGTTATTTAGAAAGCGAATAAGACAACTGTAAAAATACCAGTTATTAGTTTAATGTAGTTTTCAGTACCCACATTTATTTGCAGAATATGTTCGCAATAAACAGCTTGAAGCTAATAAATTCGGCGCTTAAGATTTCTATTTCGGACAATATTCGAAAAAATCAAACAGATCTTTATAATGTCTTTCTGTGTACGATTTGCTCCAAGTGAGCTCGTGTCCGAGTCTCGATCCGTCTAACCGCTGTACACGTTGAAGTGCTAAAGTGCTGAAGCGAATTTGGATTAAGTTTATTACTGGGGGGTGAAAATTAGAGTTTGCAGGGCGAATGTTATCTTAGCTTGTATTGGTCCATTACATCGTGTGAAGCGTAAATCGAAGTTTACATCGTATGACGCGTACATCGAAGTTAATCGATATCCTAAGAGCTTGCCACTGTGCAGAGAACGGGCAGGTGACACACGAGGATCACTTTGGGATCTAAATCTTCTCTTTGAAATATATGTCAGTATGATGAACACGCGAGGAAAAAGAATCGTGCGGAGTGAGTTGTATTGCAATTAACTTCGTAGCTTTGCAACAGTAAGTGTAAACCTTCAGTAAGTTAGTATCAACGTCATTGTTGCTTCTACATATAAAGTAGGAAATAATGCAGCTTGTCAATGAATAGCTCATTGTAGTGCACTTTCTGCCCGTGTTTGGCTACATGAACCTTTTAAAGCCTAGCGGTAACTTTACATACCACCAGGTTTAACATTAAACAATTCTACGTGGTGTCCACACTGTGTTTATGTGTTTTGTACGGATCTCAGAACAAACAGCTACTTTTGCCTAATAAAACATTAAGAGACTGGTTTTTATAACCGAAGTGGAGAGTGTTTACAGCGCGGTACGCGCTGAATCCTTATATAAAACAGATACGCTTCGTCTTTAACCATTTAAAGCCTAGCGGTAACTTTACATACCACCAGGTTTAACATTAAAAAATTCTACGTGGTGCCCACATTGCGTTTATGTGTTTTGTACGGATCTCAGAACAAACAGCAACTTTTGCCTTATAAAACATTAAGAGACTGGTTTTTATAAGCGAAGTGGAGAGTGTTTACAGCGCGGTACGCGCTGAATCCTTATATAAAACCGATACGCTTCGTCTTTAAAGGGTTAAACTACCGATGCTCTTTTTTTCTTCCGACAGTCACTGGGCATGTTTGAATACATAAGTAATTTAATGTCACTGCGTGAAACTCTGAAAGTATAATAGCACTGTTTTGACTGGTACACTCAACATCTCTTACTCCCCACTTATCAATTCGCCAGAGGGACATTGTAATGTATTAAGATGCACACAGATGAAACAAGGTAAACATAAAGACACGGGTAAATATGCCCCCGTGTTGAATGAAGTATTACACAGGTAATATGAATGAGGACTGCAGATAAATCTCGACGCGTTCTTAGGCTAGGTACTGGGTGGAAGTGAACAGTTAGCTTCGTGATCCAGCAGCTGTTTTCCTAAGGAAAGAACCGCGGTGCCCACTGGATGGGGTCTGGGAAGTTCTCAGATAACAGTGTGGTTGTGAGGGCGAAGACAGAAATTTGTACCCGTGCCGAGAATGGAATCACGATCGTTGCGTCCGAAGCTGGTTAACGGTACTGTCTGAGCTGTAGGAAAATGTATATAAGGCCTCTTAATATTGAACAAGGAGCCGGGATAGAGACTCGCTGCGGGCTGGACGGTTCGGGGTTCGAACCCCAGTGGGGTCAAGCGATTTACTTTTCTCCACACCCGTCTAGAACGCCTCTGGGGCCCAGTCAGTCTCCTGTGAAATGGGTATTGGACTTTCTTCCGCGGTTAAAGTGGCCGGAGCGTGGCGTTGGCGACAAATACCCACTCCCCCCTACAGCGCCGAGGTTAATAAATGAGTACGAGTATAGCTCTATTCCATCTCTGTCCCTGCATGGTATGTTACTGGGAGACCTTCACCTTTACCTTTACTATTAAAGAATTGAATCGCATTCTGTGAATAGCAGCATTTCTAAGTTAAAGGGCAGTACATATTGGCTGACTTGTAACATTGCGCTTTATATTCGCTTCGTCTCGGGTTTAAATCTCTGCTCAAAGAACATGTATCCTGGCTGAGAACATACGTGGCATTTCTCAGATAATTTGTGCAAATTTTGGACTCGTATTTAAAATTACGTCACTATTGCGCCCTTCCACATGCTTTCAAATCCATTGCTAACTAATAATCCTATCGCTTTCCATTATGTGTAAAGGTAAAGCAATGCCATTATAAGCCTGGGTAGGCTGTTACGGTTCGAGGAGGTTGAGGCTGACCGATTTTTAGACAGTCGGCACATGAAGGTGGTGAAGTTGTCAGCCCTACGCACCGGCCGCCTTTACCCACTTAATTTCTGTTAGAGGCTGAGTGGACACTAGGGCCGTAGTACGACCGAAAGGATTATATCAAAGAAAAATTCCAATGACACCATCGGGAATCGAACCCCGGACCTTCCGGTTCGGTTTGTAGTGCAGTGCCTCGACCAACGGCGCCACCGCGTGCCCCGTTCCATTATGTGTAGCCGTAACTATTCGAAGTGTCTGTAAGTAATCATCAATAAATAAATAAAACAATTCTTAACGTGAAAATAAAGGGGATGGTTTACACTGCAAGTGTACGACACGGTGATTTGTGATTGATGACATCTTTTGCACGTGTCACATTTATTTTTACTTCTTGGATGGCATGTGACAACGGATGGGTTGCCCACTGTTACTTTCACTTCAGCTGCCACTAGTCTGTACCTTTGTGGACCAGACAGTAATAACGACAGTCGTGACGTGAAAAATTCTGTGCGAATAGTTCTATTTTTAGTGAATTTTTGACCGTCTGTAATATTTGACAATTTGCGTTTTCCAGCAGAGTGTATTTGTGTGTTTCCTATGTTTGTCATTAGAACTAACAGCGATTATTTTTCCGTGCAGCCTTAACTGATTGCCGATACCGGTTACCGCGCGGTCTAAGGCGTGGGCTTGCCGTCGCTCGTTTGTTGGGATTGTGGGTTCGAATCCCGCCGGGGGCATGGATGTCCGTCTCTTGTGAGTGTTGTGTGTTGTCAGGTAGATGTCTCTGCGTCGGGCTGATCACTTGTCCACAGGAGTCCTACCGAGTGCGGGTGTGTCTGAGTGAGATCGTGAAGCCTTGATAATGAGGAGGCCCTGGCCCACTAGGGGTTGTGGCACCACGGAAATAAATTAGTTGATTGATCTTTACACTAGAGACGGATGTTCTCTGTGAGGTAGGGAATGAGTTTTTATATATAACGTAGGTGAATTTCATTCTTCTAAGTGGTAATATTTTAAACACCTATGGCATCTTTTTCTTCCCTAATGTGTCCTTCCTTCCTTTTACGCGTAGTGTGTTCGGTGAGTGACAGAGCTTCATATATCTCGATATATGTCTAACGCTTTTTTGTTGCTTTTGGACGGTGTAATGTGTAAGTCGGTTATTGCCTGGTGCACTGTAGGTAAATATTAAGTAACGCATCTCAAATTGTTTCGCCCTTTTGGTATGGCTTCATTTCCTTCGTCAATGAAGATAAGTAATTATGTATTTTTTATTATGAGTAATTTTATTATTTCAGGGATGTTTATTTCAGAAACGCCCCGGATTATAAACAGGCGCTTTTGCGAGTTATTTTAGTAACAAGTATGGGCCTACGTGTACTTAATTCGAATTGACTAATTATTATTCTCATTAAATTATGAGTTTATGTATGCCTTTCTTTTTACATTTAATACTTCATTCAGCATTCGTATCCGAAAGTATTGCTTTAATTCCAGCAACCATCGCTCCTGCGTTAGACGTAGGATATCACATACACGATATTACATGTATGAACATTTAAGTCTTTGTAGGCTTCTTGTTTTGTCTGTTGTTCTTAAAGGAACGTATTTTTGCCATTCGTAGGATTATTTACTTGAAACTCAGGAAAAATGAGAAAGTTATCAGACATGCCAATGACATTGCTATTAAACGTGATACGATTTAATATTCACGGTCTCGCTGTCCCTGAAGTCGAAAAGGGAACCGATTTTCGGAACAGCTTGTGAAATATGTTCTGAATTCTGGCAATTCTAAACAGAGGGATATACAAATGTAAGCGCACGTCGTACACTAGAAGACACGTGTAATTTATTGCTTGTACTTGTGCACAGAGTTCAGAACGCTCGTGTTTATACACGTCTTACGTATTGGATGCAGAAGGCTATGTACTACTCAGTGAACTGGAAGATTGAGATACTTTGAGAGTGATGTCAGGTCGTTCGACACTTTTTTTTTATAATCTCTGGTGCCTCGCGGTTAACGTCTTTTTGACGTGCGACGCCAGCCGTGGCTTATGACATCATCCCGTCACCAATGACGTGCCCTGAGTCGAGGATTTTAATAAGAATGAGAAATTGCTAGCCGTATACTCCCTTGAGGACGCATCTTCTTTGTGGTTCTTCGTCGTAAAAATGCGCGTACATCTCGGAGGTGAGGAGGACTTTGCTTACGATGCAACTGTGGCGCCGTCAGTCGTGACGCCGGTCTGTTATAAAAGTACCAGCCATATAACGACTTTCTTTATTTCTGTTGGAAAAGAACATTCTCCCGGTCTAAAATACTTCAATAATAATATAAAAACAGTGGGATATAGAGTTTGTAACTTTCCAAGAAAACGTTTCTTCACCACAGTGATTTAAAGTAGGTTAATATCACAAGTTAATTGAGTATTCCTTTGGAAGAAAATGAGCAATTATGAAGAATAAACAGTCGTTACTGTGTTGGAGATAAACTTAAGTCTCGCGTTTGGACTGTACTGTGTTCGACTCCCGACAGATTGCAATTCTGGCTTCGTTCCGCCCACCTTTCTTCAGTGTTCCATCGTGAAATCTGAGTTAGAACTCCAAAGCACACCACTATATTTTTGGCACCAGCTGTCCCGACACAGAACAATCTTCTTATCTTTTCTTCTTTTCCTTTTTCCTCTTCTTCTTTTTCTGCAGCCCTTATGAGTAAGGTTCTTTCTGCCTGTTGGACTCAGAGTTGCTGAAGTTATTGGACGTTTGAAAGCAATTCTGAGAAGATGTTAGACCCTCCACAATACCGGAATCACAACTGAACACAACATAAACGCGTATGTACATCCACTGGCTAATCCACCGTCACCAGTGTTCAAGTAGTGCTATAATTAAATTACAGAAACGCTTGAACACTTGACGTATTGCCACAATTATATTATAGCAATAAGCCGAGATATTTTATTGACATCCTGAAGACTGCAGTCTACAGTACCATTCCCATCTGTACGCAACATTCCATAATGCCGACACTTGATAAGAGGTCGTTCAATATTTCTGAAACATAAAGTATTCATTACTCAGTTATTTGACATAAAAACACGAGCAGCTTTTTTACGCGGAGTTAGCCGTCAACTTTTTGATTACTGACTGGACGGGAGGAAGTGTACCTGCCGTGCGGTGACGTTGCAGATACACAGCTATGTTCAAAACTCGTTTAGGAAATCCATAAGCTACAATCCAGTGCTTACCAACAACTGTTCAACAAGGACGTTAAAGGAAGATTGTGTTATAAGTTGATAGAGCTCCATGTAGTGTCGATATCGATAATGTTCGGTGCTGTGACTCCCAAAACTTTCTTTGCCTCCATAGATTTGGGTTTAGGCATAGATATAGGTTTTGATGAAATTCGAGATAATGGAAAAAAAAGAGGTATGACGGAAACTGGACCGATCGCTTGAAAAATGAAATATTACAAAGAGTCAAAGAGGAAAGGAACATCCTGCATGCAATAAAACGAAGGAAGACTAACTGGGTAGGTCATATCTTGCGTGGAAACTGCATTCTAGAAGGCGTTATTGACGGAAAAATAGAACAAAAGATACAAGGACTGGAAGACGAGGAAGAAGACGTAAGCAGCTACTGGATGACCTTAGGGAAATAAGAAGATACTGGAAACTGAAAGAGGAAGCACTAGATCGCACTGTGTGGAGAACTCGCTTTGGAAGAGGCTATGCACCTGTCGCAAGACAGACAAGGTGGTGGTGATGGCGATGAAGAAGAAGAAGAAGAAGAAGATGAAGAAGAAGAAAGGAGGAAGTAGTAGTTGGAAGAAATGTGCACCAACACACCTTTCTTGCTGAAGAAGAACGTGGCTTTGCGTCTTCAGAACTGAAGAGTATATATCGCGATAACAGCGAGTAGCAGTGGCGTGTGGCAAAGCATTCTGTTTGTTAGGCAGGTCTAGATATAGGTATACCGGTGGCGCCATATGATGAGGTGAGGTTTGTTGCTGAATCTAATTTTGGATCGACTGTCTTCAGATTTTCAAGATTCTCTTGTATATACCTTCGTGCTGAAATCCGTGGTTTAACGCAGAATTTACTTAAGATCACCGCTGATATCCGATAATCATAAGCTTCATGGCTGTGACTTAATAATTTATTTCGTCTTAATTAAAATCTCCGTTCGTTCGTTCGTTCATTCGTTCCTCTTTTATCGATTTTGAATTTCTCTCCCAATCTTCCCTCTTGTGAAATAAAATTAAAAAGTTTTTCTTTCCACACTTTTGAAGTAGTCCCACCATTTATTTATTTAGACCTATAGTCTGCCTATAATAAGATATTATTATAAATATATGTGCTGTATAATATCATATATATCTTTTCAGTGCTGCCTGGTACTGAGCGAGATACACATTTACTTCCTCACACATATTTATGGTGTGGTGATTCACTAAGCGCCGATCCCAGTGGCCGCGCGGTCTAAGGCGTAGGTCTGCGGCCGAGCGCTTGCTGGGATCGTGGGTTCGAATCCCACCGGCGGCATGGATGTTTGTCTTGTACTGTGTTTGTGTTGTCAGGTAGAGGTCTCTGCGACGGGCCGATCCCCCGTCCAGAGGAGTCCTACCGACTGTGGTGTATGGTTGAGTGTGATCAATTGAAATCAAAAAAACCCACGACACCTGCTGTGAACAAGTAGGTAGAAGAGGGAAGGACTAAGTAAAGATTCACCAAGTGTTGGGTCAATTCAGACCTAGCTTTTGTACAGAGTTATGTGTTAATAATATGTTAATTATTACACATGTCGAAATAACGTGCGCTGGTTCCCTTGATGTGACATCGACAATTCTCTAGACACAAAATATCTTATGTTATTTTAATCTTACTCTAATCTTATTTTAATCTTACTCTAATCTTATTTTAATCACAGTTCCAGTACTCAGAACTGAGCATCAGTTCAAGAAGCAAACTCATTATTTTGTAACGTTTTATAAGATGCAATTTATATGGGAGCTGTGAGCAGGAAAGAAGAGTTTGCGAACGTTCTGTGGTCCAGGAAATCACTAGTAGTGCAATTAATCTCGTTGCTGGGGAAATCAGCAAATCTCATGTGTACCACTAATTTGTCTGCCTCGAGCTCCTAGTTCTACCCTCTGCGTACAGATAGCGTTGTCTGTTCCGATATATCTACACATAAAATTTTGGTTGACTTTGATATATCTAAGCTTCAGTTTGCATTACGCACACCACAATCGAAATCTCTTCGCTAATCTAATCAATGAGGCTATAATAACTTGATTTATAAAGTTATTTTAGTTTCACGTGATCCGATTTTTATAAGGGGATGTACTTGAACACTGTTTACGTTCAGAGATCTAAAGTGATGTTAACTCTTAATTGTTGTTTCCTCAGTTACTGAGCAGAAATTGTGCCTATCGTAGATTTCGTAAGTGATGATGCGCGGTAGGAAGTTCATGAATAACCTGTGCATTAAAGCACCCAGCGTATAGCTCTACGGGAGAAACGGAAATCTTTGAGAATAAATCAGGATAAGAAAACTGCAGATGAGGCGCTGGTCGTCATGAAGTAATATTTGTTGCGTCGCAGTTATTGTTTTTATGCACGTTAGCTATAATAATAATAATAATAATAATAATAATAATATTTTATGTAAAAATCATTCTGGACAAATTTTGATAAATTTTTTGAGATCACAGGGTGTTGAGGAGAATATTTCGACCTGAGGAAAGAGAAGTGATACGCGACTGAAAGAAACTGAGTTATGAGGAATTTAATTTGTAATCCATACCAATTATTATAAAGTAAAGCACCGTGAGAGGTTTGGCACATGTAGAAGGAATGGAAATGATGTGTAAATGCAAAAACCATTGTCAAAAAATTTGAAGACTGCTTGGAAACTTAAGCATAGATATAAAAACAATGCTAAAATAAATGTTTGTTCTTAAAGAGTAGATTGTGAAGATGTGGAATGGATTGATGTGGCAGAGAATATGGTCAAGTGATCGGCTGTTGTAAAAACGGTAATGAGCATGCGGGTTGCATACAATGCGAAGAATTTGTCGAATGGCTGGACGATTATGAACGGTTAACAGACGGGTTCTGCTGTAGGGCGTTATTTGATTGTCCAGCCATGCGTATAGGGCTACGGATTGTAGACGCCGTCAGTTCGTGTGGAATGGAATGTTAGTAAATCAGCTACTCTATGATCAGCCCTACCTTTCTGCTGCATGAGCTCATTTTGTTAATTTGTTAGAAAAAACACGGTTTTCATTAGAGAAGGAGATTTAAAAAATAAGTACATGTTTGTTGTCATAGACAATGGAAGAAGTTCCAAACCAAGTAAATCTAAGTGCAACATAACGTCGCCAGAACCCCTCCGAATTGACATATATTAAATTTAGACCCCTTAAACACCCTGTGATTTTCGGTGTGGTAGACCGGTAGTTGTTATACGGCCAGGTACATATAGAAGCCTGCCAGCTTTGAATTTAACAGGGCCTTCAACTAGTAACATGATAGAGATTTGCTTTGGTTAACATCACGCTGTTTTGCTTCGAGGCTAATGAAGACGGCGCAGCATGTATTGTGATACTGAAATTGTGAGTTGTTTGGGACAAGGGAGAGACTGGGAACGACCTATTTAATTTAGCCACTAGACTGTTGCCTGCAGTGCCAGAGTAATACCGTATTCAACCTCGAAATTAATCCTTTGGAGTATGGGTTAGCGAGTATGGGTTAATTCTGTTACATATGTGCCCTTAATCATGTAGTCAAAGAGTGCGGTTTTATATGCGTACTGCAATTTGATGAAGGCACTTTGGTTGCATCCGACCAGCGTCTACAGCGTAACACATGGCCGTGAACGGACGCTGTTATAGCGTCGAGGAATAGAAAATTTTGTTCCATATAAAAGGTTCATTTTGAATTTTCTCAAATTCGCGTGTTATTTAAACAATTGAGCATATCATGAACTTGCTCGTCATGCAATGTGTATGCTACTTAATAACACTAGAAACATACTGTTAGATATATCTGGGGGGAGGGGGGGGAGGAATTCGTAAGGCAGTTTTTAGACGAGAATTCCTGTCGTTCCATTGAACTTACTGCTTCCAATTGTAGGGAATAAATATTAGTGTAACATGTAAGTGGACGCATAGAATTCCTCCAGAAGTCGACCGTCTTGTGTAAAAATCGTTCTCGTTTGCAGGAGGATGAAATAACTAGTGGCTGAGTCTAAATCTTGGAGCTCAAGAGTAAGTTAAAATTGATGGACTGTTTGCTTGTATAAATTGGCTCGGTTTTTACTTCAAACCTTGAAGTTACTGAGATTTTGTTGGCTCGGGGTTAAGCCCAGATCTTGGACCGGTTATAGATTGTGTTCTTGCTGACAATGAGTCCAAATATTGCGAGATGTAATTTAGCTGGTTGTTCAGTCAGAATCTTGGGGTGATATACAAATTAATTTATTTTTCAGTTAAGGGCTTGGAGTGATGTATAAATTGGTTGGAGGTACAGTTAAAGTCTTGGGGCGACGTATGAATTTTGTTGCTGGTTCAGTCAAAATTTTATGGTGATACACATCCAGTGAGTTTCCTGTAAGTTCTGTTAAAGTCTTGTGGTGATTTATAAATCGGTTGCTCGTCATTCAGTTAAAGAGTGGGAGGGACTTGTAATTTGGTTGCCAGTTCAGTAAAAAGTTTGGGGGATGTATAAATTAGTTGGTGGTTGAACTAAAATTTTGGGATGGTGTTTTTCTGGTCATGTGTGTGTGGTTTTGTCTTAAAAATATTTTACAAATTCAGGAAGTATTCAATTGACTCCGACTGTCTTTATTAAAAACTGACATTATAGTTCTTCATAAAGAAACAAGGGCAACAGAATGTAGTGAGAGTAAATTCGACCCTCTGCACGCCAGGAAGGCGTGTGTGGGAGCGGAGTTGTAGCTCCATTCATTCTTAACCTCGGCGCTAGATGGAGGTGAGTGCTGTGTTTTACGACCCGGCCGATTTATGCTGGGCGGGGACGTGGAAGACCCCCCGTACCCACTCTGTAGGAGGCTGTGTGGACTCCAGATCCTTTGGAGAAGAGAAAGATATCTTTACCATGCCAGAAATCTAATCACGATTTCTCGGTTTTCCAGCTCGAACACTAGTCTTTTCAGAGAATGTTAACTTCAGAAAATTTTTGTATTTTCCATTCCGTGTATACAGTTAGTAGACTTTTTAATATAAACCAACAGATGCACTAAAATTGTCACACATTAATAATAAGTGTTTTTTGAATATACTGTTGAGAATATGTGAAAATGTGAATGTCTTTGTTGGTTGATATTAAAAAAAGGCTTTAGAAAAGTTGACCATAATAGAAATAGGTAGATTTAGAATATAAATTTCGAACAAATAAACTAAGTAAAAAATAATTTCAACTATGTGTTCTGTGTATCCACATATTGGCATGTACCTGACAGTAGGTAATTTGTTATTAATATTAAAATCTTAACTCCACTTTTTAGTGGCGTGAAACGGTCATTCATTGATTTGTTATTCGACGACAAATGGTCACAGTAGCCAATGATGTCTGTGATTTTATTAAGTGAGTTACAGACATACCAGTGAACAGTCATGACATGTGTTCCTAGCGTGCCAATATATTTAACGTGTTCCATGTCAGTGCACTATATTATACAAAAACACTAATCACCAACAAATGCACAAAGAGAGTTTTATCATCAATTGTAACACATTCCTACATGTTTCGACCCAGCAGGGTCGAAACATGTAGGATTGTGTTACGGTTGATGATAAAACTCTCTTTGTGCATTTGTTGGTGATTAGTGCTTTTGCCAATATATTTGTTTATAGCAGTCCCGCTCAGCCTTTTATGTGGTGCCGGAAACTTCGGCAGACTTTGGTCTGCATGTGGGCAACATGAAAATAAATACACATAATTAAGAATGAGTGAGTTTACGTATAATTGTATGTTTAATGTTACCTGCATGTTCTGTTGTACACCATGCGCAATAAAAACACTTTCATAATAATGGCAAGAATTTATAAAGATATGAAATTTGCAACCTAAGCTAGAGTGTCATTATTCTAGAATATTTTTATGAAGTGAATTAATAAGGTAACGCATTTCTCTATAAATAAGCAATTCATAAGTTTTAAAAATTGCCTTGGAATTGTATTTCGGCTTTACAAAGGAAAAGATTAGAACACTTTTTTTTTCAGTTCAGGTGTCTTTCCGGGTAACATAACATTTTTCGCGGTCGCCCGCGAGCTACACACTGAGCAGGCCTGGTTTATAGTTTCACGTACATTAATAATAAATCTTGTGGTTTATATATTTGTTTATTTAAATAGTAATTACTAACATTTTGTCGATGTCGAAACTTATAAAACTTTTTTTCTGGGCTGTGTCCTGTTTTGAAGTCAGAATACAAAATATATTAATTTTACTGTTCATATTAAATTTTTTGAGTAGAGCGTTTACTTCATACGACCAGGTTTGACGTTAAAATACATTGCTTTCTGCCCTCAAAGTGTGTTTGTGTGTTTTCTGTGATTTTTGCAGTTATTATTCCTCTCTACATCATGAAGGGGTTTTTTTTCCGCGCAAAAGAACTGCGTTTATGGTGCAGTAGAAACTGAATCTTTAAACATATCAGTTCATTCTCTCCTTCAGAGGGTTAGCGTAAGATATAGAAGTGTTTTTTAATTTTAACAAAGTGTAGAGATAAAGCATTTAGTTTTTTGCACACTATTTGCAAGCTGACTGCAGGACTGTTAACATGTCTTTGCATATTTTATGTTAAACGGAGAGATCTTACAGTTTATTAACTCAGGCGTTCCCTTGCTAATTAACACTCTTTGTGCCATATTGTTCTCGTATAATGTGTTAACATCAAATAGACAATTTAATTAATTTAAGTGTATTTAAATAGAGATTTAAACAGCCTTTACGCATGCAAATAGGATCTGCATATGGCCTTTGTTTCATCCGTATAAAGACGACTGAAAAATGACGCCATTTACCAGTTTTCAGAAATAGTGACAAAGAGTAATAGAGTGAACGACCTACAATAATAAGTAAAATGTTTGTTACATGCAGATAATTTGCTTGCAACATGTTTTGGCTGGAAGAGGGCATCGTCAGCTAATGCAGAATACCATACATAGGCGTACTTAGAAGGTCTTTTTATTTTTTTGTGATATCCGTACTGTGCATGTGCTTACAATTTATACATGAAAAAACTTACGCACTTAATAAAATACATTCAAGAACAAGTATAAAACTACATGTTTCGGCACCGGGGTGCCATCCTCAAGGAATTATTCAGAACAAAGAAGTACAAGGCCAACAGCTAATCTAGGTACTGTGTCGCCATTATGCGAACGATTAAAATATTGAAATATTAACTTAGTATATTTTAGAATTTTAATATTTTAATCATTCCAATAAGAGCGACGTAATACCCAGACTGTCGTGCTGGGCTCCTTTGTTTTCAGTAACTCCCTGATGATGGCATTCCGGTGCCGAAACATGTAGGAGTTTCTTACCTTTTCATGATTTATGTTATTAAGTCCTTACGTTGGTTGATGTAATAGTGATGATAGTAATAATAATAATAATAATAATAATAATACTAATACTTAGCAGCATTAATGCTACGTTAAGGGGTTTGGATCGAAATTAGATTTCATTTACAATGAATGTGTGATTTTAAGAGGGCTGTATAGTAATGTAAGGTATATTGCCCTCTTAAAGTCGTACCTTCTTTGTAAATGCGATTTCATTTCGGGTCAAAACACTTAAAGTTGCATTAATCCTTCTAAGTAGTTTTGATATTCTGCATAACCCCACGTGGGCCTATTCCGGCCAAACATCTTGTAACCAAATTATGTGTACTGTATTCGACATTTCTAATTGTGATTAATGGTCTTCTGCTGTATGATTGTTTCTTATCACAACTGGGTGAATGGAGTTAACATTAACGTAATACAGAACCACATCTTCTAGCGAGGACCTTCCATTTTCAGAACTCACATGTCGGAGTATATAGAATTCTTACTCCTTACTGTTTATGATCCTTCGCAGTGGCCAGATATCTGTGGAGAACCAGTTTTTAACTCTTTAAAGGCGGAACGTACTCTGTTTTATAGAAGGACTCAGTGCGTACCGCGCCGTAAACACTCTCCACTTCGGTTATAAAAACCAATCTCTTAATGTTTTATAAGGCAAAAGTTTCTGTTTGTTCTGAGATCCGTACAAAACACATAAACGCAATGTGGGCACCACGTAGAATTTTTTAATGTTAAACCTGGTGGTACGTAAAGTTACCGCTAGGCTTTAAAACGTTAAGGGTGAAGCTTTCATCGTACAAACGTGCAATGAAGGTATTATAAGTACGCTGAAATAGGAGTACAGATATATAATTACTTTTACAGTGAGCAGTTTCCCAGTGTAGTGTGTTTTTAACGATTTTATATATTTCTTTATAAAAGGGAAAGCTCTGCACTGTATGAAACTACACTGGCGTTATTAAGTATTGACTTATGTATGAAGGAAACAATAGACAAATTTTATTAAATCGGGCTTTGCGTTAGCCTCTGTGACTGGAATGCCTATATTATGAGTGTGTTTTATGAAGACAGGTAATTTAGGTGAGTGTCATTTTTATTTGTCTACGACTGTCCTGTAAGTTGCAACATCTGCGTCTTCTAAGTCATCTTCTTCTATAACAAAGATCTTACAGGCCTGCCATATTTGCTTCAGCTCGAGAAAGAAACAAAAATAGGCATCAAAAACTCCCTCTTTCCCTTCATCATGCAAATTCCTTTCCATTAGAAGTTACATAATCTAATTAAGCCGTTCTTTTTTATGTGCAGGCCGTGTGTCATAATCTCCCTCCAAATGTCTGCTCTATGCAAAAAGTTTTTTAATTACTTTCTGATCTAAATATTTGGGACGAAGATTTTAACCACTAGTCACACGAGGAAGCTTGAAATTACAAGGCGATAAGAAAACAGTTTTTTATTTTACAGAGATTTTCGTGACTGTGATTTAAGAACCGAGAGCTGTAGGAAGTCAAGGAATATATGCTACCATTCGGTTCGGAATCTTTCGTCTTCCAGTTTCCTATCCAAAGATATAAAGATTAAACTATGCAGAACTGTAATTTTTACTGTTATTTTGTATGGATGTGAAACTTGGTCTCTCGCATTGAGGGAGGAACGTAGACTGATGGTGTTCGAGAATATGGTGCTGAGGAGGATATCTGGGCTTAAGAGAAACTAGGTAACAGGGGAACGGAGAAGACTACATAAGGAGGAGCTTTATGATCTGTACTCATCACCAAATACTATTAGGGTGATAAAATCAAGAAGAATGAGATGGGCGGGGCATGTGGCACATACGCAATAGAGGAGAGTTTCATACAGAGGTTTGGTGGGGAAACCTGAATGAAAGAGACCACTTGAAAGACCTGGGCATAGATGGGAGGATAACATTAAAATGTATTTTCAAGACGTGGGATGGGGAGGTATGGACTGGAATGCTGTAGCTCAGGATAGGGACAGGTGGCGGGCGCTTGTGAATGCGGTGACAAACGGTCGGGTTTCATAAACTGTGGGGAATTTCTTGATTAGCTGTGGACCTGTTATCTTCTCATGAAGGACTGTGCTCCGTGTAGTTGGAGCTGTAGGAAGAAACACAAAGCACACTGCACTTTGATAGAACTTGAACTTTCGACAGTCTGAATTTAATCTTTTAAAGCCTAGCGGTAACTTTACATGCCACCAGGTTTAACATTAAAAAATTCTACATGGTGCCCACATTGCGTTTATGTGTTTTGTACGGATCTCATAACAAACAGCAACTTTTGCCTTATAAAACATTAAGAGACTGGTTTTTATAACCGAAGTGGAGAGTGTTTACAGCGCGGTGCGCACTGAGTCCTTACATAAAACAGATACGCTTCGTCTTTAAAGGGTAAATGTGCGCCATGGCAGATCTTTACTTCTTTTATTCATATTTTCCATAACAGTGTATTACCATCATCATCGTCATCATTATCATCATAATCGTCGTCATTATCATCATTCATGCACACAGTTGTTTTGCTATAAGCAAAATATTCACAGCGGTGCGACGTTGTGTTTGAACTATCTCCGAAGTTGCCATGACATGTAGAATTGTCGCGTTATACATCTTGCTGTTGGTCATGCTTTCCTCGACTGGCCTAACATCCAGATACGAAATGGACTTTTTCACATAGTTTGCAAGCGCATTTAACACAGTCAGATTTATTTTGGATGCCTGGCAGTATGTTATTATAGAGTGAAGTTCTTTTATCGCCGAATTATTCAACAGCTTACACAAAATCTTTGAACAATAATTTTGGTATGGCATAACAAGAAGAGATTCGTGTGGTATTGAGATTTTCACAGCTATGTGGATTTTGATTATTATATTATGCGCTGTGGCACCTTGTAATCGTATGGTAGGTTGTTCCGATTGTTTCGACGGAACTCGCCGCTTCCATTTCACGGTAGATTGAAGAAGCAAGTTTCTTCGAAATTACATGCCATATTACACGGTGCAATAGCCCAGAAAACCATAGTTCAAGAAGAAGGGTTATTCTTCATACTTCTGTAGTAACTTCAATATTTTGTTTTGTTATCAAATTTTTGCTTTGTGGACACTGATTCTGCGAACCTGAAACTTGTCCTCTTTAAACAGGTTTTTGCGTAGGAAGTACAGTAAAGGCTGCAGACCCCACTGTGTTCTGTTAGCCATCCTTCCGAAGTTGTGCTGTAAGAACTGTCTTAATTAATGGACCCAGATTCGAACTTTGTCTATGAAATTAGCGACTCCGCGACGGACATGCATCATGAACCGCTGCGCAGAGTTGGGAATTCAATTCCGAAGACCAGCACTGTGAGTGAGGTTTACGCTGTTTTCCCAAGTTCCTGCTGTAAGTGGCAGTCTTATTCCGTTATATCCCGGTTTATCATTTTTTTTTCAGTGGCGCCTCAGCCCCTAGTGGGCCAGGGCCTCCTCATTATGGAGGCTTCACGATCACACTCAGACACACCACGCTCGGTAAGACCCCTCTGGACGAGTGATCAGCCCGACGCACAGACCTGTACCTGACAATACACACCATTCATAAGAGACAGACATCCCTGTCCCCAGCGGAATTCGAACCCGCAATTCCAGCAAGCGAGCGGCCGCAGACCCACGCCGTAGACCGCGCGGCCACCGGGATCGACTGGTTTATAATTTATACCATCCTACAATTTTCCATGCCACGCTATATACAGCTTGTCGATTAGGCGTCGTAAATAGACCCAAGAAACAAATATATTTAGTGAAGAGATATACAATTTTTTATACCGTACTTGTTTTCTAAAACTTTCTAAGGGGTTTTTTATCCCATGAGATATGAGGTCTCTAGGTCGATTCCAATGAAGATCGCTTTTACCAGGAATGTGACACGACTTGATTTATAGATATGTTTTTCCGAAACGTCGGTACCCCTGTACCAACGTTCACACGGCGTCACATCTCATAAGAATGCAACTTTTTGGTTTTATAATTGTTTGAATTATACAGTGTGTTTAGTAATATAAATGCACGAATACGTAGAGGCCCATTTTTTGGGGTAGCAGTTGCTGTGTTCGCTAGCATCTGTCAACGTCCTCTGCCACTCGAGTCCCCTGTGTGTGTGTGTGTGTGTGTGTGTGTGTGTGTGTGAGAGAGAGAGAGAGAGAGAGAGAGAGAGAACACGTCTGGATCCGCACGACTTGGCGTTAACCGCGTTGCAGTGTAGGTAAGGAGTCCGTACTCAGTTTCTCTGAGGAAAAGAGCATCATGTTTTGTCTTGTGTTGGACAAATCACACTCGAAGAATATTGATATAACAGAAGTAGCTTGCATTTATGGAGCCCTGTCACGTACAGATGTTTCTGGCTGGCAAAAGACGTCTTCAAACGAAGCTGAAAGAATCGAAAATGAAATCTATTGTAGAAAGACGTCCACATTAAACTTTTACAACAATCATGCCCATTCCGACATATTGAATGAGGAGGGCTTCGTGCCGTAGACGGGCAGGTTGCAGGAATTTTAGATGTTTGTGGAAATATTTAAAAGTCAGAGAAAAGTACTCGGTAGCAGTATCCTGCAGTAGCTCTTTTGTTTGCTTGGTCTCTGTCTGTCTGACTTCTGTTCTTTTAGAAGAAGCAAAGGTTCTGTGAGCATTACATTGTTGTCAGTGACAAAATAAGCAATAGTTCGACGTGGAAGCACTCTTCGAAATGCTCAAATGCAGGACAGTGGGAATATTCGGCGGTTAATTCTGTGGTAAATCAACAAGCAGTAGAATTAAAGAGTCATAAATACCTGTTTACCTCATAGTACTCATGGCGAGGTAGCAATGTGGTAGACTTGTGGATCGAAAGTCAGAAACAAGAAAATGCATGCAGAATTTTGACGGTGAACACATTAGCTGGAATCACATAATTTCCTTAAATGTGATCATAAAATTTGTATAATAAGGTTTTCTGGGATGAAGAATTGTTGGTTTGTCCCAGAGTGGTATGCGACGGTTTATTATAGAAGTAGTGGGGGGGGGGGGAAACATGTAAAATTATCAAAGACGCTATCCAATTTTTCTGCAGAGTTTCGAAATGGGTAACTTAGATCTTAACTCCATGTGTCTAGCTAAATTTATATGCTGGGAAAATCATTGCGTTCGTTATTACTCAGTATAGGATGTGTGAAGGGGAGTTTATTATAAAACAATCACAAACACGCATACGCGCGCGCCCGCCGAAGTCAATAGCCATTGCTGTGTCATCAGTTATGTGGCCTGTAAACTTTGCTGTCGCATTTTGGAAGATGATCAATAAGTATGTTGCCCTAGGTAATACAAATTAAAAGTAAGAAGTCATTACAAAGTTAAATGTAGCTCACGTATTTCGTCGAAGTATTATTATTTTTTAACACAGTCTTCGAGCACATTGATGCATTTTTCTCTCTTGACACGAGTTTAGAAATTCCGTCGCCGTATACCGGCCATTTGCATTCGTAACCATTCACGAACAGCCGCGTCTCATCGGCTGTCACTGCGGATATTAGGAACTCCATTCCTTCGTCTTTAACCTTTCAATATGTACAGGAACAACGTGGAGATGTCGATTTTTGTTTAATTCCACCAGACATCTTGATACCGAGCATGCACACACTTTGCGGGATCCGAGTTCTTCATGGGCAGTATTGTGTGCAGTTCGGATAAACATCTAAAGCAGCAGATACATCTGGGATCGTGACTCGCTGGGCAGTTCTTCCAGTGTTACTGAGTTTGCATCCGTCTTTGATGTACCTGGCCGACCGGTGCGATAATCATCGTGGATGTCCTTTCGGCCACTTTCGCACTGTCTACACCAGTGGTTCCCAAAGTGTGCTCCGCGGAACCCCAGTAATCAGTGACCATTTCCAAAGGGATCCATGGATATATATTTCTGTAATGTATACTTTGAAGTTTACTTATTGTTTTAAATTAAAGGAATAATGTTTTGTTGAAAATAATTCCGAAAGTTCCTTAATTGGTGATGTGTTTGTTTCGTATGACCGTTAGAATATCAAACTGAGAAACCCCCTGTACCCACAAAGCGAGCGACAGTCAGTTTAATTACGCCCAATCATGCAGTGCCTTGTTACGTATCCTGCTGGTGTGTATTCGTAGCTATCTGAAATGACGTCTGGAATACAAATTTTTAATTTTGGACACCTATCGTCCGGGCACACTATATTTACGTGAGCAAGGATGTGAGTATCCGCGGTTATTTTTCGAAGCCAAAAAGGGTCCGTGAGCAAAACAGTTTGGGAAACACTGCACTACACCATTCTGTGACACCCTGCAGTCATTACGTCATCACTGTACCCTTTTGTCAACTTGTGGTGAGAATTTGTCTTCTGATGTGTAATGCTGTGTCGCTGGGTTAGCATTTCCTAACCAGAACCGGTGTCAGCCCTCAAATCTCGCACAGTTGGTGGTCTACGTAGATGAGGGAAGCATGTTTCGCCTCAAAAAAAAAAAAACCGAATCGCTTTAGGAATTCATTTACGGGACCACATTTTCAAACGTTAGTTTACTCGCTATGCAACCACCTGACGCTGCAGATAGCCCGAGAATATTTTTTTCAAATTTCCAATGTCGTATCAAGTGCACATCAGCTTATACACTGAGCAACACCTGACTGACCATTACGCTATCTTTTGCATGTTACCCTTACTACAAATGTCACCTCTTACCGAAAAATGAAAATGTTTCATTAACTCAAAATTTACAGGCTGTAGAACTGTACTTATTGGTAAAGCCTCGCGGTCCCGTGCTTGTGTGTATATGTTCAAACTCAGATACAGCGCCGCCCTTATTTATTGCCCATGGAAGTGTGCGACCTGGAATTCCATACGATTCAGTGTTTCGATTTACCGCCATAGGTGATGAACCGCCACAGTTTGCGGTGAAAAAATTTTGCCCTTTTTAGCTGATAGACTTTGTATGCGTGCGTGCGTGCGTGTGCGTGTGTGTCTGGCGATCCCAGTGGCCGCGCGGCCTAAGGCGTGGGCCTTCGTTCACTCGCTTGCTGGAATTACGAGTTCGAATCCCGCGGCGGGCATGGATGTCTGGTTCTTGTGAGTGTTGTGTGTTGTCAGGTAGAGGTCTCTGCATCGGGCTGATCAGTCGTCCAGAGGAGTCCTACCGCGTGTGGTGTGTCTGAGCGTGACTGTGAAGCCCCGATAATGAGGCCCTGGGCCACTAGGGGCTGCTGCGTCATGGAATATATATATATATATATGTATAAATATGATATGTTTAAAACCACGTCTGTCTAATTATTGGAGCGATAGTAATGACCGGCTGTCACATTGCGAATATGGAATACAGTGCTGAAATATCTTATCTCTTCAGTGATGTTTTACGTATGGTTGCTTGCGTATAGAAATAGGGATGAAGAGGGATTGATGGGTGGATAATCACGAGTTGCCAAACTGTTAGCTACGCCAACGAAACAGCAGGGGTATATGCTGCGGTGGAAAACCGATACTTTTTTGTCAAATCCGCCTGTCAGCATCAGTGTAGCCAGAGATTTCAGAGGAGCGGAGACACCGTTATTTTTTCATCCGCTTTCAGTCAGTCACGTTTCAAACCTGGGACTATTATATAAGCTGTCTGACGGGAGAAAACAATTCTTGATCCCTGCAGCAAAGTAGGCACAGTTGTGTGCATCATTACCGACCACTGTACCGGGCGTTTCAAAAATTGTTTTTCTCTGTTTTATATTTGCGTTTTCCAAATATATGCTGTTAGATATTTGTGCAGTGCTTTAATTTTTATTCTGTTTGGAGAAACTGAAATAACAGACTGACTGATTTACACACTAATAAAATAACTGAATAATTTGATGACTAATTGAATATCTAACCAACAATAAAGTAAATGACTGAATAACTAACAGTTGAACTCCGTGGAGGACAGTCGCTGTTGACATCTATAAAGCTTTCAGCTAGTCAAGCTGTTACCCGCATTTTATGAAATCCGGGCATTCATTATTTTTTGCAGAAGGTCATGCTGCTTTTCCGTAACTTGGGCTAGATGAATCCAAGTCGCGCCATTCCAGCTTATTTCTTTAAGCCCCTTTTTTATGTTATCCTCCCATCTAAACTTAGGTCTTCCAAGTGATCTCTCTCCTTCAGGTTTTACTAACAAATTTTTTCTCTTGGTTCCTCTATGTGCCATATACTCCTGTCATCTTATATACCTTATTTGATCATCATAATAATAGTATTTTTATTTTTTCAGCAACTTCCAGTTGCTTTTTCTCCTTGGGGTACACATGTTTTCCTCTGCATCCTGTTTTCGAACGTCCTCAGTGTGCGTGTGACTGGCCACATTTATGACTATAATAAGCAAGAGGAAAGTTATATTCATTTTATTTTAATATTTTCGTTTTCGATGGCACTCGGGAAGACAAAAGTTATTCTGCACCTAATGGTAGGAAGCATTCCCCAAATTTAATTTGCACCTAATTTCTTCGTGAATGAAATTTTGATTTCTGGATGTCTTTCCCAAATACCCAAACTTTACTATGATTTGGGAAGGTTTATTTTTACTTGGTTCTACAGAATGTTGACGATACGTGAACATGAACTCAGTTTTATAGGTTGGAAACTTTTTTAATTTTTGCAGGAAATTAATTATTATGCTGTTACGTAACACATAATGTGAATACAATTATTGTGAACAGCTGTAGAGTCTCGACAATATTACGGAAGATGCCAGTTATTAATTAATTAATTAACTAATTTTTTCAGAATAATTCTCAGTACCAAGTTGCTGTGACGTGTGGGGGGCATGCAGGTAAATACAATAAATTCCGGATCCCAGCACTGGATTTAGGTGAGTGGTCAGCTTAAGGCTGATGAATCTCTGTAGGAAATGTTGACATACTCCGTCTACCGCACCTTAAAATATCTTTATAAAGAAAGGTGGCGTTAAGGAGACTTTTGTTCATAGACCTTACATGCTTATAAAGGCGGCAGTGTGAAGGCTTTGGACCCTAAAATATTCATATAGTTGTGAAGGAGACAATTGTTTGTCAGACATGATTGCCACTATAATCGGTTCAGAAAAAAATTATAGGCATTTTCTTTCTTTAAAGGTTTGATTCTTATTTAAGCACACTCTTTCAGACACATACGTTGTGTAGCTTAATTTGTATAAATGTTCATAAATGAAGTTCGCAGAAGTAAATTCTTGCCCTTTTCTTGGATCAGCCCTTTTCTTATGTCAGTGTACAGTTGGTTCCGGTCCATTCCATTCGTACTTATAAGTAGACATGTTAGGTTTTTCCATGCTGCTTCATGTTGTCTAAATACAATACTTTTTAAATTCGCTAAGGATCCCACAATTTCCGTAACGCATACAGCAGAAACTATCGAAATTTAAAGCAAACCAGACCGAATTACATATAAGTCAATGACTTTTAACCTTTGGAATTTTTAGGGTAGTAAGTTTTATGTATTATAGGTGAGCTGCCTCAGGATAGGGACACGTGGCGGGCTCTTGTGAATGCGGTAATGAACCTCCGGGTTCCATAAAATGCGGGGAATTTCTTGACTAGCTGAGAAACTGTTAGCTTCTAAAGAAGGCCTCTGCTCCATAGAGTTAGTTAGGTGAAAACTGTGTTTAGAATCTACAAAATGTGTTTATAAGTAAAACGTGATTTTCAAGCAGTAGGATTGGGGGGTGTAGACTGGATTTGTGTGGCCTACGGTAGGGACCAATGAATGACTTTTTCAAGAAGGGTATGGATTTTTTGTTTCATAAAATACCGGGAATTTATTGAGTGTCTTGAAGCATACTGACTTCTCAAGAAGGGGTTATGTTCCGCGGTGTTACGTATGTACATTTATGGAACTAATGTGAAAAAGGGAGTGGCGTCTGGCTAACCTGTCTGCTCATGTCACGTTCACAGGTGCCCACGTAAATTACAAACTATCCGTTTCTCTGCTAGGTTCCGTCCATCTCTCCACGTCATTTCAATAATTGATTCAATCAAGACCAGCAGGTCCGCTGTACAAAAGGATTTCATACAGACAGACTCGCAACTCTGACTTCAGTAGATGCACAGTCAGGACACGTTGGAACTCAAGGTTCGTGAGAGGGCTAACGTAATTAAATTCCCTGCAGCGACTACACAGTAATAATTATTCAGTCAAACGTTTGAAATGAGACTTGCACGTAAAATCTCTTTTCAAAGCATGCCTGGAAACAGACGCTGTGCGTGTGTAATATTACGGATCTATACGTAATAGATTTATGTGACAGAAGTTTAAGAAATTTTGTTGACTCTAATGGTTGTAATATGAGAATGTTTCATGTACTCACGCATGTGGCAGTATTTCTTAAATGAGCCTACACAGGGAATATTTGTATGGAAAAGGTGTGGGAAGACGCGGACTGAATTCGTCTGGCTCAGTGTAAGGACTAGTAGCGGGTTCTCATAAGCATGAAGACGTGTCGGATTCCATACCAGTGGAGTAGTTTTATATGGCGACTAAAATCGACGAATGCACACAAGTTTATGAAACGACAGTCGAACTCGGTTATAACGTCATGAAAGGGACTGAATAGTTTGTGTCGTTATAAACGAATGTTGTTATAACCGAGCAGAATAATGTTGGGGTTGACAGTGAAAAATTAATTGGTGCCACAGAATATCTGACGATATAAGCGAGATGTCGCATAAACCGTTGTCGTTACAAACGGGGTCGACAATATATTATAAACGCAGTGATACCTCCAATATATGTTCATAAACTTATCTGCATTTGTTGATTTTAGTTACCATACCTGACTGTTCAATGGACGATTATGAATCATTTAAAAGTGAGAACTTTTTTGAATGCCTTTTACACTAGTAGCCCGTATTATAGAGGACTGTGATTCATGGTGTATTTTAGTTATGAATTAGGAGATCGAATGCGTACCAAACATGTTATCGCTCACATTTAGTGTGCGATTTATGGTACTGGGTTAGTGTTTTCTGCACGTACTTCTTGTCCCATCTGTCAGCATCATCTCACCAATGCCCCATATTGATTCACTCACCTGTAACCTACGCTGTATGGATTACTCTTAGCAGTTGACAGCGTCTTTAAGTAATAAACTTCTGTCAGATGTTCTTATTTTTAGGTCTGTTGTTTTCTTTGAATCATATGACGATTTACATTTGCGGTGTTCCTCACAGTTCTTCACTTTCTTCTTCTCCTCATTATATATTCATTTATTATGAATTATTTTACAAGTGTAAAAAAGTTACGAAAGTAATATATTTTTTAAACTTAACACATGCTTTTAGGGCTCTTCCTAGTTTAACTAATTTTTTGAATTGCCAGTATAGAAATAATCGGCACTCTTGCAAAGCAGCCTGTTAATCTGGAATCGGTATAGAATGTGGAATGTGGAATGTGAAAGTTTATCTCAGGGTTGCTTACCTACCTCTAACACTGTAAACTGTTACATTATGGCATTATTTGCTTTTTTAGGTGAATACCAGTTGTCGAAGGATTATATTGCCCATATCTCCGGGATAACATCACCACTGAGAAGAATTTAAATCTGAGATACTTTGAGATGTGGGCTGTGTGGATTTCCCAAGTAACAGGCACTGTGCTAAAGATTGCAAATGAACACATGTGTTCAACAAAATACATTACCCACACGTACTAACAACTTTCTGTTCACCGTGATAGCGTGACTGACCTGCAGCATAATGTACCAGTGCAAAGAATATAACATAATCATGGCGGACTCGCCTAGCCTAAAAGCGTCCGTGTTTCCCTGCTCTCGGAGAACTGAATAGAGGAACGCTGTGTAAAATAAGGCAACACTGTCACAGTCCTGTGAGGAGAATCTTTCTTGGCACAATACGCGTGTTTTTGCCGTATTAGAAAGACCTGTTAGTGCTGTGTGGGGAATAATGGATGTTATTTGTACGGACCATACACAGCGTAAATATCTTTTACGGATACAATTCAGAATTTCTAGCATCAAACATGGCGGCGCATAAAACTATCGTAACCAGTAGGCTTTAAAGAGTTAATTTGCTATAAACTCTTTATAAATAGCGTTGAATGACAACGCGAACCAGTTATAAGTATCTACCTTTGTAATATAATTTCATCATAGCAACATGTATAAAAGCATTGATATGTGTGTGGTTACGTAAAGTTTAAAGTATAAGTAACAGTCAAATAAGTGCTCGCTCTCATGTAAAGACTGGTTGTCGGGTTTTGGGGACATGTCATTTTCAAATACATATAGTGAGTCACCACTGTAGAGCCAGTTCGTTACTCTGATTCTTACCGAAGTCATTTACAGAATGCATTTCTTTTACGGGCGTCATGAGTACTGCAGATGTTACAGCATGTCTTGGCGGATGCAGGCTTCTGTGTGATAAAGGTGCCGTGCCCGGTGCGGCTATAAAAGAAGGGTTTATTCTACGCATGTGTTTTCCCCATTTCCCTTACCCTTTTGAAATTGAATTTCTTTTGTTTGAAAAATTGCCTCTTTTTACAATTACCGCCATGATTATGATTCAACAAATTTTTGTGTGGTACACATATTTGTGTCGTTCCACCTAGTCAGTAACAGTATGAGAATTGGAATATATCATTATTTACCCCTTTTCTGTGTATTTCATAATTCTGGACGACACATTTTGGGATATAATTCTAGCAACAGTATAGAAACAATAACGGAAATATCAAATACGAATTGTATTCACTAGTTACCTTCGTGTTTTTGATACAGGATCATCACCCCATATTCTTGTCTTAGGATAGTGAGGCCGTGTTTCCTAAAACGTTGTGACATTTAATTAAGTTTATAACCTTCGGTTTAACCTGATGAGACTTGAAATACCTTACGAACTGAAAAAGAAGGAAAATTACTAACATAGCTAGCAGCATAAACACGAAATGGTGTGAGTAAACTTGACTCAATTGATGTTTACGGCCTTTGTAAACTCCAGTTTACCATAAAATCCGAGGATATGTTTCTTCACGAGGAAAGAAAGAGAGCAGAAGGGTGGAGGGAGGCTATTTTAGACACAGGCTCAGAGTGCTGCGAGAATGTAGCCAACTATAAATTCAGTATATGCAAATTATCTACTTATGCGGGTACTGCCATGCTTGAGTTTTTTTTCTCCCCACCAAGGGAGGAGAATTAGTTCAGTTGTTCGTCTGTGAATAAAAGAGGTCTTACATTGAAGGCTGCTGCTCAAACCGCGGAAGGTTTTGGGGGTGCCATCAATTTCGTTATTGTGGTGGAACAAACAGAAATATTTCTCAAATGTAAAGGTAAAGGTAAAGCAATCCCATTACAGGCCTGAACAGGCCCAGAGGGTTCCAGGAGGTCGATGGTCCCAGATTTCTAGACAAGCTGCACATGAAGGTGGTAAAGTTGTTAACCCTACGCACCGGCCGCGTTTACCCCCCAGGAAAGATTCCTGGTACTCATTTCTGTTAGAGGCTGAGTCGACCCCAGGGCCAAATTGCGACCGACAGGATTATGCCAATGGAAAAATCCACTTGACACCATCAGGAATCGAACCCGCAACCTGCCGGTTTGTAGCGTAGTGCCTCAACCAACTGCGCCACCGCGGCCCCATTTCTGAAATACAGTCAACGTCAAATTCTATTTCGCATGAGGTGTAGTAAAACTTATGTTAAGGAGTGCAGTACACTTTGTCAATAAACAAAATGTCTATAAATATTTTCCATATAACCGATTCTACAATGGCAGGTAGACATGGATTGTGACAAAAACAGGTTAGAAGGGCTGACTGGAAGAATACGATAGGGTATTCCTAGTTCTTCTCTGGCTGTTAGGATGAAAGAGACTTGCGAACTTGATACTGTGCCGCAGTCAGACATATAGACGTGGAAAATTGGCTGCTGAACTGGATGTTATACAGCATTCACACCTGTAAGTTGGTGGAAGTGCGAATGCAGATGCTTAAAAATTCTTATACAGACCTTTCCGTTTTATCCTACGCCAGTTAGAGGGGTGTTTCCTGTTTACTTTCTTGCAGTCCAATTTAGTTTTTATGGATTCTACCATTTATTTTTTGGCGTTGTTCTTTTATAACAGTTCGGCTGTATGGCGTTTTTTGTGACTAATTCGACTTTCTGCCGCGAGAAGGCGAGTCAATTCACCCCCACCCCCACCCCTCCGCCCCAAGGTTATACAGAACTGAGAACTCGGAAACATACCTGAATAGGCTGCACAACTATTTTAACCTTTAAAAGCCTAGCGGTAACTTTATGTACCACCGGGTTTAAAATTAAAAATATTTACATGGTACTGACATTGCATTTATGTGTTTTGTATGAATCTAAGAACAAACAGCGACTTTTGCCTTATAAAACATTAACAGATTGGTTTTTATAACCGAGGTGGAGAGCGTTTAATGCGCGGTACGCACTGAGTCCTTATATAAAACAGACAGCTTCGTCTTTAAAGGGTTAATATAGAATATAGTACAAAAATACAGGTTGCCTTATTAAAAATTTTTCTTTGCAGGTGTGTTGAAGATTTGAGAATGAAATCGTAAAGTAGCTGCTTCTATTTTTAGCCTTTTTTTTTTGTAACTTGAATAATTCGTAGCATGATGTTCAAGACTGACATTTTTGCCCAGTGAATAAAGCTATTTAGTGACTTAAAAAGTGATGGACTAATCACAAGAAAGAGTATGTGATAAATCGTTGTTAAATATCTCAAGATGAACACAATTACAAGCAATCAGGCTTACTACTGTGACAGTGTCAATGTCAGTAACCGCACTGGTCTTACGTGTTGTAATTACACTGCTATTAATATGATATTTTGCACGTAGTAACAAAGTGACGTATTTTACAAGGCGCTTTTTAAAGCAGTTGTGAGTAGCAGGCGGACGCTAAGCCGCGTGAAAGAGATTTGCCAGTTCTTCATTCAGTGGGGCCTTATATGTCAGTACCATACACGCCCAGTCCTTTACGTTTTGTTCTGTACGTGTATTAAAAATGCCGTGCATGCTGCGGATGAAGAAACTCTACCCGTTTTTTTGCGTATATACGCTTCCGTACGTGGTTTCTGGTTTCCTCTTCTATCAACGAACGATAACGCTGGGGATGAATTAAGCTATAACTGTGTAAAATGAAAAACACGGCTTGTAGATCCGTTCTTTGAGATTGCTACACGCTGAATGTTCGGTGCTCACCCTCGCTTTGCTGCTCCACATTCCTCACTCACTTTTGAAGTGAGGTTCTCTGAAAATTTGCAGTTAGCAGCTCGTTATGATTCGTTTCGCTACGTACAGCATTGTTCTGTTTCACTTCATTCTTCTTGTCCCCGTCCTTACTGACCGTGTTACTGTGTAATTAATTGTACGACTGGATCATGTCAACCTGGATAGGGGCTAGGTAGGTCGACGCTTATATGCTTTTAACACACACACACACACACACAATAACACACACACACACACACATACATACATACATACACATGTACATACATACATACATACATACATACTACATAATACATACATACATACATATATACATATACATACACATACATACATACACATGTACATACATACATACATACATACATACATACATACATACATACTACATAATACATACATATATACGTACATACATACATACATACTACATAATACATACATATATACGTACATACATACATACATACATATACACATACGTACATACACACACATACATATATACATACATATACAGATACATACATACATACATACATACATACATACACATACGTACATACACACACATACGTACATACATACATACTAAATAATACATACATATATACATAATACATACGTACACACACATACATACATACATACATACATACATACACACATACATACATATACATACACATACATAAATACATACATACATACATACATACATACATACATACACACACACACATACATACACACACATACATACATACATACATACATACATACATACATACATATACACACATACATACATACATACATACATACACACACACACATACATACATACATACATACATACACACACACACATACATACATACATACACACATACATACATACATACATACATACATACATACATACATACGTACGTACGTACGTACATACATACATACATACATATACACACATACATAAATACATACATACATACATACATACATATACACACATACATAAATACATACATACGTACACACATACATACATACGTACATACATACATACGTACATACATACATACATACATACATACATACGTACATACATACATACATACATACATACATACATACATACATACATACATACGTACATACACACACACACACACACACAATATTGACAGACTACATCATAACACGAGTGTGTCAACACTGCTTTCGTATCCGTACCTAACCAAACTCAACTAACCAAACTAAACAGTTTGACGCTATGCAAGTGCTGCAAATAATTCGCAAAGGATCTGCGTAGTGAATTATGAACGTCAGATTCTTACGTAACTCTCATCTCATGAACGAGGTGTGAGGTTTTGTTTGACTGTGGCTACAGCGGTTTTGTTTAACTGTGGCTACAGCGGTTTTGTTTAACTGTGGCTACAGCGGTTTGGTTTAACTGTGGCTACAGCGGTTTGGTTTGACTGTGGCTACAGCGTTTTGGTTTAACTGTGGCTACAGCGGTTTGGTTTGACTGTGGCGACAGCGGTTTTGTTTAACTGTGGCTACAGCGGTTTTGTTTGACTGTGGCTACAGCGGTTTGGTTTAACTGTGGCTACAGCGGTTTGGTTTACCTGTGGCTACAGCTTTTTTCATATAATTAAATTGGTAATATTTTTGGAGAAAATCGGACACTTAGCCAAATGAAGTTCTTAACTAAACAGAGCTTGTATTGTGACAGTTTAGCAATTCTTATTTGTTTGCAGAAGCTGAACTACCATCCGTTGGTTCTGTGTAATGCGACAGACCGCATGGAGGTTTGCACTGAGAAAAATTATTAGCCATGCCTTGTAATTCCGAGTCATTCCCTGTATGTCGTTATTATTAAGCACACGTTTCACCATAAAGGAAGGGGCCCATAAATTATCAGGGTTGTAGAATTATTAGTGTCTTGCATACATAAGCAGAGGAAGGAAATAGGAAGGAATATAAAAGCGAACATAAAAGAAGAAGAAAGAAAAATATGGCAGGCTCTCGTCTTTTGCCTGGGACTAAATTCCTAATTAGTAACGACAGTAAGGAAGGGAGAGTTTGGCGGATTTTCATTAGTCATCATGATGTCTGCTGTTAGCTGAAAATGACAAATGAAACCTGTGCTTACAGAACAGTTTTAAGTGTTACAGCGTTTACCATAAAATCGTCATAGAATAAGGAGCAGTACATATACACTAGGGCAGCAGATGCAGTGTTATCTCCTTTAATCCCTAATGCGAATAGAACGTAGGCTTCAGACTGTAGTTTGAATGACTTAAATTGTGCTCCCCTTGTTATAGTAAGAAATCTGAACTTTTGTTTTTATGAACCTTCTTTTCTGTATATTGGAATTTTTGGTTTTATTGTGGGGTTTTATGATTGTATTTTATAGAAGAAGTGAGGAAAACTAATATAGTACGTCGATCTACCAAATGCATGTAGAATACCGAGGGCATTAACTTTGTCTCTAATCTAAACGGGAAACATGAACAGAAGTAGCAGTGATATTTACATGGACGCAGAAAAGTTAGAAGAGAATTTACAGATGATTACGTAATTAATTATCTTACTTAGTTTCACAGTTCTAATTGGGACCATTTATGTAGACCATAATTAGCTGGTGGAGTATCCAGCCAATTATGATTACACTAAAGTACGTTCTGAGTTTCTGTGTCCGCCACAGCACTTGTTACTCGTCACGAAAATGATTCCTGGCAGAAAGTTCGTAGTTCGAAACATATATGTACCAACGTCATTTTGATATCCTCTGTGATAATTTATTAAATTTAGAAAGTTGCCCTATTTGTATTGGCAATTAGGGAAAAGTAAATTTGTTCCTGTGAAGGCCATCAGGTATAAGAGGGAGTGAAGTTATAGCTCCGTTCATTCGTAACCTGGGCTCTAGATGGAGGTGAGTGGCCAGCCTTAAGCCCTGGCCGCTTTACCTACAAGGAAAGGGCTCCTGTACGTAGGGAACAGGAGGCTGGTTTTGTCCCACAGCCGGTCTGGTCGCTTTGACGAAGAAGCAGTTCCCTTATCCCTGCTGGAAATCTAACGATTAGTTTGTTGCCCAGCCCACAGTCTAGTCACTATACTGACTGAGCTATTCTGACTGACATTAGCAGTAAGAGGGAACAGAATAATACGTAAGTATGTAACAATTGTAGTATTTGTACACGGTTGTGTTTGTACGAAGAAAATAACCAGGAAACTCTATGCGAATATTTCCCTTCACTGGAGCGACTGTCGAAAGAACATTTGTGAATCTACCGTTATAATCTGATTATGTTGGAGGAATATAAATTTCCAGAAGTTACCTCGCAGACGTCGAAAACAATAAATTTTATTGGCTTCCCTACTGCTAAGATAGGAACTTCCCGATGCATAAACAGCTCAACGAAGACTGACCCAGTGATTCGAGAATCATTAGAATTGAAAATGCCAGCAAAGTAGTTTAAAATGTTTTGACGTTTGGAACTGGTATGCATATACGGAAAAAAGGGAATAATGTACTTTTAATTTCAGAAATCAATTTAGAAAAGTAAAACCATGTATTAGGTTGGGCCTTATCTGCCATATTTCTTTGAATTAAATAAATATTAACACAATAAGCAAATGTTACTAAACTATAACTATTACTATAAATAAATAAATAAATAAATAGGAAAGCAAGCAAAGCTGTCCCATTACAGGCCTGAAGAGGCTGTGAGGTTTCCCGGAGCTTAAGACTCCCAGAATTTCTACATAGTCGATACATGAAGGTGGCAAGGTTGTCAGCCATACGCATCGGCCGCCTTTACCCCTAGGAAATACTCCTGGTACTCATCTCTATTAGGGGCTGAGTCGAATCCAGGGCCCTACAGCGGCCGAAAGAAGTATGCCAATGCAAAATTGGCCTCGTGGCTCGTGGCGCAGTGGCCCCATGAATAAGTAGATGAATAGCCAATAAATGTCACCCAGATTTAGAAGAAATATATTCCAGCCGCATGGATGGCATTCATAAGTGTGCGCGCGAAGTGTATCTTCCATTTATTCGCGATTATGGCATACAATGTGCACTGCTAGAGGTGGGGTTTTCAACGTCCTGCCTCGGTTTGATTACCACGTTTTGAGTGGCACGGTGCTCGACTATCGCAGGATATGCTGACGTCATTGCTTCAGCTGTCACGGGGATTATCTTAATACTATTGCGGTACAGCGTAGATGCAGAAAGTAGGGCAATGTTAAGTACACAAGTTGCGTTTGTACTGCCACTGTATTTCATACAGTCTTGTTCACAAAACAATTTACAGGGTTGAATACAAACTATGTAATCGCGCATAAGCTTTATTGGCACTGAAATCACGGGAATTTCATGTTAACATGGTGTTTCAGTACTACTGTGGGCTGGGTTCTTCGGTGATGGCACAGTGCAGATACGGGCTATATTGGCGGCAAATAGAATGTGTCTTCTCCCAAAACAGGATTAACATTTGGCGTTCAAGTTGTTTTGAAACCAGAGACAGGTTGTCTTATTACTAGCTGCGCGTTCACCATCCGTTAAAATGTGTATATGTAAGTGGTCATCCGCGTCGTACTTTGATAACTACTTTTATCTGCTTGCTAGATTTATTGCCATTCATGAAAACAACTGTTTGCCATAGTCCTGGACATTAATTTTTGACTCTTTGTCTAAGTAGAAGTTCTGTAGCTTAAGAAAGTTGTTAGACTTATAACAACGGATCTGAATCTTAAAAAAATGAACCCCCTGAAAAGTGGGTTGCAAGGAGACGGCTTTGTGAAATATGTGTACTGCATTCTTGAAGTGAAAATTTCAAATCTTTGGCTGCTGCAAAGACTGTACTCTGAGATTGACAAAGGTTTTTCGCCTTCTGAGACTGCGCATTGCAACAAACAGGAATTGTGTGTATGCTAATTTTGTATTTCACATAGGAACTTTTACCGTGTATAAAGAGTGTTTTACATTTAAATTTGAATCTTTGTTATAAACATAAGGGTAAGAATCATTAATTGCATGCTGAATATGTTACAAATTTCTAATTGCCATAATCATATTGTGTGTCGGTATAGACACGTTTTTTTATTGATGCGTTCAACTGTTTCATACACATTATTTCGAAATATTTTAATGGCGCCCAGGGTGTGTGTGTGTGTGTGTGTGTGTGTGTGTGTGTGTGTGTAGAGCTATATGTCTCTTACCAAATTTTGTTGCACTTTGTGGACACAGCGACTTAGATTGTGTTGGAATGTGGTACCGTACGAAGCAAACATTTTATGTTATTTCCTTGGCGTGTCTTTCATGTAATTCTCGAACTGTAACTGAATTTTAGTCATAACTACAACCGGAGAAAATTGTGACAGGAAGTGCAGATTAAATGTAGGAAAAAGAGGTCTAAATCTGATGAAACTGTAACTATGAAAAGACGATGCTGTAATTTTACAAAACTTGCAACGTCCTCCCATTCATTAAATACAATTTTTAAAAGCTCTTTCCTTCCCATTTCACAAAAGTAGGCTTCCCTTCTAAGATTTATGGTAAAGAATATAACGTACCCAGCTACCCTTTTCATACGTGGAGATTACCATATTTTATCCATAAAATTACGCTGCAAATTATTATGTTAGCTTTCTGTAGTTGCAGAAATCACGAGATGAAAACAGGAGCAATGCGTTACTAGGAGCAAGAAAGTGGTTAGGTTAACAACTTCCATAACGATATATGTGACAAGGGATCTGTCACATTTCTTTGCTTGAGATTTATTTTTTTTAAACTGTTGTTGTTGTTGTTCTTGAGAATGCAAAGAACGTAAGCGAAAAAGTCGTGTAGTTATTCTTTTAATTTGCTTCGTGCAGGACTTCAAGTAGCGTGTTTAAAGAAGCCCTTAATCCGTTACCAGAGTTAGACAGATCACGTGACCACGTTATCAAAAACGCTGCTCTCTTCGGGTAGAATCTCGAACTTCCATCTGATTCTTATATCACACAGCCTCTCTTGGCTCAAATGTATGACGTTCATGCTCTTTCTTGAATCCATGACGTCACAACACTGTAGGAAGAAGCCAGAAATTTTCCATGGCACTAAAATCAGCAACTAACATAAGACAAAAAGATTTGGTTTTCAAATTTAATGTGTTCCACGTCCGTGCACTATACTATACAAAAACACTAATCACCAACAAATGCACAAAGAGAGTTTTATCATCAGTCGTAACACATTCCTACATGTTTCGACCCTGCTGGCTCATCTTCAGGGAGAACTTTTTTGTTATCGTTACACTAAGGCTGCACTTTACAGTTGAGTGAGAATGTGCTGTTGACTGTGTACTGTGTACTGGAGGCGTGAACTCTCTGTGGTCCCGGTCTGCAGGCCGGGACAGCAGAGAATTCACGCCTCCAAAAACAACGCAGTACACAGTCAACAGCACATTCTCACTCAAATATAAAGTGCAACCTTACTGTAACGACAACAAGGAGTTCTCCCTGAAGATGACCCAGTAAGGTCGAAACATGTAGGAGTGTGTTGCGATTGATGATAAAACTCTGTTTGTGCATTTGTTGGTGATTCGTGTTTTTGTATTTGGTTTGCAGTCTAACTAACCAAACCAGTTACATGGAGCGAAGTCCTCGTATAGAAGCAGTAGTCGTTCGTGTAGACAAAAAAGTAGACACCGTTTATGGAAAGCAAATGCTCATTTCCATGTCTACAAGAACCAGTTACCGTCATCCATTCTATACCACAGGAATCAGTACACATAATCGAACCCTTTTCTTGGAATTTTATTCTAATATTATCCTCACTTCCATATGCGAGTAGGACTGTCAAATCGCTTCCTGTTTTAGGCTTCCTTACTAAAATATTTTGTATGAATATTTCGTGTCTCCTGTCCCAACCAGATTACCATCTGGCATATACTAATATATTTCTGTTTCAGTATAAACTTGACACACATTACTTTTATTACTGTGACTGTCTCGGTAATTTTCTAAGTAGTCCAAATCTTCTGGCGCGCTGATTGTACAATAAATACATTATTTCCCAGTACACTTTAGTGTTTGTAACAAACTTCTGTCACAGCAAAGGGCTGACTGTTAAGTGGAATCAAAATAAATATTGTAATGCCAGTTGGAAAAGCCGTTCAAATTTCAGCTTAGACATTACAGGTACACAACCTGACAAGACGTAAAAGAAACGGGAGACACGTTTGGACAAACTTGACTGTATGCCAGTGCAAGGCTGTGGGCCACGAATGTTGAGCTACCTGTCCGACCGCCAAACCTGTATATCTCCTGGCTTGGAGAAGCAGCCTTTCGTGACACATGCATTACATAGCTTTGATAATGTTAGTCTATGAGAAAGTTCCTGCCATTGATTTCGGTATCCAAATATATCAGATAGAAAGCTGTATTTGTGACTTCACGTCGTTCTGTGATAAAACCGCTAGCTTCTCTTTAGGAATAATTTTATTCCCTTGTGAACCCAGTAAAGAATTTTAGTTATATCATAATATTGATTGAAATGATCCTATTCAAGGGTAACGAGGCGTTTTATCTTTGGGGTAAGGTTGTCAGGCCTAGGAACTAACCGCTTATTCCGCCTACTGCCTATGCTGAGAATGAGTGGAGGTTTACCTCCATTCTTCCACGTTAGTTTAGGGGCAGTGTTACTTTACACCTTCTAGTGTTCTTGCCAGGGCTTAGGCAGTTAGTCGGCGGCCTCTCACCTAGGGACAGACGGATTCAGTCCCGGGACATTCAATTTGGGATTTGGGTTAAACAGGGTGGCAGTAGAATTTTTTTTAGAATACTTCGCTTTTACCCTATCAATTATAATTCATTTATAATTTTTATCTACCATTAACGCTATAAAACCCTAGCAATTGGCATCTTGCTTGCCTCTGTAGTAACTGAATTAACTGCCTTTTTTCTTATATATTTTAAGTGAAATACTGAAAAACTTGTTTGTTAATGTAAAGTAATTTAAGGCAGCGGTCTTTACAAAACTTATATATGTTTATGTATATGTGTGTATGTATATATGAACATTGTACGTAGCAAAGTACAATAGATTTGTTTCCATCTTTACAGAACGCATACCAATGTGAGTATATTGCAAAAACAAACACAGTCAAATGCCGTCCTCGCAACTTTTTAATTTAGAAAATATGTTAAAAATTAATTAAAACAGGCTACATGTTTCGACCGCCAGGTGGTCATCATCAGGCCTCATTGTGACCACCTGATGGCTGAAACATGTAGCCTATTTTAACTAATTTTTGACATATTTTCTAAATTAAAAAGTTGTGAGGACGGAATTTGACTGTGTTTGTTTTGCAGATTTCCTTCCATTTCAAGAATTCGTTAAGTTCGCTATGAAGGAGTGGCGTAATATGGAAATTTAAGCTAAGAATTTCGTGCGAACGCCATAGGATGGCGCGGTCTTCTGCAGGGTTCTGCACAAAGTGTCCTGATCTGTGATAAAGAGGAGTGGGGCCGAGGGTGGATGGCAAGTATGCTGCACCCTGTCCACCGGAGATTGTGTCGGACAACACGTTGCTTCCTGTCATAATCGTCCGATTCTTAGTACACACTCTTCCTTCCCAAATATCTGTGATAAGCACACTGCCAGAATACACATACTCAAACATTGCTACGTAAGTTTGGTTTCACTATGCGTACAGCAGCCTAATTGCGGCAAGTAAATTTCATATGTTCAATTAAACCCCACATAATGACGTGATGGAAAACTGGTGCTATTCATTTATAAACTTTGCACTACATGGAGGTGAGAGGTCAGATTAACGCTCCGGCTGATTCCTCCTTAGATAAAGAGTTTCCTGCATCTATTGATCCAAGGGCGCACCCAAGGCGGGGGCTGCCA
This sequence comes from Coptotermes formosanus, assembly GCA_013340265.1. Taxonomy (NCBI): domain Eukaryota; kingdom Metazoa; phylum Arthropoda; class Insecta; order Blattodea; family Rhinotermitidae; genus Coptotermes; species Coptotermes formosanus. Next base: position 407,050 of record BLKM01009160.1, on the reverse strand, counting down.
GGCTGCCAAACCCCCAAAACAGCGATTAAAAAAACACATTTTGTAGACAGAGTGATACCAAATGTTTAACGTGATTTACTCTTCAGCCGAAATTAGCTACTGAAATCGGCTGATGAGTACTATATTAGAATTTTGAAAAATAAATTAATAAAATTTAAAAAAAACGAAGATTGGGCGCTGTGATTGAGCCATGGAACATGTAGTTATATTTACATGTATATAAATGCAGTTGCAAACAGCGTTATGTTTCAGGTATACTTACGGTATGTTTTTATAACATAATTTTTAAAATCAAACAAATTTTATATATATAGCCTCAGGGTCAAGCCCCCTCCCCCCCTCCCCCCAATGAAAAACTCTGGGTGCGCACCTGCATTGATCAGAAGGCAGTTTGGGTTAAAAATTAAGTCTGGACTCGGTATTTCTGTACCTGCTGCAAGCTGAATCCATTTGTCCAGCCCCTAGCATGTTTATAATACGATGTGCTGCACCTACATGCGAAATAGCCTGTAAGGATGTATTTGGAAACAACCTATACATGAAAGCAGAATCATTAATCTGAAACCCAGGATACACGCAGTGCATGGCAGTAACCAGAGAGGAATTACGTGCTGTACTGCTGTAAATACATCTGGCCCTGCACAGTTTATGGGATTAACATTATACGCCTGGTCACACTCTACTAATATTTGTTCTTGGTTACTTTGTGCCTGAGTCTTAAGCTCTTTTGACGGCGGCGGAGGGAGAAAGAGGAGTCAAGTTAATGGGGCGTCTTACGTCAGGTTTCAAAATTAGAAGTGTGTTTAAATAGCCGGCAAGTGACGATAATACTATAAAACTTACACGATGCGTATCGTCGCAATATTTCATCCCTCTCTGAAATGTTTGTTTAACCCATTTCCAAAGCAGAAAGTCTTAACGATCCCGCGGAAGAGTGTATGAACTGCTGTATTCTTTGTCCGGCTGATATTAAATCTGCTGTGCATCCTATATTTTCAGTTGTACAAAGGTTCGTAAACTTTTGGTTGTTCTGGAAAACTTTTTACAGACTTTTCTGTTAAAGATATACGAAACTTGTCTACAAATTGTGCATTATGCATTTTATATATATAAAAGAGCATTTGGTAATACGACTTCCTACTACATCTTAACTAAGGAGTTTATTCATGTGAAATCTTCAGTGGATAAGGCTGCGTTTGAACAGATTTTATTGGTGTTCCTTCGTTTTTCGTTTTATATCACCCCACTGTGTTGTTGATACCTTGACTACTGGAAATAAGCAGCAGTGTTTACTTAACGTTTAAATAACTTGGATTACTGTGGAAAGTGGCCGTAGTTGAAGATGATTTAAGTCTTTTGGGATATTACGCGATGTCGTCTGATAAATATTTGCGGACGTTTCAGAACATCCAATTGCTTTAACTTTCAGGGTCAAACAGTCCAAAAATACCGGCCCTTTCGGTTATGTACCAGACTATTCTTGGAGGAAAGAATTAAAATCGTTAGTATTTTCATCCTATTATAATTCAAACCAAATAATCCAAACAGACCAGCAAATCACATACAGTGTCACTAAGCTGACTTACCATATGTAGTTCTTTAATGAAGAAGTGTTTCTTTTATTCTAACCAGTGTAAAGTAATAAAAAAGCCCAGGCGTTGTTAAAGTGTAAAATATTACATTTGAAGCATAGCATTGTGTGGTGGTGAAAACAGGACACTTCGGAAATTATAACGAAAATACCGTGAAAATTTTAAAATGTGGTGCTGGAGAAGGATGGAAAAGTTTATTTGGACCGATCGTGTGAGAAGTGAAGGAGTATTATGTAGGGTCAAAGAACAAAGGAACATCCTACAGACAATAAAATGAAAGAAGGCTAATTGGAGCCTTCACACCTTGAGTAAGAACTGCCTTTGTTGAAGGAAAGATAGAAGGACAAGTAGAAATGACGGGAGGACGAGGAAAGAGACGTAAGCAGCTAGTGGCTGATTGTAGGGAAAAGCGAAGGTAATGGAAATTGAATGAGGAAGAACGAAATTGCCCTATCTGGATCAGTCGCTGTGGAGTAGACTTTGGGCCTTTCGCAGAACAGATTACGTGTGGATGAATGATGATATCTAGTCCCCTCGAAAGAAACTCACTCACTGTGTATGGACAGGAGGACAGACGGTGACCTACATTTATGGAACTAGTTTAAATGTAACAAACAATATAGGCAAGTTGTTTTTTTTGGTTTAAAAATATAATAAAGAAATACGACTCCGTGATTTCATGTTATTCATTTCCGTGCATGTGATCAATACAGCAAAAAAAAACAGCCAACTTATGCACAATGTTACTGTTTATTTATTAAACCTTTGTATTTTAGTTGGTCTCTCCGACATGTTTCGGCAATAACTATGCCATTATCAAGGGGGCTGCTTTAAATTGCATAAGATGTGAATTAAAATGTGAATTATAAAATGTTAAAACTGTTAAAATGTTAAAACTCTTCTGTAAGATTTTTTGTGTTGCAAAGTTATTGTGCTTGTTTTGATGCTTTGGTGCTGTATCTGGCCTGGCGTCCCTAATTCATGTAATTCCAAGGTGTTTGTGCCGTGGCACATCCCGGGTATCGGACCGGGTGTATCGAGTAGGAGTGTGGTGGAACTCGATACACCCGGTCCGATATCTGGGATGTCCCACGACACGAATATCTTGGAATTACATGAGTAAGTAAAACCGTCTGTATATTTGTCTTACGGAAATTACTTTATACCGGTGTTTGTAACATACAGTTTTTCTTCCTTTTTGCTTGTTTAAAACAGATTAGGGACGCCAGGCCAGAAACAGCACCATAGCATCAAAACAAGCACAAGAATTCTGCAGCATAAAAAAAATTAAAGAAGATTTTTAACATTGTAACAGGTTTAACATTTTATAATTCATATTTTAACCCTTTAAAGAAGAAGCGTATCTGTTTTATATAAGGACTCAGTGCGTACCGCGCTGTAAACACTCTCCACTTCGGTTATAAAAACCAGTCTCTTAATGTTTTATAAGGCAAAAGTTGCTGTTTGTTCTGAGATCCGTACAAAACACATAAACGCAATGTGGGCACCACGTAGAATTTTTTAATGTTAAACCTGGTGGTACGTAAAGTTACCGCTAGGCTTTAAAAGGTTAACGCACATCTAACGTAATTTGAAGTAGCCCCCTTGATAATGACATAGTCATTGCCGAAACGTGTTGGGGAGATGAACTAAAAGACAAAGGTTAAATAAGTAAACAGTAATATTCTGCATAAGTTGGCCCTGTTTTGCTGCACGACTCTGTGATTTTTAGATTGTTTGTTTAGAGTAACATTTTTCCCATGGCGCAACAGCCCCTAGTGGGCCAGGGCCTCCTCATTATCGAGGCTTCACGATCACACTCAGACACACCACACTCGGTGTAGGACTCCTCTGGACGGGTGATCGGCCAGACGCAGAGACCTCTACCAAACAACACACAACACTCACAAGAGGCAGACATCCATGCGCCTGGTGGGATTCGAACCCGCAATCCCAGCAAGCGAACGGCCGCAGACCCACGCCTTAGACCGCGTGGCCGCTGGGATCGTCAAAGTAACTTCACTGATTCCAATAAAATTTATTGTGGATTCATTAAATGACATCTTTTCAACAATATGTAATTCCGTGCTTGCCGGAACACGTGCCTGTTAAGACCCTGTTGAAGGAATCTGTGCCTCCATTATTTTAGATAAGCCGTAAGACTAGACGCCTTCGTCCATGCCACCCGCCACAATTAATTAACTTGACGTCCATCTCTGCGGTAGTAGGTGTAAAATGAGTGCTAGTAGAACGTGCGTCGACCAACGTTTTGAGAATCTTTCATGGGCTGTGTGTGGACAGTCAAGTTCTATGTGTGGTAACATCCATTCGAGTTTGCTTCTTGCTTGTATTCAAGGACCACGCATTTTACAAACTTCCGCTACAGTGTACTCTGTCGGATCAGGCTTTCCAGTGTGTACGTCCTTTTCATCATCTCCATTTTGGTTGCCCACACTGCACCCCCTTATTTACATTCATAATTAACCCCCGTAAATCTTTATATCACTTTCTCAAACATAACGCCCCAAATTGTACGTTTTTTTTATTGCACAGAATACTTAAGCGGAGGTCTGTGCTGTCCGTCTGGAAGTTTCACCTTGAAAATTCTTATAAAATTGCAATTAAAGGTAGTTTAAAAGTACCTGCACTAGATTGAAACTTGATATAATACACGGGTCTACACTGGTTGTCATCCCGATGGTGTCATTGGAATTTTTCATTAACATAATCCTTCCGGTCGCACTATGGCCCTGGGGTCGACTCAGCCTCTAACAGAAATGAGTACCAGGAATATTTCCTGGGTGGTAAACGCGGCCGGTGCGTAGGGCTGGCAACCTTACCACCCTCATGTGCCGAGTGTCTTGAAATTCTGGAAGGCTCAATACCCTGGAACCCTCAGGGTCTGTCCAGTCCTGTAATGGGACTGCTTTACCTTTGCACTAGTTGTCAAATTAATTTTTGTTTCGCCTGTCGTTCTGGTATCACTATTGAATATAAATTCAGATGCACCATATGATTTTATCTAGATAAAATCTTATAATCACTCCTATTTCAAATACGTTTCAGTATCAGATGATAATCTTTCTTCCGGCTGCTTCTTTGTCACGTAAAATAAGTTACGAAACGCTCTCTTTGCGTTCTTTGGATTCGCGCGATAAGCAGATATTTTTTCTCTTCTCTAAATTATCCAGACCGACCCGGGGATCCGCGCTGTAGCATCTCCAATGCTTACCAGGGGCCTGTTTCCTTGGTGGTAAGGCTGCCAGAGCGTTAAGCTGACCACTCACCCCATGTACTGTCGAGGATGTTATACCCATTCCATCGTGCCCTTCACAGGGTCGACTTTTCTTTAGCCTTCATTCCAGTTAGTTGAGTCCATAGAATGGAACTCACGTCTATGCTGTAAATAGTATTTACTCTGCATTAAGATAAATCCTAATGCTGTATCACCAATTTGCCTTCTTCTGTCAAATTGTGCGACGCAGTTTTGCATCTTAGCAAAGGATAGGTTGCTGGTGTATTTGTTTTCTATGCTAATTATAGGTCTATACATGTACGTGTCTTTATTATCCTTTCAAAGCCTAGCGGTAACTTTACGTGCCACCAGATTTAACACTCAAAAATTCTACGTGGTGCCCACATTGCGTTTATACGTTTTGTACGGATCTCTGAACAAACAGCGATTATTTCCCTACACAGCATTAACTGACTAGTTTTTATAACCGAGACGGATAGTGTTTACTGCGCGGTACGGACTAGCTCCTTATATATAAAACATATATGCTTCGTTTTTAAAGGGTTAATGTTCAGTTTCGTAGTCGCTAACGGAATTGCTAAACACTCCGAAGTAATGCATAGCAAAAATGTCCTTAAATCCCGTCTGTGTTGTATCTAATATTATGTCATAATTCTTTGTCACGTGTTTCCTACATGTTTGATTTACGAATGTTTGTCAGAATAACCACGAGTTACGTGCGGTAGGTAAAGTGGCTGTTCTTGGTCGTCAAATAAGTAGCCAGCATCAGTTTATCCTGGTGAGTTTTTCATCCTTTAGTATTTGTCGCTCCAGACTAATGCGTTAATGGTACGTTAGGCAGGTGACCGTCACACTGCCACCATCTTCCATTATTCTTCGTATCGCACTAGCATCAGGAGAGAGGCTGCCGCACTGCGGTACTGTAGTACAGGTTGCTGTGTGTGGAGTCAACAGAAATCAAGAAGAAATCTATACAAACACATCTAAAGTCCATTTGTTAGGTACAACTACATGTTTCGGCTTATTTCAGCTCATCCTTAGGTTTACAGTCTGTGTCTAAAACATACTGAGGTAGGAATATACACCCGTCAAATCCAATTGAAACAATTAAAACATTAAAATTGTTATGGCATAATCGGGAAAAATATGTGTGCAGAGGTTCTGCCACGCTGTTACAAATATATTGTACAAATATTTTATAGTCACATTCATGCACATCTTCTGTAATTTTATATAGCCCCCTTGATAATGCGATAGTTACTTGCCGAAACATGTCGGGGAGGATAGGAATAAAAAAGACAAATAAACAATAATATTGTGCATAAGGTGGCTCTGTTTTGATATATTGATGGTATGCACGGAAATGAATAACATAAAATATTGTACAATTTTTATACGAATTTTAAATTATTTTGTTATTACAGGTTAAAGTTACTTTTGTATTAAAAAAGTTGTACAGTATGTTTGTAGCAGGGCGGTGGAACCTCTGTCCGCACTTACCATTCGCGATTATGATCACAGTAAGTTTAAAATTTCAGTAGTTTTAATCGGATTTTATGGACTTTAATTCCTTGCTCAGTACGTGTGAACCCGAGGGTGACCTGAAATACGTCGAAACATGTAGTTCTATATAGTAAATGAAATTTAGTTTTATTTGGACAGATTTAGACTTAATTTCTGTTGTAAGCAACACAACGGAATTAAATCCGTTAAAATCATCCGGAGTTAGTTAACTTACTGTGGAACCGAGATACCCCAATCGACATACCGACTAGGCGGCGAGCTGGACGACGGAGAAATCGTGGTTCGTTTTCTGGCAGAGCTAAGATTATTAATCCCTTGCATCTTTTCTGTTTCATCTGTGGGGCCAACCCATCCACATTTTTAGTGTGTACTGGAGGCTGCCTTGTGGGCGGTAAAGCGGCCGGGGCGTGAATTTGCACTCATTTCCATACAGTTCCGAGGTTAAGGATGAGTGAAGCCACACAGCCTCTTCCCCATATGTCTTAATATCGTACAGAACAATAACTTTACTTTGATTAGTTTACTGCGTGGAACTGGGTCCTCGGAAAGTAATTATCGCCGTCTGGTCAACAAATTCCCGCCTTTTGAGGAATGCTAGTGTTCATTCCCGCTTTTCCAAGAGTGGTCCTTGTCATGACCCAGACAAATGCAGTTCATATCCTCGCATCCCATTTATTTAGGATCAGTTTGTTGTCACTGCCTTTCCAAACCTAGATCCCGGAAGGGTCTTGTTTCTTTCAGATTTTTTTGGAAGAATTTCTGTAGCATTTCTCGTCTTCATATACATGTCATTTACCTCGTTCACCTTTTGCTTTCTTCCCTTGCCGTCAGCTTTTTATTAAGCGATGCTGTAAACTACGACAAGCCTATACAGCGTCGCCGGTAGCTGAAAGAATATGAATATTGAAGCACTGGTAGACTAAAAATTGACTGAGAGAACCCGAAAGTCTCGGAGAAAGGTCGCCCCAGTGCTACTTCTTTCACAACAAATCTGACATGGCCAACGCCGGGAATGATCTTTGTGCCTCCGCGCTGAGACTCCGTTAGTCTTCTGTGTGCAGCGTTTTTCAATAGGCACGAAGATAGTGATGAGTGAAAAGGACTCTAAATGTAGCTTAAATCGCTGCTTTTATATTACACTTTTGGCCGAAACGCAGTAACATGAGTTACTCAGCTTTCTGATGATTTCTAAATCCCACAATATTAAGTATTTTGCTACATTCACATATTCGACCTCGTTGCTGTAATAGAAGCTTACAGATTACATGGTAGTCTTTGTAAGCTGCTGGTGGTCTTCTTCATTTCTTTCATCTTTGTAATCTGCATCGTAAAAGGGAAGTGTTGATTCAGTTCCAGAAATTGGTAGGCCTGCTACTTGAGCCCTGCTTTAAAGCAGGTGGTCTCCCTTTGCACTCTGGAACATTTGAAACACACAATTTCGTGCAGTTTTAGAAGAAGAAGTGTATTTCAGGTGTTTATAGGGATAAAAAGATCTGCGCTCTGAATGTTTGTGTGTAGGGAGGAAGAAGAAAAACAAGAAAGAGTGAAGGTGTACTTTAAACCATTAGAGGCATTTTACACTGGTTCTGTAGCATGAACCATTTAAAGCTAAACCTTCTGCAGAAATTAGACGATCATTTGGAAGCGGTGCACATACGAAGCAACGACGCGCCAGTTGTCCAATTACGTTCGATGTATGCATGAATCCCCTGCCCCCTACCATCCGCTAAAACTCCGTTTTCTAATTAAACACATACACGCGCGCATATTTGTACACGTAAAAACCAAAAACAACACGACTCAGCAAGAAAAGTACTTTAAATTTTTAACCGAGCTTTGATAAAACACATTCCACGTGTTTTGATGTTGCATAAATTCTGTGATTATGTATAACTAACGCCACAACGCAGACTGTATCTTGAGAAGTTAACAGATTCTCAACTAGGCGTCTCAGCTGAAACTGGTTCGATCCCAGAGCAGAGTATGTGTTATAGTGGCACCTGAGACAGGCCTCTGTTCGAGTACGTCGGTTTTCCCAGGTCAGTTTTTCTACTCATATTAATTCATCTACCATCAAAGCAATATTATTTTATTAGAGGAAGCATCGCTACGTAACACAAAACGGGGCATTACTTCCCTGCCCTTTTGGAACCCAAAGTTCAGCACTGTTTCTCAAGTCTGTTGTGAGGCCTGTTCTAAGCCAGACTAATACTGTCGACATCAACGCAACCTCCATCTTTAAGGTTCATTTTAATAATATTATCCACCCACCGCTATCTCTTCTAAGTGGTGTCTTCTCTTCACGGTTCCCTACAAATTTTATGTGCAATTCACATATCTCTTTTGCGTGCCTCAGAAGGAATGTAAATATTGAAGGGTGACAATTAACTGGCTACGATCCCAGTGACCGCGCGGTCTAAGGCGTAGGTCTACGGCCGAGTGCTTGCTGGGATCTTGGGTTCGAATCCCACCGGGGGCATGGATGTTTGTCTCTTGTACAGTGTTTGTGTTGTCAAGTAGATGTCTCTGCGACGGGCCGATCCCTCGTCCAGAGGAGCCCTACCGACTGTGGTGTGTGTCTGAGTGTGATCAAGTGAAAATAAACAACCTCGACACCTACTGTGAGTAGGTAGAAGAGGGAAGGGCTGCGAAACGAATTAACTGGCTACAGTAAGCCTTCTAGTATTCAGAAGTATTGTAATAAATAATAAATAGGAGAGTAAGATACTGTAACGTAAGCGTTAGTAATATTTCTCTCTTGGAGCGTAAGTCAAAACGAACTCGACAAAAGACATTATGCAGTAAATTGTTTCCCGCCTCTTACTCATTTGAAGTTGTCACAGCCAAGATTTGATGCCAGGTTTTTCAACAACGGTATTTACTTCCAATAACGAAGGGCATATAATGTTAAGTTATTAGCATAAAAGTCGATGTTTGTGAAAGTAACTCAGTAATGGAATGACAATGGCAGGGGAAAATGGAAGTGGTATTGGTGGGTGGAGGGACACTGAAGCAGGCTTTACACCAAGTACTTGGTTTTACCCAGTCAGTATGTTTCCACCAATGTTTCATACTCATATTTTATCCGTATAATATTTGCGCCATACACACCTAAAATCGGCAGTCAACAGCGTCGTTAAATGTAACACCACTCTATGGTTCTGTCCCATGACTAACACTGGAGACTTGCTACAAGTTTAAATCGCAACTGCCAGTCCGGTCTGTTGTCTCAGAGACTGAAGTGTGCAGGTAAAGAAACGACGCTGGTTATTTTATTAACCTGACATAACTAACACCTTAGAAAGAACTTCTTACATCCAGAATGAAGTTTCGAGGTTCTTATGGCGGCGATAATGAAGATTACTCTGTTCTGGGACGTGACGCCGTGTAGTTTGGTAGACGTGTAACGATGTTTTAGAAGAACATGCTGTTTCCATAGTGAGGTTTCTCTTAAACTTCGGTTCACATCTATCAGACTACGCGGCATCTTACGCAAAAAGAGAACAGTCTACAGGTTTCTGATTTTCTTAACAGGAAAATCGAAGGCGTTTAGAGGAGAGAAACAAGTATTTTGTGTATCTTGAGGGGTAGACCAGTTTTAAATTAAATCGCATACAGTTGCATAACTTCCTGTATTTTCTATTTGCTTTCTGTAACAAAAGAGTCATTTTCACATTCGATTTATTTCGCGAATAATCAGGAAGTATTCGAACTGCTATATGGAATATATTCCGTAAAGAATTATAAATTGGTGTAAATCATTTTGCACTTGGGAAACTTGGTAATTTAAAACGATTCCTAATGCTTTCCACCTCAATTATCGGTTTTATTATTGCATAAGAGGAGACGGAGAGAATTAAAACGGGGTGAGTGGAGAAAACAGTTGATTTATTTCCGGAACGAGTGGAACTGGACTTTTTCGTTTATTCTTTCCACATCAAAGAATTCGAATTTAACTGGAAATAAGTTGACAAATTAGTCGTTCCTTAAGAGAGGGCTACGAGGAGAAGTTCTTCTTGAATGTGTTCTCGGAATTACGTATTTATAGAAAATACTTATTAGTCTTTATACTGTTTTATGCCTCCAGTACATCAAGCTTAACCTCTGAGTTTAAATGTAAAAGTCTGTGATCTGTTGGTGGGTTTAACGCCAGCTATTTATTCCTGAATTGCTACTTCATTTTTGTGGCTGTGACAGTAAGTTTCTGGAAGGAGCTTCTATTTAAAGCCTCTTAAACTGTGTTGTGAAGCTTGCAGACGCGGTTAAGGAATGAATGAATGAATGATACTGTATTATTACTGATTGGGTATTGCGGTGTAAATTGTGAAACTTTCTTTTGAAATTTTCTCTCCTTTATCTGAAGGAAACTGTATAAATACCAATATACTTCCTATTCGTTCTGACATTTTAAGGGACGTGGTAACTATTTGTACCACCTATTTTAACGCTAAAACATGTAAGTTTTGCCCACACTATGCTCATATATTTATGTGGGTTTTACAACCTTGGGATAAGGAGCGGTTATTGCCCTAAAATTCATGAAAATTTCGATCTTTGTAATGGGATGCAGTGTGTTTACTTGAGGTAAGGACTGAAGTTTTATGTATAGCTTAGACGAAATGCGTGCCGTAGAGGGTTAAGCTGTCGTTGAGCTTTACAGATACGTAGATCGCGTTTCCGATAAACTCAATTAACAACCTGAAGCTCAGTGATTACTCAATGTACCTCCAAGTTTAAGGACCAGCCGCGGTGACGCAGTTGGTTGAGGCACTGCGCTAAAAACCGGCAGGTCGCGGGTTCGATTCCCGATGGTGTCATCGGAATTTTTTCATTGGCATAATCCTGTCGGTCGTACTAACAGAAATGAGTACCGGAATATTTCCTGGGGGTAATCACCAATAATCACCAATAATCGCCAGTCGTGTCTATATGAAACATTAAGGAACCTGGCTTTCTGCTTGATATAGCCTACACTGTGATTTCTGTGGTGTAGAAAGTGAAGTTGTATTTATACTGTAAATTAATGGAATTAGCCCTGCTCAGAGTGTTAAGCAATTAACCAATCATATCGTGTCTAGTAATAGTGCCCGAAGATAATCCCCGCTGTTGCTGACGACCATCTGCCTTGAGCCAGTGCACGCATCGTGTATGAGAACATTGGCTATATTGTGTACTTCGTTTAAAGCGTGTGTTGTATCAGTTCTGAGTTTTTTTTCTTGGGAAAATTTGTATTATAGCTTGGCACCCTATGTTGTCATATATTATTAATACAGCATATCCTGAAGATGGACAAAGAGTTTTCTCCGAAACGTTCATAACCATTTACGCGCTTATACTGTGTCACAATCAAGAAGGCCACACTCTGCTGTGGTAGAATGAAGCCTGCCTCTGACGGAACCGCAAGGGACCGAAATTTTTTAACGTTGCAGGCAGTTCCGTTTAATGCAGGTACTTGAAATTTGGATTCTCGGGACTCCAGACCCTCGGGCCTGTGAAAGGTTTCCGCTAAAGACCCGTTTCCGTTATGTCCAGGTTCTTTTTAAGACAAGTTTCACTGCATTGGCTTTCCGCGGTGAAGACAATGAGAAATCGCATGAGGAACTACTTTGACTATAATGAAAACTTGTTCTCCTTTTTTTTAGTGGTGAAGGGCCCCGCAGCAGACGCTACGAACGCACTGCAGCCTTGAGGCTTATTGTGCAACCCTAGGATGAAGATGAAGATGATGATTATTTTTTGTCCTTTTACTAGTAATATGGAGCACTAGTGGAATGAAATTGATAGGGGAAAACCGAAGAACGCGGGATAAAAACCTGTCCCAGTGCCACTTTGTCCACCACAAATCCCACATGGACTGAGCCGGGATCGAACCCGGGCGTCCGCGGTGGGAGGCCAGCGGCTAACCGCCTGAGCCATGGCACGGCCTGGTTTCTTTAGTACTCGTGGTGTACTGATATTTAGAATTAGTGTTTCTATTGCCTTGTCGTATGTACAGTTTGGTTTGATGGTATGCCGTGCAGTGTAAGCTACTGACAGGGGCTTTGTAACTTGAACACAGGATAGCAATCGCTTTCATTCTTCCTCTGCTTTGAACTCCCCACCTCTTCAGTTCAGTTGAATGAAATTGAATTGAATTCGTTACTGATGTGACAACTAGCGGTTTGCACCGGGCGGGCGCCAGTCTCAAACTTCGTCGTTCTAACATTCGCTTTAAACTATCCGCATGTCTTCATTGCAACCCCACCACAGTTCTACCGGTTGTTCTCCTAATGACACAATCCAGTCTGCCTGGAGAAAATATGTTTATTGTTTCATTCTGTTCGCGGAATTTCAGGCACATTCATAAATTTGCTTTTTGGTGTGAAGTTGATAATACGCAGCAGCGGAAATATCTGTTCTTTTTTTCTGAAAATATAAAAAGTGACTTGGTATCAATTTATGGAGAAAAGAAGCAATTGAAACATAAGTGCAGAACGCAACATAACAAGAGCGTATAGTTTCATAGAAAGTAAATGGGAAACGGAGCAGTTTAAAATACTGAAATTAAAGTCTTAATAATGAAACATTTAACGTGTTCCATGTCCGTGCACTATATTATACAAAAACACTAATCACCAACAAATGCACAAAGAGAGTTTTATCATCAATCGTAACACACTCCTACATGTTTCGACCCTGCTGGGTCATCTTCAGGGAGAACTTTTTTGTTATCGTTACACTAAGGTTGCACTTTATAGTT
>BLKM01009160.1:382806-393636 GCA_013340265.1 Coptotermes formosanus | reverse complement strand
GGACCGCAGAGAGTTCACGCCTTCAAAAACAACGCAGTACACAGTCAACAGCACATTCTCACTCAACTATAAAGCGCAACCTTAGTGTAACGGTAACGGAAAGTTCCCTGAAGATGACCCAGCAGGGTCGAAACATGTAGGAATGTGTTACAATTGATGAAAAAACCTCTTTGTACATTTGTTGGTGATTAATGTTTTTTACGAATTGGCTTTACTGAAGGCATGCAAGAAAGCATGAAAGCGTAAACTGTGTCTTCCGAAAGTACTTTATAAAATGGAGGCACTAAAATGAAAGAAACAGAAATTTCACAATGTTCGGATGCAAACCACGTGTCTTGTTTTAACGTCTGTATCTCGGGACTGCTTCTGTCATACCCTAATGAATACTGCGAAGAGTTTTAATCAGTCTTCCGGAAATGGAAGTTTGGTCATTAAACGGTGTGTAACACTACGACGTGATTACCAGTCCTGTGTCCCCAGGTTCATCGTTCTTTGGCTGTATGAAAATACATCTGTATATAGGTTTACAACTATCCTTGAATTGGATTTCTCTCAAGTTTTAGCCATGTTTATTAGAGGGAAAAATAAAAGCCTCACATAAGTAGAAGTGAAACCAAGTAAGCCCGTATTTGGTACTTTTTCAGCTAGTGTTAAGGACAGAGAAAACCGCACTAATTCTTATCGAAGTAACTTCGAAAGGCGGAATTCTCAGAGTGGGAACTGACTTTGCTGTTGACCCTGTCAAGACGAAATATAAAGACCCAGTGCGTATCGCGCAGTAAACACTCTCCGCCTCAGTTATAAAAAGCTAATACATTAATGTTCTATAAGGTAGAGTTGCTGTTTGTTCTGAGATCCATACAAAACACATAAACGCAATGTGGGCACCACGTAGAATTTTTTAATGTTAAACCTGGTCGTACGTAAAGTTACCACTAGGCTTTAAAAGGTTAATGATATATTTTCAGAATGAAGTGGCCGGTTCCTTATACTCTGTAACTGCAAATATAACGAGTTTTACAGGGATCCACGGTAGCGCAATCTGTATGCTAACTAGGCTACGGGCTGGCAAATTCGGTTTTCGAATCCCGGTACCATCATGGGATTTTTCATTTCTTAAAATTCCCCAGGCCAACTGTGACGCATACCCAACTTCCTGTTTAATGGGTACCGGGGTTCTATTCCGGGATTAAAGCAGCGAGGGCGTGATGTTAACCATTCGCCTTCATACATAGTTCAGGTTAACCTTTTAAAGCCTAGCGGTAACTTTACATACGATCAGGTTTAACATTAAAAAATTCTACGTAGTGCCCACATTGCGTTTATGTGTTTTGTACGGATCTCAGAACAAACAGCAACTTTTGCCTTATAAAACATTAAGAGATTGGTTTTTATAACCGAAGTGGAGTGTTTACAGCGCGGTACGCACTGAGTCCTTATATAAAACAGATACGCTTCGTCTTTAAAGGGTTAAGAGTTAGTGGAGTTGTACCTCTAATCCTCACGTATTCTTTCACAGTACTCACAGGGCAACTTTACTTTTTTTACTTTTGGTTTTTTATATTGATCATAAAAATAAATATTACTTGCTCATCTGGAACCCCTTTGTCGATATATAAGGGTAGAAGTTAAATAAGACAATTTGTACTAGCCCCTGTGTGTAAGCGTCCCGTCATGAATCATACACAGTACGGAATGTCGGCTAAGTAATAGGATATTATTTGTCGAAAACCGACCAGCGATCAGGTCGGCGGTACGCTTGCAGACATAACTTAATGCTTTCTGTTGCATGATTCAGAGCAAAGACTTCAGCGATTTGACACGGCTTATCTCTTCGCGCAGAAGTGCTGACCTGAGGGGATTCATAGTTCCTATGTACCTGCAGGCTAATGACGGGATCAAACCTACACTCAGACAAGTGCCTCTTTCCAGATGCTTTCCGCTCCACAATTTAGTGCTCACCCCACCATTCGACGCTGTATAAACTGCGATACTGAGTGCGTCACTAAACAAACCGAATGAACACAGTTCGCTTGTTGTGTTCCATAAATCACTATATCCGAACTTCCCCTTGATGATGAAGTGTTACGGAATTGTGTCCACACTTTATCGTTTTAACAGTAATTACCAGATGCTCGCTTGTAATAGACTGCTTTAATGGCCAGTCTCACGTTAAATTGAAGGGGAAGGGGCACGCTTTGCCACATTAGACTGCTCTGGCTCGGTTGACCGATGTAAGTGTATAGTTTATAGTGACAATCTGTAACTGAACTGATATGCTCTTTGGGATGTCTTACATAATCTTATGCATGTTAAAAATACAATATTTCAGAACATCGCTTTGCTTTATTATCTGGTGAAAAGATGGATCCAGCAAAGTAGGTTAGCAGAGCCAGCTTCCGAGAAGTGAGAAACGATACGAAATATTAGTTAGTGAACTGACTCCTTCATAAACTTCTAAATTAACCCTTTAAAGACGAAGCCTATCTGTTTTATATAAGGACTTATTGCGTACCGCGCTGTAAACACTCTCCACTTCGGTTATAAAAACCAGTCTCTTAATGTTTTATAAGGCAAAAGTTGCTGTTTGTTCTGAGATCCGTACAAAACATATAAACGCAATGTGGGCACCACGTAGAATTTTTTAATGTTAAACCTGGTCGTACGTAAAGTTACCGCTAGGCTTTAAAAGGTTAAAATTTATCTGACCGTTAATAAAATTAGGGTATGTTTCGGTAAATTTAAGACTACGAGTATCTTCGGAAAAAGTAAAATATTTGTCTGCTTTTGTGAGATCAATTTTAGACTTGCGTTGAACTTAAATATCACGTCTGCCTTTAAGAACTTAATTCAATTCCTGAATCGGGTTGAGACCAGTGAAATGCGTAGTGATGCTACCGTTAATCGTTATTCGCAATCGTACTAATGCTACGATTTGTCTAAACGTTATTGTGTAACCGGAAGTGCTTAGTCAGCACCATGCCATGTCTGTGGGATTGACATCAGAGGAATCGGTTTTCGACTCGAAGGCTCCCAGACCTGGTTTGACGCCTGTTTAAACTCCTGTTCAGCTGATAACTGGGGCCCTTTTTCTTGGGTAAAGCGACGAGGATGTTAATTTGAACATTCACCTTCATCAAATGCTGAGATTAAGAATGAGTGGAGCTATACCTCGAGTTCTCCGTATGCATACTTCATCGCCTGTACGAGGACAAATTTACCTTTATGAATTTGTAAGGTTGGTGCCAGTCAGTTTAATTCCTTTTCCGTATGACCATACAGAATTACATCTGTGTAGCTTTAGTTCTGTATACTTTTAATTGCGATTCACTTTTTGCGAACTTGGCATAAACTGTCGGTTTTTATGGAGACTTCGTGGAAGGTGCACGGATAGTACGTTAAACATGGGTGTCCGTTTAAATGCTTACCTACTTAACCGTTATTTTCATTTTCGCATTCGTATCTCAGCAGCAGAAACAGCGTCGTTGATTAAGGTAATGCAGCTTTGTGGATATAGTGCGTGATTAAGTAAAAGTATTGTTGAAATTTGATGGATTTACTCTCGAATGAAAGGCGATTTCTGAACAGTTGTTATGGTTCGTACAATAACGTAAAGTTGGGCTATGGGAAACAAGTCGTGTTCTGAGTTCCTTGCACAGAAGTACTCTGTCACATTATCACCTGATACTTTATTTCTGAGCCAGCTGTATTTTGGAAGAACAGTACGGTTAACCTCATATTCTCTGCTTGGCCTATAACTCGCGTTGGAAATTTCATTTCCTTTCTGTGCGACATTACGCCTGCAGTAATTTAGTGGCAGTTAGTGTCGGTCTTTGTTTCGTTGCAGTAAACCCACCAAAGACCCATAATACTATACTCGTAGAGAAAAGGCTGACTTCTTGGTAACGACAGACTCTGTTAGCATGCGTATTTCGTGTTCTGAATTACTGTTCAGAAGGACAACCGTCCTGACTGAGGTTTGTCGAATTTCAATCACTTGCCACAATGAAAACCTGCGATAGTACTTGTTACACTAATTACTCCACGAGCAGCCTTCTTTATGCACAGTTTTTCCACTCCTTTCAGCAGTTGACCAACCGTACGTAGGGAAGAGACTGCACTTGAAGGGCCCCGCAGCAGACGCTACGGACGCACCGCAGCCTTGAGGCTTATTTTGCAACCCTGTGATGAAGGTGAAGATTATGTTATTTGTTGTCCTTTTCCTAGTAATGGATCATCAGTGGAATGACATTGACAGGGGAAAACCGAAGAACTCGGG
Source organism: Coptotermes formosanus (assembly GCA_013340265.1). Lineage (NCBI taxonomy): Eukaryota > Metazoa > Arthropoda > Insecta > Blattodea > Rhinotermitidae > Coptotermes > Coptotermes formosanus. The sequence goes on along the minus strand of BLKM01009160.1, from coordinate 389,357 downwards.
GAAAATCCTGTCCCAGTGCCACTTTGTCCACCACAAATCCCATATGGACTGACCCGGGATCGAACCCGGGCCTCCGCGGTGGGAGGTCGCGACTAACCGCCTGAGTCATGGCACGGCCCGAGACTGCACATTACTGAGGTACGACGGTAGATATTTAGTATACTTCTGTCGACCGTGAACGGTTCCGTAAATACTGACGAAAAGTAGATTTCAGAGAAATGTTTTTGTCATATTGTAGTACTAAAATGTGTTTAGAATATAGGCCTACGCTAAGTTTGTAAAATAATATGACATTCAGTTGAAATTTATGTTTAGCTTCTCTGATGAAAACTAGGCCACGTATACCTGGCAGAGAGATGGGAAATATTCCTACATTTGCTCAGTGAGCCACAGTTCACACGATAAGAACTGTGAACATAGTGCTGGAGAGAGTATTTTAGGTTATGCACAAAAATTTAAATGTCAGTTCCACATGACGTCAGATAGCAGTGACTCTAAAGTTTCACCTTGATTGACCAATACTCAACACTCCAGGCTGCAAACAGCACAGGGCAGTTGTCGTATATTTCCAATAACCTGTTTTTCCTCTTGCTTAGCAGTGTCATCTGGCTGTAGTAAGGCACAGAACTTGTATAGTTTTAAGAATTCTAATTGAAGTTGTTTAGTAACACATGTAATGTAAGTACGCATGAAGACGCAAAGAATATTTGTTACAAATATATTGACGTATTGGTTTATTTTTTCTGTCAGTAAGCAATAGAAAATAATTGTACCAAGTTTCATCAGTAGATGTCACTCTGCAGTGATATGTAGGAGGAGGGGGAGGGAGGGAAGCAGGTGTAAGGCGATGGGCAGCTTGACGTCCCCCCCTCCTTCTAGTTGCAATCGTGTGCATAATGGCGTAGCCAAAGTCGAGTACGGCTCGTGTGTTAGCTACTTTTAATTTGCTTGTAGTGTGTGCTGTTATGTGCTTGTTGGTGTAACAAAGTGTTGAATCATTTAAAAGTGTTATAATATTGCCTTTGTGGTGTCATTTTATATTGTAATGAAGTTGCAAAGTGAATGCCAATGAAGGATCAGTACCAAGTGGGTAGGACTGAAACGAACTGGACAGGTCTTGTGACTGCCGCCATGTCCTTCGCCGAGACGCGGAGAAATGCACTGAAATATTTAACCCGTAATGATACGTCCAGTGTTCGATGTAGCTACTTAAGGGTAAGTTTAATTCATCTTTCAGTGAATAAGCTGTTTATAATGTAATACGGCATTGGAAGGAAGTACAGTATGTTGTCGCCTTTCATAGAAAGTAGAATGGCGCCATTGATATTGCTAACCGCCTGAGCCATGGCACGGCCTTAAATAAAAAATTACACCAAAGAGAGCGTTGTTTAGGATATTTCTTTGGTATTTTATGTCTTTGTGTTTAACCATTTAAAGACCGAGATTACGCTGAATTATAGTACATGCTAAGTCCGTACCGCGCAGTAAACACACTCCGTCTCGGCTATAAAAACAATCAGTTATTAGTGGTGTACAGGGAAATAATCGCTGTTTGTTCTGAGATCCATACAAAACACGTAAATAAAGCTGAATTATGTTACATACGGCGCAGAAAACACAGTTGTTTGTATTTACATGGCGGTCCATGAAACTCCAACATTGGTGCGTTTAGAGGCGTTACGATTTACGGATATTTCTTTGCTATTTTATATCTTTGTGATTAACTATTTAAAGAGTGAGATTAAACTGAAATATTTAAATACCCAGTCCGTACCGCGCCGTAAACACACCCCACGTTTATAAAAACCAGTCAGTTAATGCTGTATATAGGCATAACGTTGCAGCGTTACAGACCGTTACAGGTCTTATCAAATTGTATATAAGATGGGGTTCGACACCTTCCTTTAATGTAATCTCTGAATCGTGTGCTGGTTTCTTTCGTTTTTTTGTGTTGATGTCGGTGGATACATGTGGTCCATATTTATGATGAATTCTTTTCTATACAACGTATGTAGGTTGCTGACACACACAACATTTACAATTGGACGTGAAATTATTTGAGTCCCCTTCGTTGTGGGTCAAACATTATCGGTGGGTTCTTGTTACATCTCACCAGATTTAATTCTGATTATGTCTGCTGATGTCTAAAACTCTTTGAAAAGAATTGTCCTGTTCAAGGCGTATGTGTAAAGTTAATATTAGCATTCGTGACATCTAAACTTTTTTACATTAAATTTAGTTTATGTGTACCTTCTGAGTGTAGAATAAGAAGGGGTTTATTTATAGACCCGAAAACGCTTTAATTATTCGATTTTGGTGCAGCCTTCCTACCCACATGGGGGCCGCGGTGGCGCAGTTGGTTGAGGCATTGCTCTACAAACTGGAAGGTCGCGGGTTCGATTCCCGATGGCGTCAGTGGATTTTTTCGTTGGCATAATCCTGTCGGCCCTGGGGTCGACTCAGCCTCTAACAGAAATGAGTACCAGGAATATTTCCTGCGGGGGGGGGGGGGGGGTAAAAGCGGCCGGTGCTTATGGCTGACAACCTTACCACCTTCGTGTGTCGATTGTCTAGAAATCTGGGAGCCTCGACCTCCTGGAACCCTCTGGGCCTGTCCAGGCCTGTAATGGGACTGCTTTTCGTACCCACATAAACAACATACAGGCATATAAGGAAATTACTCCTTAACCCTTTAAAGACGAAGCTTATCTGTTTTATTTAAGGACTCAGTGCGTACCGCGCTGTAAACACTCTCCACTTCGGTTATAAAAACCAGTCTCTTAATGTTTTATAAGGCAAAAGTTGCTGTTTGCTCTGAGATCCGTACAAAACACATAAACGCAATATGGGAACCACGTAGAATTTTTTAATGTTAAACCTGGTGGTATGTAAAGTTACCGCTAGGCTTTAAAAGGTTAATTGAGCTGTGAAGACGGTGTTATAGGTAATTCAGCGTTCCGCAGTTATATCTCACAAATTCCAAGTACCAAATATTAAGCCTCAGAGGGACGTTCCAGTCCATTGAGGGTGTGACGAAGCCATGATTCTCTTGCTTGAAATGGAAGCCTCAATGACACTCTAAGACCGCTGAAGTGGGTTTGGATAGAAGCACTTGAGTGGTCCCAGCAAACTTTAGAACTCTCGACAGGTGACATTTCGTTTGTGCTTTGTAGAAGGCTATTCAATTTGTTGGATACCAAGTAGAGGCCAAATTGATCTGAAATTTTTTTATTTCTACTTCTATTGAGTGGTTTTGTGGCCCACGCTTTTCTGTAAGGCAAAAGGAAATATTAAGGGTATTATATGAATATAAATCAGTTTTTGTACTGTGACAACAGTCTGCCCTAAGCAGCGTTGCCATATATTTAGTTTATCGTGTCACCTTCTAGATCAGGGGTGGGAAACCTGTATTATTTCTTAATAGCAGGCTGCACCATCAAGAAGTGAAGAAAAAATGAGCTATTCAGTGTCTAAATTTAACCGAAAGCAACAAAATCAGTAAACTGTACGGTGGTCACACTTGTCCCTTCTTCATTAAATACACTATTAAAATGTATCCTGTATATTCCTCACCAACTATTATTCGGGCGATAAAATCAAGAAGAATGGGATGGGAGGGGCATGTGGCAAGTGTGGGAGAAAGGCGAAGTGCATACAGGATTTTGATGGGGAAACCTGAGGGAAAGAGACCAATTGGAAGACCTACACATAGGTGGGAATGTAATATTAATATGGATCTTCAAGACGTGGGACGCGACATGGACTAAATCCGTCTGGCTCAGGATAGGGACACGTGGCGGGCTGCTGTGAATGCGGTAATGAACCTTCGGGTTCCATAAAATGCGAGGAATTTCTTGACTAGCTGAGGACCTGTTAGCTTTTCAGAAAGTAGGTAGTTTGTTATTAAATATTCTACAGAATCCTTTAAATAAACTGAAAATTGTTAGTAACAGCTATAAAATTAAGAAACTAGAAGGTGAATAGTGTTGGACTGAATTAGCTGTAAGGTCCGAATTCTCAGAGAAGTTGCAAGGATTCGTTGAAACTTTCTTTTTGGCAGGGATGGACAGGATGAAAGTACAGTGCGGGCCATAATATCCAACTGCTTTTCTAGATCAATCCAATAGCGCAAATATTCTGATCCTAAAGATTTAAGACAGAATTATTGCGACATAATTAATAATTTACATTCCTTTTGTAGTTGTTGTTCCCGACCCATACCATGCACGAATATGAGGACGTCTTTCTGACGGTTCCACGGCACGACTGAAGGACATGCAGCAGTCCTTGGCGTTTCTGACAGAAAATGAGAGGGTAGCTGAGCGTCAGATGATACGGAATAACATGACTCGTGTTACACTACAGGTGTTGTGATATCAACAGATAATGACTCGTGTTACACTACAGGTGTTGTGATATCAACAGATAATGACTCGTGTTACACTACAGGTGTTGTGATATCAACAGATAATAAATCTTTGGCCTGGTCTGAAATGAAAGGCTAAAAACGTTTCTTTTCCACGGACCGATCATCTTTTCCATTCCCAGCTACTCCTTTCTGCTGAACTTTGACATTTCTTGTCGGCTATGAACTTATGACGTTGTCGCAGAAGTATGTATGTTAGGTGCTGTAAATGTGAGTGAAGTCACGCTTGAATGAGTGGTTAGACGGTTAGAAAATTAGTAGATAAGGGAACGCAACAATTATTCTTGATGGCCCTTAAATGCAAGTATATAATAAAATTTAATGCAAACATTACTTTACATATATTAAACCAGAAATGTTTGGGCTCAAATTTGGAGCCTTTCTCATTGGTTATACAAACAAATACATCACACTGTCTGAAAATTGTGTTTATGTTTTAATTTTGACAATGAAATAAATCGATTTTTGAGGTAAATTAATGTTTATTGCCGCACTGTAACTTTTAACGTAATATTGTAAATCAGTTGTTAATAGTCGCGTAGCCCTTGAGAATTACCTAAAAAATGTCGAAACGTATTGAATTGAATAAATATACAATTCCTGGACGTTAAGGGATGAGTCGTGTTGATTTAACCTTTTAAAGCCTAGCGGTAACCTTAGGTACAACTCGGTTTAACATTAAAAAATTCTACGTGGTGCCCACATTGCCTTTATGTGTTTTGTACGGATCTGAGAACAAACAGCGACTTTTGCCTTATAAAACATTAAGAGACTGGTTTTTATAACCGAAGTGGAGAGTGTTTACAGCGCGGTACGCACTCAGTCCTTATATAAACAGATTACGTTTCGTCTTTAAAGGGTTAATGCACACACGTTGGTGTTTACTTTCAATAAAACTTCAATTAATAAATTTTACACTATTAAGTTTGGCCGTAGTTCATCTAACAATAACGAGAAATGAAACGTGTTGGCTAATAACTGATGTTTAAAATGGGCACTAAAGAGAACGTTTTATTATAAAAACGTTGGTCATTGTTAAAGCAGTCTTCGTTGAGTTTACAGCCTTTGGTAGAATGAAAATATATTGCAAACTCAGGGAAATAGTTATACAAATTACGTCTGGTGATGCATGTGAAAAACTCGGGCAATTTATGTCCACCCGTGCGTGCATGGAGAGGACGGTGCTGTGAAGTGTAGCAGCTAGCAGGTAAAGCCAATAGAAAGCTCTAACCCACCAACATCCCTACCATACCTAATGCAATATTGTGTTCATATCAGTGGTAAAATTTCAATTAAAATTTCATTTACGATTAATTTGGATAACAGAACCAGAAGGTTGCAGTCGTGTTCTAGAGGAGTGGACCTTACTGTGCCGTCCGCACGTGAACTTTACTGCCCGCTTTATTTTTGCAGGCAATTTCGTACCTCTTACGAGCGTAAGATAGTAAGAAACTTGAAATGTGAGTTTTTTCACTGCTGTTGGCATTTTACCTCCCCAACCAAATTTTGTGTCCTCTGCTAAGTTACACAAAAAGAGTTGTTGAATAAATTTAATTTCGATTACTATCGGTTCATTAGAGCACTTCACAGTTGCATATCTGAATTTATCGTGTATTCATTTATTATTTTAATTATTGCAAATCAGTGGCTATCTCAAAAACAGCAGAGTGAATTAAAATACACTATCATGCTGTAAATATTGTTCATCGTTGTTTAATGTTCTGTAGAAATTTTTGTTCAAATATAAATTTGATTTAAGACAAAAATTTCCTAAAGCCATAAAGCTATTCAGTTTGTGTAAAGGTATTTATTGAACAATTATCATTTTTGTCGCATTCTCGGCCTTCTTGCAAACTGGGGAATCCGAAATTAAGTATTTTTCTATTTAATGTGTTCCTTGTCCGTGCACTATATTATACAAAAACACTAATCACCAACAAATGCACAAAGAGAGTTTTATCGTCAATTGTAACACACTCCTACATGTTTCGACCCTGCTGGGTCATCTTCAGGGAGAACTTTTTTGTTATCGTTACAGTAAGGTTGCACTTTATAGTTGAGTGAGAATGTGCTGTTGACTGTGTACTGCGTTGTTTTTGGAGGCGTGAACTCTCTGCGGTCCCGG
>BLKM01009160.1:349013-382436 GCA_013340265.1 Coptotermes formosanus | reverse complement strand
GTGCCCACATTGCGTTTATGTGTTTTGTACGGATCTCAGAACAAACAGCAACTTTTGCCTTATAAAACATTAAGAGACTGGTTTTTATAACCGAAGTGGAGAGTGTTTACAGCGCGGTACGCACTGAGTCCTTATATAAAACAGATACGCTTCTTCTTTAAACGGTTAATATACCAGTATAAAGCCTAGAACATGGGTGTGAATTCTGGTAAGAACCACGAGAGCTGTGAATTTCAAATATGGAGGTAGAATTTTGATGTTACTAATTGTTGTTCATGCGCTTGAAATATAGGTCCAGGTGGAGGTGACATTTATCCAAAACACGTGTACACAACAGAAAGCGTTCCACTTCTTTCCCGAACTGAAATGTCTGTAGCTGTACTTACTGTGCGAACGCGAAATGTTTGCAGTTAAGCTCACGTTATTTAATTCTGTAACTAGGGACTCAGGTGCCTTGTTGTAGGTCAGTGAAAATGCAATTCGAATCAACAGCCTTCAATTTGTGACTGAAGATTTAGATCCCTTAATTTAGCACAGAGAGCAGTTCAAATAAATTTGCTTCAGTTTTCTTTGCAGGATTTAAAACGTTTTATACAACACGCTTAAATTCCATTTCGAATCGCCCGACTTCATTCCGTGACTGGAGATTTAAATAGCTTTATATGGTATAGACGTCAGTCAAAATCATTTTGCTTCAGTTTGCATCACAGGCTGTAAATCACCTTATGTCACGTATTAAGCGTGCATTCCGAATCATGACAAGTAACTCTGGCTGGATACTGAGATCACCTTATATAGTGATATTTTGTATTTCGAATAATGAAACTTCAGCCTGTAGCTGGAGATTTAGGTAGCTGTACGTAGCATATAGCACACCCGTGATCACTTCGTCGAGGCTACTCGTACTTTGACATGAACCTACCAATGACTTATTTTGAACCAAACCAGTTTATGTAATTTGGAGAATGTAAACAGCAAATATGTAGTACAGATGCCATAAATGAAAGCTGGAAAGTTGTCACTTTGATTGTTCATTTACCACATTTATTAAAATTGCATTTCGGTCTGTGGGTGTCTGACATAAGAAACAGAATCAGTGACTGCTGTTTTAAAGTAAATATTGATATTCTTCCCTAATTTTCTCTGCAGTTTTTGTAACGAAGGTGCTAAATTTTGTGTCCCCACTATGACAGTTGTGACTACATTTAAGTGAAATTTGGAGAATAAAGCAGCGTCTATGAAAAATACACTGTTGTGCGGCAAACGTGAGAAGTATTATTCTCTACTGTAGGAAATATCAGTTTACTGTGCGAGGGACCAAATGTGCTTGTATTCTTCACTTTAAACTACTTAATCTCAGAATGAGATAAGTTTTTTTATTTCGGTACGTTTTGTGAAACTTATCACAATTGCCTCTGACAATGCCGTCTTCTTTCTTTCTTTCTTTCTTTCTTTCTTTCTTTCTTTCTTTCTTTCNTGCCGTCTTCTTTCTTTCTTTCTTTCTTTCTTTCTTTCTTTCTTTCTTTCTTTCTTTCTTTCTTTCTTCTTTCTTTCTTTCTTTCTTCCTTCCTTTCCTTTTAATTCCTTTCTCTTTACTTTCCTCTGCCTTTGTCTCCGTTTCTTTCGCCTTTCGTTCTTTACATTGTTCCCACTTTTTTGGCTTCGTCCCTTCCTATTTCTGTCCGCAGCCAAATGTTACAATCCGACAAGTACGCAGTCTATTAGTACCTCATTTTTAAGTTGAATAACATCACTACGGTTAACAAATAGAAATAAAGCCAGTAATTGAAAAAAGGGTTTTGCGACGCTTTAGTTGGTAGGCGTAATTATTTGTGTGACACATGAATGAGTCCAACTGGCTGCGGAAGTGAGCAACGGAAATTCATGTTCATTCGACTGTGAATTATAATTACGGAAATATGGTCCATATAATATGTGGTGCGGCCTGGACTACTGTATTGTTTTTGATTTGTATTCATTGAACTCTGTGTACAGGCCTACACGTGTGCGTGTAAACTGCGGTTCATAGTGAAATATCACTGACTCCGATTGTATGCCAATTACCCCTCTTAACACGACAATAAATCCAGATTTTGGTTATGTATTTGCAAATCGAATTTTGTAGATTGGTTTCAATGTGGTTATAACGCACTACAGTTTCTGTCTGGTTGTTTAACGGAGTGTTAAGTCAATTATGAAAAGTTAAGAATATAAACTCCAACTTATCTCTTTACGAATTTGACATTCTCTCCTTCTAAATTAACCATTTAAAGACGAAGCTTATCTGTGTTATATAAGGACTCAGTGCGTACCGCGCTGTAAACACTCTCCACTTCGGTTATAAAAATCAGTCTCTTAATGTTTTATAGGGCAAAAGTTGCTGTTTGTTCTGAGATCCATACAAAACACATAAACGCAACGTGGGCACCACGCAGAATTTTTTAATGTTAAACCTGGTGGTACGTAAAGTTACCGCTAGGCTTTAAAAGGTTAATAATGTGTTTTTTCTACAACTAAACCTAAAGTAAATGTGTAAGGTTATTACTGGGTGATTGAATGAGTGCATTATTGTTTTCAATATTTTCTTATTTATAATCCTTCAGACAATACAATACCCATCTCTTTCCAAGAAATATATTTACAGTCTTGTATTAAACCCCTACGCTTCTGAAGAAAATTATGCTAGTAAGATAGAAGAGCATAGAAAAGACCAAGATATCTTTTGGTAGTGATGACGGGTATAAAGACATCTACCTTGCAGTAAGTGTCGCAGTTATAAAACATCAGCTTTCATGATGCTGCCTATAATAACAACGCTTGATTTTGTATTAATCCTTACAATTAGGTGTACAGTATTCCACAATCTTTGTACCCTTTCATTCAGGGAATAAAGTCGATGGAAATATCAAGCCACTTGCAATATAAATCGAATTGAGTTCCTCAGTAACAGTGTATTAAGGTCGCAATGGCGTAATGGATTTTGGTGAGAGATATGCTTGAATATTATTTGGGTGTTTTTGTAAAATTAACTATTCAGTTTATAAATAACTAGCAAATTAACTATTCAGTTTATAAATAACTAGCAAATGAATGCTACTGTGTTTGTAAGGCTCCATCTGTTCATAAAACGAATAATTTAATTAATGAAGTTGCGTATTTGTAATTTTTAAAACTGGTTCACCTGAAGTCGAAAGCAGCCTGCTTTCAAAACGTCGTGTTTGTGTAATCAGTGATGATGGAAAGAGTCGAAATACACATCAGTGTTTAAGCGCCGTGTATATGCAGCAATTTTCCCGACAGAGGAGTGAGGCTGATAGTATAATTTTAGGAGTTCCTGGTCAGCAGGCTTCAGGGCCTGCATTTGGTCCGGTCAGGTTTCTTTGTGCAGTAATGAGTCAAACTTCTACGCAAAATTTTTGCACCTAAAATTGAACTGTTTTACCGCTTGTTTTCAGTCTGTTGTCATAAGGAACGTCCACATTTTTATCTCTATCTTTGTGACATTCTTCGTAAAATTCTATACTTGAGTTGGGGTGTCCAAATATATATCACTCTTGCAGTGTGTAAAAATCATGTCTGACACGTTTCCTATTAAGAATGGCTTGAAACAAGGAGATGCTCTGTCGCCATTGCTTTTCAACTTTGCTTTAGAATATGCCATTAGGAGGGTTCAGGCAAACCAGGAGGGCTTGAAATTGAATGGTACACATCAGTTTCTGGTTTATGCTGATGATGTTAATATATTGGGCGGAAGCATACATAGTATAAAGAAAAATGCAGAAGATTTAATGATTGCTAGTAAGGAGGTTGGTCTAGAAGTAAATGCTGAGAAAACTAAGTACATGGTCATGTCTCGAAATCAGAATGCAGGACACAATCACATCATAATTATAGATAATAAATCCTTTGAAAGGGTGGAAGAATTCAGATATTTGGGAGCAACCCTAACGAATCAAACACCATTCATGAAGAAATTAAGAGCAGATTGAAGTCGGGGAATGCTTGCTATCATTCGGTGCAGAATCTTTTGTCTTCCAGGTTGCTATCCAAAAACACAAAGATTAGGGTATACAGAACTGTAGTTTTACCTGTTTTGTATGGGTGTGAGACTTGGTCTCTCACACTGAGGGAGGAACAAAAACTGAGGGTGTTCGAGAATAGGGTGCTGAGGAGGATATTTGGGCCTAAGAGGGACGAGGCGACAGGGGAATGGAGAAGACTACATAACGAGGAACTTAAGGACCTGTACTCATCACCAAATATTATTCGGGTAATCAAATCGAGAAGACTGAGATGGACGGGGCATGTGGCACGTATGGGGGAGGAGAGAGGTGCATACCGGATTTTGGTGGGGAGACCCGAGGGAAGGCGACCACTTGGGAGGCCCAGGCGTAGATGGGAGGATAATATTAAGATGGATATTCGGGAAGTGGGATGTGGGGGCATGAACTGGATTGAGCTGGCTCAGGATAGGGACAGGTGGCGGGCTGTTGTGAATGCGGTAATGAACCTTCGGGTTCCATAAAATGCGGGGAATTTCTTGACTAGCTGAGAAACTGTTAGCTTCTCAAGAAGGCCTCTGCTCCATGGAGTTAGTTAGTTAGTGTGTAAAAATATCACCCACTGATTTTGAGTCTAAAAATGCTCAGATAGTTTCATTGTATCCAAATATCTTTCACTCATACGTCATCCAGTCCAAAAATGAAAATATTGTCCTCTTTTTCGAGGATCTTCTAAGAATCGCATTTTTTTTTACCGTCAACCCTGTTCGTTTCGTTTTTCGTTTTCTGTGGACTCTGCTACGGATTACTGACTTGTCATCAGTTTCGTGTTATAACTGGTCAAATTTAATGCCAAAGTTTCAATCAACAAGCGAAATCTCAGTTATTTCTTTGACATTTTCCTAAAAGTCCTTTAACGGCTTTGCTTCCCGCCTGAAGATGTCTGATATAAGACATGATGACTTCAGTTTTCGTCGTTTCCATTTTGGGGCCTGGATTCTTTCCTATTCCCTCTACTAGGAACGATACTCCGAAAACTATTCCAAAGCAGGTATCGATCTTTTTTCTTACCTCTGTTCTTTGAAATATCAGTTTTTTAAATTAGACCCTAAACCCCCGAATTATTTAAAGCGAATCTCCGCAATCACACCAATTTGTACCCCTAAAACACTTGCTAAATGCTCTGTGTCAAACAGCTCCATCTTCAATGTACGAAGAGGTAAATATTCAAGTGCTGTGTGTGTGTGTGTGTGTGTGTGTGTGTGTGTGTGTGTGTGTGTGTTGTGTACGTACGTACGTACGTACGTACGTACGATTGCTAGCATTTTTGCTAAGTATTTGGAGATTTAAGCGTGATCGTACCGTAAAGTGAGGCATGACAGCTTCCTGCCATACAATTTTCAATTTATTGGTGACTATTATTCCTATTATTAGACTGTTATGTAATTCGATCAATTGAAAGGGACTTTAAAGGACTAATAATAAATGAATAAAACATGGTTGTTATATATATATATATATATTTTGTGATATGGTTATACATCTACACGCATGGGATGGGATATATATGTATATATGCACGTATATAATTGTATTACTGTTGAAACTAACTGCAGTAAATCAGGAAACACAAGAAGTAGGTCAGGTTTGGCACTGACTGTACAAGTGTAAATCCATATTTAATTAAGCTACATTGAATAAGCTGTCTGTAATTTCACACATGACTGGGCGTGAACTTCAATGAAAAACTTGTCCTTCTACTATCGGTTCACTACTTTTCAGTAGAGAAGTAAAGGTAAAGGTAAAGGTAAAGCAATCCCATTACAGGCCTGGACAGGCCCACAGGGTTCCAGGAGGTTGAGGCTCCCAGATTTCTAGACAATCGGCACATGAAGGTGGTAAGGTTGTCAGCCATACGCACCGGCCGCGTTTACCCCCCAGGAAATATTCCTGGTACTCATTTCTGTTAGAGGCTGAGTCCACCCCAGGGCCATAGTGCGACCGACAGGATTATGCCAATGAAAAATTCCACTAACATCATCGGGAATCGAACCCGCGACCTGCCGGTTTGTAGCGCAGTGCCTCAACCAACTGCGCCGCCGCGGCCCGCTTCAGTAGAAAAGTAAGATACAAAAATTTCTCCCTTTTGTTGTTCATGTGCCCCCCGTGTTTATTTTGTAGATCGTATCCGGGAATCGAGAACATCGAGGAATTGACGAGGAATGTGATTGGGCAAGTGATGTCACTTTTGGGACGAAAGCGGGTGCTTTCTAACCCTCATCATCCTCCCCACTGTAAGGGGTAACCGGATATGGGATGGCTTTATATTTATCACAGTTTATTACTCTGTAGCTAATCCCCGCCTAACATAAAATAGACCAGGGTAGCACAAAGTAAATCGCTCCTGCTAGCCCGCATCATTTCTATAGGCTTATATATTTGGGGCACTGCGTACCCCCGGGGGGCTGCTGTAACGGAATGTGAGAGAGAGAGGAAGGGTGAAGGGGTTGGAAAGAGGTCACAGGGAGGGAGAGAATTTGACCTAGTGTCCCGTTGGGAAGGATAACTTAATTTTAATATAGTTCGCGGGCTGGTAATATCTGCGTATGGGATTCACAGTGTGGAACCTGAATTTAGTAGCGAAAATTGTGAGGTTCTTCGGTACGGAATTATGTAGTAGTATGGCCATGTAATGAAATTGATTTTGTAATGCTGCTTCAGCAGTCTGGAAATCGGAATGCAGGACAAAATCACAACATAAAGACAGATAGTAAATCGCTTGAAAGGGTGGAAGAATTCAAATATTTAGGAATAACCCTAATGCATCGAAACTCCGGCCATGAAGAAATTAAGAGCAGATTGAAGTTGGGGAATGCTTGCTATCATTCGGTGCAGAATCTTTTGTCTTCCAGGTTACTATCCAAAAACACAAAGATTAGGGTATACAGAACTATAATTTTACCTGTTGTTCTGTATGGATGTGAAACTTGGTCTCTCACATTGAGGGAGGAACAAAGACTGAGGGTGTTCGAGAATAGGGTGCTGAGGAGGATATTTGGGCCTAAGGGGGACAAGGCGACGGGAGAGTGGAGAAACTACATAACGGAATACTTAATAACCTGTACTCATCACCAAATATTATTCGGGTAATCAGATATAGAAGAATCAGATGGGCGGGTCATGTAGCGCGTATGGGGGAAAAGAGAGACACATACAGGAGTTTGGTGGGGAGACCTGAGGGAAGGTGACCACTTGGGAGACCCAGGTGTAGATGGGAGGGTAATATTAAAATGGATCTTCAAGAAGTGGGATGGGGGAATGGACTGGATTGAGCTGGCTGAGTTTAGGGACAGGTGACGGGCTGTTGTGAATGCGATAATGAACCTCCGGGTTCCATAAAATGCGTGGAGTTTCTTGACTAGCCGAAAAACTGTTAGCTTCTCAAGAAGGCCTCTGCTCTATGAAGTTAGTTAGTTAGTTAGTTAGTTAGTTAGTTAGTTAGTTAGTTAGTTAGTTAGTTAGTTAGTTAGTTAGCTAGCTAGCTAGCTTGAGGAGTCAAGAAGGCTTCTGAATGCGACGTTTTAGATAATAAAAAACCTAGTTGTTCAGGCACATTTTATTACCGTAAGATAAAGGTATGCCATTTACAGGCCTGGACAGGCCCTGAAGGTTCCAGGAGATTCAGACTTCCAGAATTTCAAGACAGTCGGCACATAAGGGTGGAAGGTTGTCAGCCCTACGCACCGGCCCCCTTTACCCCCCAGGAAATAATCGTGGTACTCATTTCTGTTAGAGTCTGAGTCGACCCCAGGGCCATAATGCGGCCGGAAGGATTGTTAATGAAAAATTGCAATGACACCATCGGAAATCGAACCCGCGACCTTCCGGCTTGTAGCGCAGTGCCCCAACCAAGTGCGCCATCACCTACCCCTTCTATTATCGTATGCTACCGTATAATATTATTATCCAAAAATCGCATGTATATAGCGGGAATGAAGGTCGGTACCTCTAACTCAGCCGCGTAGGTTGGCCTAAGACGTACTGAACCTAATTTAGACAGAATTGAGGCTGGTCTGTACTATAAGTATAATCAATGGAGGCAGGGACAGGTCTCTTCAGTGATTTCCGCTGTCTCGCCTTTTCCAGGTGGCAGATTTATACCATGTCTGCTATGGAGGGGGGCTATAACATCTTTGCTTTAATTGTAACAACCAATCATAAATGTAAGCTTGAAATTAAGACTGTTTTACGTTGTGTAACGCCGGGAGCAAAATGTATTTGTTGGATTTTAATTCGGAGGAACTACTAATATGGTATAAATTATTGTTTCCTTTTATTATGCACAAAACGCAAATATGATGCAGTTAACGGAACACACTGCCACTGTTTACCTTTCTTTCATTGGAGCAGATTCTTTGAGAGGCTAATAATCGCTCAGTCAGTAAAAAATTCGCAGCCTTTACTAGATCACGAAGGCCCAATATCGTGCCAAAGTAATATTAGTAACATAAATTCGGTCGATATTCTCAGACTGTTTTCAGGTGCTGTGTTAATACTAACCTTGCGTGTACGCGTAGGCCTCCCGAGTTTTATCCTTGCCTCAGATTTGCCGATCAATATTTTATGTGTATTTTTTGTGTATTGATATTCTAGGTAAAATGAAACATTTTCCATTAGGTACAGTGAAACATTAACCATAGCGGGATTTCAGTCGATTGTTATTTGTAAATCACGCGTAGTTTCAAGGTAAAACAAGTGGCAAATGAAAAACAAATTCTCGTCGCCTCAGCTCAAGTCGCCCAGGTTCAGAGAGGGTTACCAAGGTCACGAAATGATGGGTTAAATTTAGGTATCTGCTCCATTAGTGATGTTCTCAGTGCAAAAAGTACTGTTGATGTTGTGGATGGCAAAATTTGGGTCTCTGATACATCAGTATTTTGGAATTACGAATATTTTTTTGTAAGTTAAACTGACAGAAATCCTGCTATCACTCAACGTGTTGGTGACCGTATACATTTGCTGGCAACGTTCGCGATTTTATTCAGGAATTTATCGACGCAAGTGGATTGCAAAAGTGGATTGGAGACCTTGACCACCAAGCACTGCGGACTGCACACAACTTGACTTGCAGCATTTGCGGCTGTGTCATGCAGTCGGTTTACAGTCAGACATGAAAGACCTCGATCACAAAGCACTGGATCAGGGTCGCCGAGACAGTTGTATATCCAGATATCAGCCGTCGTGTTTGGAATTATGCTTGCTGAGCCACCAAATGAGCAAATATGGAAATTAATTGAATATGTATCACAAGATGTGAGGGATTTTCTTTTATTTAGGCCTCTTCCCATGTTTCTGCTGTGTCTAGTTGCTAATGACAAAAGGTTGAGAGTAATCCACGACTTTATGCACACACTTTGTTTTCCTGTAATGTCAAATGGGAACCATAGAATGTGTTCTACAAATGCGATGCTTTTAAAAATTTTACCCCATGCCGTGTTTAGGAAATACAGTATGTAAAGAAAATAATATATTTGACACTTCTTTTGTGTGACTGTCCAACTGGGTCTCTTACGTCATTGAAAATATTTGAGAAGTATTTGAAAACAAGAAGGCTAAATTTAACATTTGGGCCTGAATGTGAAGAAGTGAACTGATTTGGATATTTCAAAAGGAGGAATTTTGTGAATATCCAAATGTTTTGACATTGATGTCAAAGAACATGCAGACTGGACATGCAGCTTGGATGGTGAAGACAAGGAATGCGTGCGGCATGTCGGATTTCGCTTGATAAACAGAGGAACAAACTGGAGAATAATACCGGGATAAACATTGATATCATGTAACTAGACTGCGAAAATTGGATGTTATTGAAACTGGTTCGGTACCGCAACTAGTTGTGGGGGTTGAACTTCCGGTGTCTGGTGTCAGGGGTTAGCAGCACCTCATTAGGAAGACATCTAAGTGATGCATATCACAAAATGTAAATTTTCTGACCGACAGTCATTTCAGATAATACTGTTTATCTCTTCTGAGGTTAATTTCTGTGTAATTACCTTGTAGTTCACCCCTCAAGGTGTGTGCAGACTTATCCTACTCGCGTTGATGATACACACTCTAAACGTCACTAGCTGTGTACAGGCTTTTCGTTCAGTGCATTAAATGCGCTAATTACAGTAACCCTTTTCAGGCCTGTCCTTGAAGTTCGTACAAACTACGTAGCATTTACACCTGCTCTTAAAACATGGTGGAGAGTGATGATTTAAGTTACAGTATTGGTGAAATTCCCCTCAAAATATCTAGACCTATATCAGTTTTATTTCCCTAAAATACAGTCGCACATGGGAGATTTTTTTTTTTTGGATTCGAGAAGTTACATTTATACGGCATGCATTATTTAATGTTTTTCGTATCACTTTGGAAACTTCAAGTTAAGCACCTTACCAGTTACGTCTGGGACACATAGCTTATTAAAATTTGTTTTATAATGGTTAAACCTTCATAATGCCGCACAGAAAACTAATTTTAAACCAAATTAGACGTTATAATTAAAGGATTTAAAAGAGACCTTTCTCTTTAGTCTTCAGTAAACACAGTCTCTAATTTTCTGACTTTCTAGAGATGCATGAACTGAGAATATATAAGGGAAATAATCTTCCTTAAATTCTTTACCTCTTTCATACTTGTGCGCTGGAACCTGACTTAATAAGCAGCGTATAAAGATTCTTCGGTACGTATTTCTTGCCTTCTTGGTGTTTCGTCATGGAACAGAAATTTAATCATAAGGAAAGATTCTGTTACATTAAAATATAATGAACACAGTATTCTAAGAAAGGTCTTACAAAAATTTATGTTATTCATTTCGGTGCGTATGATCAGTATAACAAAACAGAGCCAGCTTATGCACAGTATTATTGTTTATTTATTTATCTTTTTTGTTCGTCTTCTCTCCGACATGTTTCGGCAAGTAACTGTGACATTATCAAGGGGGCCATATCAAATTACCTAAGATATGCATGGAAAATAATGTGAATATAAAATGTTAAAACTTTTAAAATGCTAAAATCTTTAACAAATTAGAAGTTTTAACATTTTATATTCGCATTATATTTAATGCACATCTTATGTAATTTGATATAGCCCCCTTGACAATGGTACAGTTACTTGCCGAAACATGTCGGAGACAAGATGAACAAAAAACGTAAATAAATAAACAATAATACCGTGCATAAGATGGCTCTGTTTTGTTATGCCTTATAAAATGTTGAATTTTTTTGTCTGCTTGTAGTATCTGCTGTCAGGATGTTTTATTGGCTTATTCATTTTTTTCTTGTTGTTGCGAACTTGGTCCGTGTGTGGGCTTTAAGCAGTCAACTCTATGAAGACTAAAATTCTTCTAAATTATACATAAAAATTCATTTCTTTCCTCACAGGGCACAAGTCACTTCCATTTTAGATATAAGTTATTTAATAAAAAAAAGTAAAGCAGTCCCATTACAGGCCTGGACAGGCCCACAGGGTTCCAGGAGGTCGAAGCTCCCAGATTTCTAGACAAGCGGCACGTGAAGGTGGTAAGGTTGTCAGCCCTACGAACCGGCCGCATTTACCCCCCAGGAAATATTCCTGGTACTCATTTATGTTAGAGGCTGAGTCGACCGCAGGGCCACAGTGCGACCTACAGGATTATGCCAATGGAAGAATCCACTGACACCATCGGGAATCGAGCCCGCGACCTCCGGGTTTGCAGCGCAGTGCCTCAACCAAATGCGCCACCGCGGCCCCCATAAGTTATTTAATAGTAAGTGTTATTTAGGGATATATGCGTCTTTCACTTTGAGAATAATACAAAGCACATAAATAAAATATGTGGGCAAAAGTGCAGTGCTTTGTTGTGTTGCAGTTTAGGACACGTAAAATTGCCAGTAATTTAATCTGTTGAGTACTAGACAATTATTGAAGTTTTGCGTATGATACTTGAACCACATAAGATCAAGGATTGAGCCATCTGTAAAAGGATGCTAGTATTGTTTAATAAGCCTGTCTGGTTTGGTTCGAGATATTCTAAATATATTTTAGTCCGTAGGCTAGATACAGGGTCGTCAGTTTCTGCGTGTACGATAAGATTTTAATGAGTGGTATTGCTTTGGAAAAATGAGCCCCACTTATTTATATCAGCTTCATTCATTCATTCGTTAGGAAGTCACCCTGGATTCGTACTTTTTCAGTTATTAATCATAACAGCAGCAATAATAATAATAACAATAATAATAATAATAACAGCAATTTATTGCTTTGGCTAATTTAGGTAGTCATATATATATATATGTATAAATATGAACTGCCTTATAAAACACGTTATTGAAGGAAAGATAGAGGGAAGGCTAGAAGAAACGGCAAGACGAGGAAGAAGCAGCTACTTTAAAGAAAGACAGGATACTGGAAACTGAAAGAGGAAGCACTAGATCGCACTCTGTGGAGAACTCGCTTTGAAAGAGGCCATGGACCTGTCGTAACATAGACTGCAGGATGAGTGAATGAATGAACCAATCAATGGATTTCTATAAACATGGCCTTTTACTTTTTTGTTAACATTAGAATTTGGCAGGTCTCGGGTGAAAATTAGTGAATTTTGGGTTCTGTTATCATACGGAATTATCTCCACGTAAATTGTATAAAGATGCAATTAGAATTTATTTTCACTGAGAGGCAGTCTTGACACACTGCAGATTTCAGACTGTTTAACGAAAGTTTCAAGCAGAACCAACCTTACTGACAGATTAGACTACAGTGTGGTGGTAGGCATACCAGACTGAATTTTCTCCGTATATTTAGTTGGTAGGTTGCTTCAGTTATTTTTATGTTTGCCTGCCTTTCACTTTACACAGGATAATCTCTATCGTAGTTTATCGCTGGAGGACAGCAACTAACAGTGTTAGAGCTTGAGTCCTTGACTTGAATGGCAGTTGGATCTGTTTGGAATGAAAGTGTGTACTCTTGTAGCAACGATAGCAAGCCATGTGGAAACTAAAACGGAAATTAAAAAGAGAAAAGATTACATGAGAAGTCAATGGGATGTACGTGACCTGAATTCTTATAGGCTCTATTCATTATTATTCCGATATGACATCGAGCCACGTTTAACTTCAGCTCGAGTTCTGAATAGAATATTCACTAATAGACTGTTGTACCCTCCAGTAATGCTGTCTATTAGTGCGACATTCTTGGATTAAAAATGAGAGGATTTAAAATATGACTTTAATAAATATGCTTAATAAAAAGGTAAAGCAATCCCGATACAGGCCTGGACAGGCCCTTAGGGTTCCAGGAGGTTGAGGCTCCCAGATTTCTAGACAATCGGCACTTGTAGGTGGTAAGGTGGTCAGCCCTACGCACCGGCCGCCTTTACCCCTGGGAAATATTCCTGGTACTCATGTCTGTTAGAGGCTGAGTCGATCCCAGGGCCATAGTGCGACCGAAAGGATTATGCCAATCGGGAATCGAACCCGCGCCCTTCCGGTTTGTAGTGCAGTGCCTCAACCAACTGCGCCACCGCGGCGCAGTACACAGTCAACAGCACATTCTCGCTTAACTGTATAGTGCAACCTAGTGTAACGACAACGGAAAGTTTCTCCCTGAAGATGACCCAGCAGGGTCGAAACATGTAGGAGTGTGTTATAATTGAAGAAAAAAACTCTTTGTGCATTTGTTGGTGATTAATGTTTTTTTCTTTTATCAGATTATGTAGCGAAACCAAACTTATGGTTTGGGAATTGGGGAATACTGCTGTATTGGTAGTCTCTAAATTAGTAGACATTATAATGTTTTTATGTACTTCACACAGTCGAGAAAGCGTCGGTGAACAAAAGTATAGCTTTTAAGATCATAAAATTGCTATACTATAGATGCGTTTACATTCTATGGTAAGCTACATAAGTATGTTATTCAAATGCCTCTGTATTAAAACACGGCGTAATATATGTAATTAGGCTTAAATAAACATATTTGAAGTGAAAGTACAACAACAGTTTGTTTGTCTGAAATGTATTTCAAATTCCAGTACCTGCAATGTTCATCATTTTACCACTTGTAAATACAACAATGCCCACTTCTGTGTTTTGTTCGTGACGCTTTTTCACTGGCGTGAAATTAAAAGTATCTGTGAGTTGTGCGCTGGAAAGGCCTTGGAAGGAAACCGTGTTGGTTTTGTGTAAGGTGCTATATATCTGAATATTTTTCTGGAGTTTCTGAGAAAACTACGAGATGCATGAGACCCCTGCACAAGAAACAGAATTGCCAGTACTCAGCTGCAATATTTGGTAATGAGGCGCTTAGTTTGTGATGTCTTTTTACCATGACGCATTGCTTCCCGAATTGCTGATGGAGATAATTGATGGATGCTGTGAACAATGAACAGCGGTTGCGGAGAGCTGACAGTGGATTTTCTTCCAGCTGTGTTTAAAACCGTTCACCTTAGAGTGATTTCGGTTAACCCTTTAAAGACGAAGCGTATCTGTTTTATATAAGGACTCGGTGCGTACCGCGCTGTAAACACTCTCCACTTCGGTTATAAGAACCAGTCTCTTAATGTTTTACAAGGCAAAAGTTGCTGTTTGTTCTGAGATCCGTACAAAACACATAAACGCAATGTGGGCACCACGTAGAATTTTTTAATGTTAAACCTGGTGGTACGTAAAGTTACCGCTAGGTTTTAAAAGGTTAAGAAGCGTTTAAAAAGGACTCTGAAATGGACGAGTTTCTTTGCTTGGTCTCTTGTCCACTGGGAGCTTTTTGTTAGCAACCTGGAGTTTTGGGTGCTTGAGTATTAGGGCTAATTTATTTTGTTGAATTCCTTTCACTGAATCAAGAATTGTCGAAGGACTCTGACGCAATCCACATCCCCTGCATCCAGTGCTCCTTCGTACACTGTTCATCTGCGGTATGTGATGTATGCATTAGACCGGCATTTCCCTCTGCACTGGTACGAATTGCAACTGTAACATCATAAGCAGCCCTCACATTCCCTCCTGTAGCCAAGACTGATCTGGATTGAAGTTTTCTGAGATGTCACACGGTGTCGATTTGCAGATAGTTACCTATGTTTCGGAGAAGCGTAGAGCTTACGTCTTCAGGACCAAGCGGTCAAAGTCGTCTTGAAATACTTTACCCAAAGGATGAAGGCGCTACGATCTTTCGAAATGTCGGTAGCTAGCTACCAAACTAAACTAGACAGCATATCACACCCGAACACTTCAAGGCTCAGCAGTACCGCTCTGAGAGACATATATCTCCATCAGCAGCAGCGGTAGTAATGGTGGTGGTGGTGGTGGTGGTGGTGGTGGTGGTGGTGGTGGTGGTGGTGGTGGTGGCGGTGGTGGTGGTGGTGGCGGTGGCGGCGGCGGCGGCGGCGGCGGCGGCGGCGGCGGAAATACGAATAGTTCTTATCATCATTATCATTATGACAACCGTCTTTATCACTTTTCTGACACTTTCTATTTCTGTTTGTCAGGCCAACGCCGTCAGTCCACATAAAATGCAGCGTCAAGTTCCCGGACAGCACAACACCCAAGGGGCAGAGGGTAAGTTACTTATTGTAATCGCCAAGTGTTCTTATATCCTTGAGTGGGATGCAACCTGTTGTCACTTCGTTAACTGATCTGGGCCAGAATAATGGCTGAATTTCACAGTTCAAACGTAGTAGGCCCTAGTTTTGGGACGCAGTACTTAATTTTGGATTTCTTTCACGAAATAAACTGACCTCATTGTACTGGCGAAGAACTGGGGGGTTTTGGGAGGTAGAGTAGAAGGTGGACTGAATGCTGTCTTATTGAGATGATCTGTTACAGCGATCATTTGAAGGCACTGTGAGGAAGTAATGTATTGGGCGTCTAACAAAGCAAGTAAATTAAATTTTGAAGCATAGTTTTGACGATTCCTGTGTATAAACGTAACCACAAAATTTAGCAGAATTTTATACATTTCTGTGGACTATATTCATAGAGAAATTGTAGCTTAAAAACCTGGTATGTCGTCCTCTTCTTCTCTGAGGTACGCTGATTCAACCCTTCCATATCTGTGCAGCTATACGTATTTCTTTCCACTGATACAAAACCAACGGTTTTTCTGCCGTTAAAAGTGGCATGTTGTAAAAAAAAAAGACGTGAATAGGTCTAAGTACTTACAGTATCGACACTTAACTCTGTGCTTTGAGCCTGCTCATTATTTGCCAAATGTTTCTAACGGATGACTGGACAAGAAGCCAGAAAGTGGTTAGAGGAATCACGACGAATGTGAGTAAAATCCACCTTAGATACGCAAATATTCCATGTGACAAGGACTCTGATCTGTTTGATCTACATGTTCGTTCGAAAATTTTCACGTCATTTCCATATTAGAAATCCTGGTGAAATATGGACATTCTTTGTTTTCGTATCTGTTAACTTCAAAACAGTTTTACAAAATTTTGGCTCTAAGAATAACACAGAAACGCGCTCATACTCCACGACTGACAGACACCGTTTAGACAGTTTGAATGAATTGTTATGTTTTAAATGTTGGTTTTAATCTTGTAGATACTTCATTATTATCAAGAGCATTAGTTCTTACCCAAATAGAATGCAGTTCCTAATATGGTTGAAATGTGTGTCAGTATCAAATTCTGCACGTTAAATTTGAGGGGAACTAATTTCAAAATTTCGAATAGTCGCCATTTTTGTAATCGTTGTCATTTAGAATATTTTGTAGAGAACGGTTATGTAGGTTCAATATCCATTTACTTACGATGTGTCACGTGACTATTTCCAGTGTTTAATTTTTGTTGTTTTATGTTATACAAAGTGTATCTGCAACCAGCGTTACATACTTTTCCAAGATCAATTGCCATACATGATAATAGTACCAAAAAGTAAGTGGTGTTAGTGTCGTTTATTCCTTACAAATTTCCACCCCCGGCTTGTTTTTGTTTCTGATTTTAGTGCATTAAATTTACAGCGTTGGGGTAGGGTCCAGTGGTATGAAATTCATACCGAGTTTCTTGAAAATTTACTAACCGCTTCTAAAATTAACTGATAACGTGACGCGTTATGACGAACTCATAACAGTAACTTTATTGTTATGGACAGAAAGCAGAGTAAAATCTAGCTTACAGGTAGCGTGTATCCGCGTATTTATAGTAAAAAAGATGCCGAGCTAATTAAAAAAGTAACTTGTTAAACAGTGTGACGAATTACCAGCAGATTAGCAATGGCAGCAGCATTTTAGACGTGCACCTAACATTAATGTCCCTTTTATATATTCATGAGGATATGGTCTGTGTTTACGAAAAGAGTTCGCTAAAAAAAACCGAGTGTTTGCACGGGTTCACACAGTGAACGGTAGTGTGCAAAGTGTGGATGATGCTCTGTCAAGCTAACAGTACGGTGACGCTGAGGGCTGGCAGACACGGCATTAGTCGCATTACACTGAAACAGTTGGCTGCAGAAATTAATTTGAGCTATGGTGCCTTGTAATACGTCACCCACGACGAGTAGGCCTGTGTTTTCACAAAATCTGCAGGAAATTCAACACCTCATATGAACGAAAAACGAGTAAACTTTGTGCATAACTTCTGTTAGTAGCAGGCGAAGCCTTTCTTGCTTCTATTTTAACTGGCGACCAAACCAGGTTTTACCACATTGAACCTCTGTACAAGCGCAGCAGGTGGTGTGGCGAAATACGAGATCCGCTGTAACAAAGAAATTGCACACTGTACGATCTTCCGGGAAGATCACTTCGACATAGTTTTGGGATACGAAATTTGATACTGTAGAACGGTTAGTTGGAAACGTACAACTGTGAACTGTAGCCTACTTTTTGCCGGAATTTAATGAGAAGGCAAGTTTCTGTGTTTAAAGACAACCGTTTAGTGTTATAGTGATAATTTCAGTATTATTATTATTATTATTATTATTATAATTATTATATACTGTGTGAGCATTTCTCTTTAGACTGCACATTTCTAACGAGGAATGATGTTAATTAATCTGTTATTTAACCTTTTAAAGCCTAGCGGTAACTTTACATACGACCAGGTTTAACGTTAAAAAATTCTACGTGGTGCCCACATTGCGTTTATGTGTTTTGTACGGATCTCAGAACAAACAGCAACTTTTGCCTTATAAAACATTAAGAGACTGGTTTTTATAACCGAAGTGGAGAGTGTTTACAGCGCGGTACGCACTGAGTCCTTATATATAACAGATACGCTTCGTCTTTAAAGGGTTAATGTAGGCGCCGAGTCACGTGTAAGCTAACAACTTCTGCTTTCATGTTTTTTCCCTCATTTTGTGCTTGTTTGTTTACGTAATTTGTGTTGTGTTTTATATTATTTTGACAATTTGGCATTGCGCTCTTGGCCTAGAATGTAAATAACTACTACTACTACTGCTACTACTGCTGCTACTACTACTACTACTACTACTACTACTACTACTACTACTACTACTACTACTACTACTACTACTACTACTACTACTACGCCACTTAAATTGATCTTCAGCCATTATCTGATTCAAATACATGATACGAGCTAAGAACATGACGTTTAGAAGCCGACTATGCCTCCTTCTCAGGTATAATGGGGAAAAAGCATTTGTAGTTGTCTTTATTAGCTTTACCTCCTGTCTCTGAAAAGATGTGATTTTAGAATATTTGATTTTAATCAGAAAATTGAGAAAGTCAGTTGGGAATTTCATAGTAACGAGAGTTAATGAATAATAATTGGAAGCTTACCAGCTGGTCCAAAACGTCCGGAATCTCTTTCTAATTAAGGTTTTCTTTCAAGACTGCAGTGTGCACCCTTACGTTGTTCGTGTAGTGTTGAGATGATTGAAAACCTGGGATATGAAGCCCTGACTTTTTCACACAAATCACGTGATAATGCTCCGACTGACGGCCTTATGTTGGAGTCAGTGAGATAAGAGCAGAAAGAATATCGTACAGAATTGCAAGGCGAAGAGGCCATGTTGTTACGTATTCGAAACAATCCGAAAGTGGTTTGTCTTGACGAAATTCTTAAGATAGTGACTTGGTGGGACAAACGCATCGACAGAGAAGGCGGTTTGGTGTAACATTAACGTGTTTCTTTTTTATTAGATTAGCGCAGACTTATTATGCGCCTTTTTCGTGCATAGAAATGAGAAAATTAAATAACGAAGACATTCGTTTTAAATCTTAATAGTTCTGAAAATACTATTGTTCGAAACGTTCTATGTCTTACTTACAGTCGAACTCGATTATCAGTTGTTTAAAGTGACTGAATAATATTTTGTGTCGTTATAAACGAGTGTTGTTATAACTGAGGAGTATAACGTTATGGATAACAGTGAGGAATTAATGGGTACCACAGATCATCTGACGTTATAGACTAGATGTTGGTTAAACTGATGCTATAACCGGGTTACACTGTGTGCTCTAATTCATGTTCTGGTTTCAAAGAGAAGGCCACAGAGCGGTACGTTTATGTGAACAATTCCAGTTGAAACGTTTTAAGGACGCAACCCATTCAAATACTGTATAGATATTTAATTTATAACCCCAGAAACGCCGCGACTCAGTTGTAAGTAGCAATCGGCTAATATTCAGGAAACGTTGTACTGTTTATCCCGCGAATGACGTAAAACCTGAAGGCAGCATGTTAAGGTATCGAATGTTAACGTAAACAGTACCACTACACTTTAAAAAAGGTTAAATCTCTAGCCAGTAGCTCTGTATGTGTATTTGTCTACTTGTCATGCCCTACAGTGACCAGATTTCACTGTAAATGAGTCCTCGCAGAGAAACTGCAGCATCAAGTGACGGTCTCCACAACGCAGATTATTCCTTGCCTGATAGTCGAGTGGTTTAAGAAAAAGGAGTCGGTAATATTTCATTGATTTCTTGTCGTGTCAAAGTAGAGTACGGAGAAGTCCAGCTTAAGATATCCCACTCTCGTTCTGTGTGCTGCAGCTCGGCCAGAAGCTTCGAAAACTCTGATTGCTGAAGATATTGATCGGATTGCTGTTAAGAATTCTCAGATAGAGCAACCATCTTGCGTTAAACTGCAGACAGGCAATGACAGCGGAAAATCAGACACAGATATTTGTCCCATCATACACAGTCAGCAAAATTTTCAAATTGTGAGCCCAATATGCAGGGCACTAGTTCAAGAGTGAGTTGGCGCTAGAAGAAATGTCGTACGAGAAATATCTCCTTGTATTCACCTCTAGCTTTCGGCATTTGAGTAAGAACTTGAATGGAATTTTTTTATGTTAGTTCCGTACGAGCTTACATTTAGTACATGTTTCAGGTTGGCTGAAGTGGCAGTATTATTTGACTTTATCATCATCATCATCCGTCACGAGTCAGGCCTAACTAGACCTGTTTCGGCGTCGTCTAATAGTTTCTTCGAAGGTCTTTCAAGCCGTCTTCCCCTATTTTGTCTATAATTCAGCATCATTTCTGGCATCCTGTTGTTATTTACTCTTGTTACATGTTGTAGCCAATTTGATTTGTATCTTCTTAGTTTCATTATACGATTTATTCCAATTTAATATTTTCCAAAAACACTAATCGCCAACAAATGCACAGAGTTTTATCATCAATTGTAACACACTCCTACATGTTTCGACCCTGCTGAGTCATCTCCAGGGAGAACGTTTTTGTTATCGTTACACTAAGGTTGCACTTTATAGTTGAGTGAGAATGTGCTGTTGACTGTGTACTGCGTTGTTTTTGGAGGCGTGAACTCTCTGCGGTCCCGGCCTGCAGGCCGGGACCGCAGAGAGTTCACGCCTCCAAAAACAACGCAGTACACAGTCAACAGCACATTCTCACTCAACTATAAAGTGCAACCTTAGTGTAACGATAACAAAAAGTTCTCCCTGCAGATGACCCATCATAGTCGAAACATGTAGGAGTGTGTTACGATTGATGATAAAACTCTCTTTGTGCATTTGTTGGTGATTAGTGTTTTTGTATAATATAGGACACGGACATGGAACACATTAAATTAATATTTTCCTTTTGCAGTGAGTATGTATGGTGTATAAAGGATTCCTATCTTCTATCCGAAATTCTCGCAAACACGTATCGAAAATAAATTCCGTGCATTGAGCTTTTTCCTTTCCACCCTCTGAGGCTGACCATCATCTTCTCTTTTTTTGTTGTAGAAATAATTTTAATCAACTGAAAAGCAATAATCTCACATACAACCGGAACAAGGTTCCAGGAGCTGGAGAAGAACAAACACCTTGCACAACAAGATTTTATGATAAATTTTACTGATATTACTGTGTTTGATTTTTGAGGGTTCTGTCGCTAGCAGGCATTTTTAACCTGGCTGTACAGTAGTTTTGTCATGTGGTGTGAATGAATCAAATGCTTGGGAAATTAAAGTATGCTCATATGTAAATAAACTTATACAAAGCTGCGGAGAACGTGTGATGAAATATCATTCTATATCACAACGAAAGTTTTTTAAAAATTAAATTGAAAATGGTTAATTTTGCTAAATTATGGCAGACATTAAAGACTTACATAATTTATATGCAAACGTCCGTCTTACCGTCAGTCCTGGTAGAAACCACATTTAATTTTACAGTGCATTTTATTCAAAATTCCTGTCTTTAAACCTTCAAATATTTCTATTACATGTAATGAAGTACTTGCCACGGGTTTAATGTTGTAGAAAGTCGCCAGTTTTATTTAGCTTCATGTCTGTACTCAGTATTAATACCATTTACAATGAAGTCAATTGACATTATGCACAAATTCATGTATCATTTAGGAATATGAATCGTGGTACTCAAACTTCTGCCCACATAGCGCTTGTCACTGCAGGTTGATAACGTAAGCCGGTAGGTGCTGATATCTCAAATGAGGTAGAGGCCTGCTACATTTGACGGTGAAATGCAAGGAAAGATCAGCCTTAATCTTATTATAAATGTCTGTCAGGTAGAGTACTGAGAAACTAAAGAAAGAGGGCAGCTGTGAATGTAACAGCTGAAGAATCCGAAGTTTCACTTTCCAGGTTGGATCAGACTTTTTAATTACATTAAATATTTCCAGTAGCTTTTTACGTGTAACTAACTTTATGCAGTAACTTTCTTACTAAGACGCTGCGAGTTGCTCAGCTGGTGAATAACGGCCTTTTTATGAGAGCCGCATATTTGTTACCATGTTCAGAAATGCCCGTTCTCTGCACACAAAAGCGTACGTAGCTACAGGCAGAGCGCCATGCCTTTTAACTAATTCGTTCGCATCGCTTTCGTATAGCCGCTATAATTACGCGCAGTTTGATACAAAATTGTGCATACTGTGCTTGCGGCAAATCCATTCAGTTTTGTGATTTATGAGCGGTGGAGCTTAGTGTAAGACTGCAGGCTTATCATGCGTATCTCTTTGAAGTTTCACCGGCTGCACTTCAATATGAATAATTTACATACTTATAGTAACGTAAGCTAGGCGAAATTTAAGTGTAACGTACATTCAGACAGCTTCATTAAGGGGTTAATAAAAACAGTGACGTTTCATTTTTTCCCATGGCGCAACAACCCCTAATGTGTCAGGGCCTCCTGATTATCGAGGCTTCACGATCATACTGAGACACACCACACTCGGTAGGACTCCTCTGGACGAGTGATCAGCCAGACGCAGAGACCTTTACCTTACAACACACAATATTCATAAGAGACAGACATCAATGCCCTCGGTGGGTTTCGAACCCGCAATCCCAGGAAGCGAACGGTCGAAGACCCACGCCTCAGACTGCCCAGCCACTGGGATCGGCGTGATGGTTTATTGGTACTGTAAAATCTAAAAGAAACATCTCTTAGTTTGTGACTTAAGCAAATGAACGATTGCAAAATAATTGAGAAATACAACTATATAACCGTCCAATTTACTGTATCAATTACTCTGGACGTATCTGGTTCGAATGTTTGCCGTCAGTCCAGCTGTCTAGAAGAAGGGTGTGAATTCCCTTCAGTCTGTTTAGGATAATTCTGGGGAAGTGCTTCCGAATAATAAATCCTCAGTTTTTTTAAAGCACTTACTCTTAATGAACGCCTTCCCATTTCATTCCAGATGATGTAGCGTGTACAGTTATATGAACGTCGTTGAATAGCCCAAGAATCAACCCAAGGATATATTAGGGTAAAATATAACAAACTCTCTGACACTCGTGTACTCTGGACGTGCAGCTACTCGTAAATTTAGCTGTACTTGGATGCTGTTGTTAAATACAGGCAGTTACATGTTAGCAGTCAATCATCCCACGTGCTCATTCACAAAATGACAATAAATATCTTGTGAAACTGATAGCCAGCTTGAGCCTGTGAACTGGTCAGCTAGGTGAAGGTTTAGATTCTGTTCACACTACAACTGCTTGTGGGGACTGTACCTGCAGCGTCTCTGTGTGTCGGCGTGAGGGAGATTAGCGAGCGATAAATCAATATTTAGTGGAGCCGCTGCCAGGTAGAACGGCGCCACTGCTGTCAGGCCCGTCCAAAACAAAGCAAAAATATTCGTAACAAAATTCAAAATTTTGCTGACTCCTAGAACGATCATACATACGACATATTGTACAGACCATATAGCTGGGGTAAAGCAATCCCATTAGAGGCCTGAACAGGCCCAGAGGGTTCCAGGAGGCTGACGTTCCCAGATTTCAAGACAATCGGTGGTAAGTTTGTCAGCCCTACGCACCGGCCGCCTTTACTCATTTCTGTTAGAGGCTGAGTCAACCCCAGGGCCATAGTGTGGCCGGAAGGATTATGTTAATGAAAAATTCCAGTGGCGCCATCGGGAATCGAACCCGCAACCTTCCGGTTTGTAGCGCAGTGCCTCAAACAACTGCGCTACCGCTTCCCCTCTATATAGCTGGGGAGGGAACAAATTGCCTCCGTAAAGTACCCGTTTCGAAAAGCCACCAGCGTATCGGCTAAGCAGGATAGTGACAAGTCTGGGTGATCACTTGGAATTCACAATTCGTGATTTACTGTCCCCTTTCGATGTGAAGCAGCCTGTCAGTTTGATGCAGCAACGTACAGTAGCATGAAATGGAACTGTACAAAAATGGCATAAATGTTTCTTCTTCTTAGGCGCGTTCTCCAAAATGCAAAAGGCTACCATTAGCTTAATTTTTTATCGAAACAAATGCACTGTATTACAATAGAAAGATTTTGCAGCTAAAGCACCACAACTTTGACATGTTTCGACTTTTGTAAGTCATCCTCACGGTGTCCAAATATTGATGTAAACTCCCTGAGGATGAGCCACAAAGGCCGAAACATGTGGGAGTTGTGGTGCTTTTGTTGGTGTTTCTTGAAATTTTGGCTTCATGTCTCTCCGTTTGTCCGCATGGAACAGCGCCACTCCCGTTGGTCGGATTTTTATGAAATTTGATATGTGAAAAGTTCTCGAAAATATGTCGAGAAAATTTAAGTTGTTTAAAATCTGCTAAGATTAACGCGTACTTTGCATGAATGCCTGTGTACGTATGTGATAATATCTCCCTGAATTCTTTTTGGTGTGAGAAATGTTTCAAACAAAATTTGCAGAGAAATTCAAAACACACTTTTATGTTCAATAACATTTTTTTCTTAAAATCGTGCCGTTTGTGAGATAATGTAGAAAAATATGGTGCAGTCGAACAGGCCACAGATGACAATGTAATACGGCGCAAGCGCTTTGCATGCTGGAAAACTAAGGCTACAGATACGCACTCAGAATATGCAGTACTTACTGTTTTTCCACAACATCAACAATTATGCGAAAGTGTCTGAATGTTACGTTATGCGCACATTTGCTGCATTGTTTACTTGAATTTAAGCTCTTGGATAGTAGTTCATCAGTACGGAATTAAGTAATTAGAGAGAAATCTCAGTACATTTTTAAAATTTTGGACTCAGAATTAAAGTTTAACTTTATGAAGAGTCTGAAAAGTGACTTTAAAAGCGAGATATGACACTCGTATTTCTCATATGTGATGTAGAGATTTTAACCATGACAGAATGACTGGCTGTTATTGAGCAAATTATAATTCTACTTATAAGAGAAATTTATTTATTTAGTGGCCATTTAATTTAAAATTTTCGGCACCTTTGTTACGTCACTAACACTGTACTCTAGTATTTAAAGGGCATATTTCACGATAGGTTCAAATTGTGTATCTCAGAAGTGAAAGCGAATACAAATCCGCCACGATGACATAAACCCATGCATTTTGACAAAGATGTGTGTCACAAATGATATATGACAATCCTTGTGTTTATATTTTCTATCTGCACTTGACAATAACTGATTATTTCAGTTTCGCTGCCGGCTTACCGTCGCGTTACTGAACAGCAAGCGGTGACACTCTGTTGTGACCTGTTGAACATAATCTGATTAATGAATATAGTCTTGGTAGGGTAGGCGTTTCATCTGTTTGCTTGTGTGGTGATTTTTTTTGTGTGTGTGTAGGATCGGACAAATATGAACACTTTGCTCATTATTCATGTGCCCGTACAGTTATACTGTACGGGCACATGATGATATGTTCATAGAAACAGCAAAACATTGATCAATGGCCATACGCCTTCCATCACTGAGGATTAAACAGGTGATTCAAAATGTCATATTACACGCAACAGAAACATCTGTTATACGTGGTTAGACAAATTAAACTTAATTTATGTAATTACAAAGACACAGCATCATTATCGGTAATAGAGCCTGTACACGTCCTTGTAGTTTTACGTAACTTTACCGGATATAGAATCAGTAACGTTTACTGCCAAAGTAAGGCCACTTGTAAGGAGCGCGAAAGTTCGATAAAATGCTGACTTAATTTAGGTGAGAAGAAATTAAAAGTTAACTCAAAATTAAATATTTTGAGAGTAATAATTTGTGCATAGCTATACGTATTTTGGTTGATTGTTGGGGTTTGAAACGATTATGTGTTATTTGTGGAGCTTGCATATAACGGAGTGAAACTAGGTTATTGTGACTTCTGGGCGTATTTTTGTAACATATCCAGATATACCGCTAAGAAATCATCAGAATAATAATCAACCGAAAGGAAAAGGAATACAGTCGAACCAGGTTATAACGACGTCGTTTAAGCAGCACCTCGTATATAACGGCACATGTTCTGTGGTACCAATTAATTCCTCACTATTAACCATAACATCGCAATCCTCGGTTATGACAGCACTCGTTTATAACGACACGTAATATTCAGTCCCTTTCATAACGGTATAACCGAGTTACACTGTATTTGAATACCTATGAATGGACTAAGCAAGGCAACTAAGTGAGTCCACATGCCAGATAGCCTGTTGAGGAAATAACAGTTTCTCAGTTAATCGATGAATTCTCGGCACTTTATGAAACTTGATAGTTGATTACCGTACGTACTCACAACAGGCCACTGCTTGTCGCCACCCAGGTCCGGCAACTTTGTGTCGGTAAGTTCTTCCCTGGCACATGTTCTTGTTTATTGCGTCCTGCCTGCACGCAGTTCTAAGTGAGTCTGATTCTGGTCAAATGCACCGAAGGCTGGAGCTGGCCGATTTGTGTTCCATTACAAAAACCATTAATTACCAACAAAATGCACAAAGAATTTTTTCTCTCCTGTAACACACTCCTACATGTTTCCACCCTGCTGGGTCATCTTCAGGGAGAAATTTTTGCTGTGGTTACACTACGGTTGCACTTTATAGTTGAGCTGTTGACTGTTGTACTGCAAGTGCAAGCCGAGACCACAGACAGTTCGCGCCTCCAAAAGCAGCGCAGTACACAGTCAACAGCTCAACTATAAAGTGCAACAGTAGTGTAACCACAGCAAAAATTTCTCCCTGAAGACGACCGAGCAGGGTAGAAACATGTAGGAGTGTGTTACAAGTGAGAAAATACTCTTTGTGCATTTTTGTGGTAATTAATGGTTTTTGTATAATATAGTGCACGGACATGGAAGACATTAAATTTGTGTTCCATTGTTTGACGTAGGTTTTGGTAAGAGTTAACGTACATTATCTTAAGCTAAATTAAGGTGCACTAGATGAATGTTTAACAGCACACCTCATTTTAAATATGTTTGAGTTTTTACATAAAAGGCGTGCGTGTTTCTTCCAGTGTGTTATCATCAGTGCCGGTTCAAGGCTATCGTAATATATGCAGCTGCATGGCGTCGTATCCTTCGGGGAAGAGGGTCCCGATAAGGCTGTATGTATTTTATGTATTGTGTCAAATACGTTTTTTGTGTAACTTGTTACACTGCCTACTTGCTTGTCAGTTCAAAATTCCGCGTTTGTAGGGCCCTCGAATTTATTTTTGCATTGGACCTAGAAATGTCTTAAAGCCACAGCTGTTTGAATTTTCCACTCTGAGTCAATTTCGACGCCTCTGACGAGTTTACAAACGCCACTTTCACCGCAGGGAAATCAACAATAAAAAGATAATGTAAATATGGAACATGTTCTAGCCTGAATACGTAGGGACTAAATACACTTCTGGCGGCACAGGGAGACGGCCTGTAGGCCTAATTCTAACACGTCGGATAGCCTAACACGCACCGTTATTATTATTATTATTATTATTATTATTATTATTATTATGACGACTTAAATTTAAGTTCTGTTCCATGCTTTCATTTCAGAAGCCACACCTCCGAAATTTTATTTTGTAGGTTAGCGATGAAATTAAAGCTTTCGTTATTATTTCTTGCTTATCTGAACAGTGGGTAGGAAATGCAAACATGTAAATGATTTTCATGAGCCTAAAAATAGTTGTTAGTTAGTTAGTTAGTTAGTTAGTTAGTTAGTTAGTTAGTTAGTTAGTTAGTTAGTTTGTCGTCGTCGTCGCTGCTGCTGTTGCTTTGAGAATTGGACGTTACCTGTTCTTCGTTCTCCAGTTGCCTTTTATTTAATCACTCGATGTCATACAGACATAACTCACAAAGTGCGGAAATTAACTCACGTTACTGCCCCTTAGTTTGTTGGATTAAACAATATGTTTAACATGTCTCAGAGAAGTGACTGCCAATCCTCGAGAAAGACGCTGCGATTCTAAGATAGCGGGAAGACAATAGATATAACAGATGACTGAAAAAGACTTCTGATTTTGTAAAAGAATTCACCGTCACCGAAGTAGCCTAGTTCGAGAACATTCACTTTTTATGGAGTTTGTTTAAACTAAAAAAATCCCATTATCTTGCTAAGCTTCCTTTGGGCCTTTTTAGGGGCGGTAAGAAGATGTAGGGTTTGGTGGATAGGAGTCGTGGGTGGGGCGTGTTTGTAGGATGAAGTACCATCGAAGAATGGAATTGAAAGTAGGACAAAAGCAATATACAAGTGTAATTAAAGAGGTTAAAAGAGGAGGAAGAAAAAGCAGAAAATTGGTGAGACAGAGAAAGTGAAAAGGAAGAAGAAAAACAAGCTTTTCCATTTAAATTGACTCCGCAGTTAGCGAATGTTCTAAATAACTCTCACAGTTGCCATTAACTTACTTCTATCTTTAGAAGTAACTTCACAGTGCAGTATTAAACCATAGGAGCTATCCACAAATTTTGGCTCTCCTCTTTCCCTGACACAGGGAGTTACAAAAACTGAGTGTTTTTACGTCCTTAAGCTCCTTAACCTTTTAAAGCCTAGCGGTAACTTCACATACGACCAGGTTTAAGATTAAAAAATTCTACGTGGTGCCCACATTGCGTTTATGTGTTTTGTACGGATCTCAGAACAAGCAGAAACTTTTGCCTTATAAAACATTAGGAGATTGGTTTTTATAACCGAAGTGGAGAGTGTTTACAGTGCGGTACGCACTGAGTCCTTATATAAAACAGATACGTTGCGTCTTTAAAGGGTTAAAGAAGGGGATAGGTTTTGTTATTTGAATGTTTTCTTAAAACATCTTATTAGATACCTTAAAACAGCAAATTTCTGTAATATAATTGTCTACAATATTTGTTGTGTATCCCACTGCACATTTCATTTCATAAACAGAGTGTCTAGTGAAGCTTGTACTGTGGAAAAGGTTTTGTGCATCCAGAAGGAGGACGGAAGATAATTTCTTTAACCATAATCCGTATACACTGATAATGTCGGGCACTTTCCAATCTCAAAGCAAAAGCGATGGCCATAATGTTCATTGTTTGTTAAATCCGGCATAAGCTAATAAGAAAGGAATAACTTTTAAATATAGGAAAATTACATTGTGACTTGGTTTTTAGTCGTGATTGAATCCCTGATTTGTAGCATCTACATACATACGAAATAACTGGATCCCAAAAGCTCCCAGGTATCATTATTATACAATTGACTGGAATGTTAAGCGAACCAGAAATGAAGATAAAATTTTTTGCCATCTTACCGGTGTGTACATTACCTCCGAACTTTGATACTCTTTGACATGACAGTGACGAGCATAGTGTTCATGTTACTGCATGTGACTTTGAGGTGCTGTCTCGGCGTTCGGCATATTTCGTAGAAATGCTTTTAGATTCTCTGAAAACAATGTAAATAATTTTGTTTCCATATACAGTCTGTTCGTGAATCCAAAAACGCCTGTTTGCCGGGGGACTGCTTACAGGATTGCGTATGACAATAATAAATACGGCTATGTTTGTAAATAATTGTGCCAGTATTAATAACCTTATTAATAAATATAATTTAATATCCACTTTTATTGTGTAAGAAAACATAGCCGTATGATAATTATACTTCCCTTTGATAAGAGCTAATTTGTAAGGAACTGGCCTCGCGTCCACAATTACACATGAGTCAGTTTATTTGAAGGTAATATAGGGACTTCACGTTGCAAGACTTTGAATGGTGTAATTATAATGAACAAAAATACTGAAAATGTCTGTCTTTTGAGGCATGATAGCAGTAATTTCCTGGTGAAAATGACACTTAAAGCACAAAAGACTGGAGGTTTTCACGGAAGAGGAAGATCAGATTATGGCACCATTTATTATAACGCCTTGTTGCTTTGTAAACAGTTACAACTTTTCGGCCAATTCGACAACAATAAACCGCCTTCTAATGCAGACGACTAACTTTGAACCGTACATAGAAGTCACGTGGGAAATATTTATAAACTAATCTGGCAAGTGATACAACGTAGAATTTCATGATCTGTACTCTTCCCCAACTTCTGTCACGGCATATTAACCTTTTAAAGCCTAGCGGTAACTTTACATACGACCAGGTTTAACATTAAAAAATTCTACGTGGTGCCCACATTGCGTTTATATGTTTTGTACGGATCTCAGAACAAACAGCAACTTTTGCCTTATAAAACATTAAGAGACTGCAAAAAATTTTAACACCAACAAATGCACAAAGAGTTTATTCTCGTCAATTATAACTCACTCCTACATGTTTCGACCCTGCTGGGTCATCTTCAGGGAGAAACCTTCCGTTGTCGTTACACTATGTTGCACTATACAGTTTAGCGAGAATGTGCTGTTGACTGTGCACTGCGCCGTTTATGGAGGCGTGAACTCTTTTGTAGTCTCGGCTTGTGTCGCACGTGCGACACATTCTCGCTAAACTGTATAGTGCAACATAGTGTAACGACAACGGAAGGTTTCTCCCTGAAGATGACCCAGCAGGGTCGAAACATGTAGGAATGAGTTATAATTGACGAGAATAAACTCTTTGTGCATTTGCTGGTGTTTAAAGTTTTTTGTATAATATAGTGCACGGACATGGAACACATTAAATTAAGAGACTGGTTTTTATAACCGAAGTGGAGAGTGTTTACAGCGCGGTACGCACTGAATCCTTATATAAAACAGATACGCTTCGTCTTTAAAGGGTTAAACTGTGTTGTCATCGGGCAGACTTACACAATTCGCATGTGCGAGCGAAATACGCTTACACGTGCTAGAATTTCAGTAGGAAATCCCTCTTACCAAAGCTGTTATATTCACTTCCGGTGGGTTAAAACTGAAAGCATCCTTATCGGTTTCATGTTGGAATATTGTAACTACACATGCTGACAGTATGGAGTGCAATATTGTAACTACACATACTGACAGTATGGAGTGCAATATTGTAACTACACATGCTGACAGTATGGAGTGCAATCTCTGCGTGAAACGTATGCTTGCATTGTAATCGTGTGTCTCTTATTGTCATTTATTGGATAGAATTCCTACTTTGAATGATTTAAAAATCTTTTTTTCCGGAAATACAGAAAAAAAACGTTGAAATTAATCGCAAAGTAATTCTCAGTATAGGGATAATACTTGTATTATACAGTTGAACATATGGTAACATTCACTATCATTATTTTAAAGTTTGAAGTGAATGCTTCTCGCTTTAAATACAATTACCTTTACCGATCAGTAGTTTACAAAGAAAACCGGTAGACGCTGATAACATTGTGGATCCATCGTGCGTCCAGTCGTAAGCTAACCATAACACTGCATAAAATAGATTTCCCCTAAAGTAATTTCATTGACTTGGGAGTATTATTTTTTTTTTAAAAACCACATCTCATCATTTTAAAAAGCAGTTTATCCATTTTCTGTGTAATGTCATAAAAACCACACGCGTTGTAATCGATTTATGTAGTAAAAATGTATTTAGGCAAAGAGCTTCAAAGGCATAGCGGATGTCGCCAATTCATGGGATTCCCACACATTTAGATATTTTATTACAGTAATTTATATTACTGAGTGGTGTATGGAGCTGCGCAGCAAGGGTGGTGGTATGGAGGCTGTAATGCTACAGGAAGAGTTGAACTCATAAGCTAACATCGTGGCAGACTGATGGAATGGACTGGGAGATTTCCGCTGTGGTGATGTGATGGAGAGGTGTATAAAGAGAGAGACAGGAAGAGGGTGTGGGAAATTTCATTAACGCTTTCTCCTGTTATGGAGCAGGGGCGACATGGCTGGGAAGTTCGTAGTTTCGCGGTTTCTGAAATGGAGTGGCGAATGATCGCGAAAGAGACATAGTCTAATATGAAGTGACTGAGGGAAACAGTGACACCTTCAAGAAACTGATTTTGTGTATCATTATGAACAGTGTTACTGCCGGAAAGCTTATTGTGAGTGACGAAATCCTAGCCATTCGCATCTTTTACCAGTTCTAGAGACCCAAATCTGTGGCCAAATGTGGACAAGAAATTGCAGAATTTGTAATCGTAATTATATAAACTTTGAGTTGAAGAGTTATTTAATTCATAAATCCTGATACACTGCAGCTTTCCACTTTTGCGTATCTCGCACACAAGTGCTTTTAAATCCGTCCCTGATAGGCGAAATTTCTGATTAACCGCCTTAAAATTAATAATTCGGAAAGAAACACTGCAGCGGGGATCGTAAATGAGTTTATGTAAGTACGTCACGAGAACCCAACAGTGATATCACATGCAGTTAATAAATACCGTATCTTCCGTTAAGGATTGTTGTATTTCTTGATTATATCATCGATCGCACTGCTTACTAATTAAGCCTTTAAAGACGAACTGTGTTTTATATTACTCACTGCGTACCGCACCGTAAGCCGTCTCCACGCCTGTTATGCAAAACCAGTATGTTAAATTTATATAAGGCAAAAGTTGCTGTTTGTTCTGAGATACGTACAAAACACATAAACGCAATGTGGGCACCACGTAGAATTTTTTAGTGTTAAACCTGGTGGTACGTAAAGTTACCGCTAGGCTTTAAAAGGTTAGTAATTGAATGCTGTATGTTTGATAAGACAAAGTTTTCTGTGGCAGTGAGGGGGATTTACTAACTCCAGGAGGCAATATTCCTCCCACTGCAAAATTTTTTTCCAT
This sequence comes from Coptotermes formosanus, assembly GCA_013340265.1. Taxonomy (NCBI): domain Eukaryota; kingdom Metazoa; phylum Arthropoda; class Insecta; order Blattodea; family Rhinotermitidae; genus Coptotermes; species Coptotermes formosanus. Next base: position 349,647 of record BLKM01009160.1, on the reverse strand, counting down.
TGTGTTTTATTCAGCGCCAAATTTATTGAAGTAAATACTCGTATATCTAGCATATTACGGGTTTCAAAATTGATTGTGTGATGTACGGGACCCCTGTATTTTGTGTCCACGTTCGCAAATTTGTGTCCACTTCCGTATACTTGTGTATCTTCTGTTGTTATCGTCCGAGGCTGATTGTACACAATTTATCTTTCTCCGGTTCCCACACTATACGACGCTACTGTTTTGTTACGACTTGGCGATTTTACTTATAAGTTTAATGTGTTCCATGTCCGTGCACTATATTATACAAAAACACTAATCACCAACAAATGCACAAAGAGAGTTTTATCATCAATTGTAACACACTCCTACATGTTTCAACCCTGCTGGGTCATCTTCAGGGAGAACTTTTTGTTATCGTTACACTAAGGTTGCACTTAATAGTTGAGTGAGAATGTGCTGTGTACTGTGTACTGAAGGCGTGAACTGTCCGCGGTCCCGACCTGCAGGCCGGGACCGCGGACAGTTCACGCCTCCAAAAACAACGCAGTACAAGTCAACAGCACATTCTCACTCAACTATAAAGTGCAAACTTAGTGTAACGATAACAAAAAATGTCTCCCTGAAGATGACCCAGCAGGGTCGAAACATG